>JARFIW010000668.1:2947692-3407692 GCA_036346225.1 Platerodrilus igneus | reverse complement strand
ATGCTTACTGCACAGTTTCATCTTCAATCATATCGACTTTGTTCAATAAAAAAGGGTTATGTCGAGTAAGTACTTGTATATAAAGATATAATACCTCGTCTGAGAGATTTTTAGCTATATTGTCAACATTTAATTCTACAATAGTGGTGCCCCATCTGAACGTGAAGAAAATACTAACATTCTGAGCATCCCCATCCAAACGGTTGGTTAGATCATATGTTGTTTTTTCGTTCATAATGGATAACATTAAATCCTTATTGGGAAACGTTTCCATTGTTCCACCACCAGTTAGTAGAATTTCTTTTTTTCTTCTACAACTTGTTTCCAGATTTCTTTTTTCGATTGTTGTAAAATTTCTTCAAGCACTCTGCAGTTCTAGAGCAAAAGCTGGGTAAACTAGTATTAAATTCCTGGACAATTTTCGTCCAAGCCTGCTGCTTCTCTTCTGAGGTGGCACTGTCAGTTTGCTTATTTTCTACCGTATCTTTGTACATATTCATAATATTACACAAAGCGTATTTTTCGTTTTGGCTGAAATTAGTAGACCGCACTCTTTTTTTATTATTCTCCATCATTAATTACTTATGGAAAGCAAATGCGAAGTAAACTGCTTTTAGTTAACATTTACCGTTGACACACAAATATGACTTTGACAACACAATTACTAGAATGCCGACGATTATGTTATTTTTTACTGGAAGAATCGGCAAGCTAAACGGGGATCCTTTGACAACAGTATATTAATTCAATCTAATAAATTGAGGTTAAAATTGATATGTAAAACCGCCTATTTTTAAAATTTCTCCGCGTTGCCACATGTACCGTACGCTAAACTAGTACTTTACAAAGAATCGAACGACAAGCGGAGATGGAATCTATTACAAAATTAAGCTACACTTAAGGTTAGGAATAACTTAGTTAAGTATCTCTTAAGAATAAAACGGTGGAAATGGCCATAAGTGTTGTTTAACGAATAATTTGTTTTGATATCACTAACACGTGAATTTATATAATTTTATTTTTTGATAACAGTTATTTGTTTGATAATAGATACCTTCTGATTTTAATACGTTCCACTTTCTAAATAGAGTAAATTAAATATTTTAAATGATCCACTCCGATAGGGTTTCTGTATCTACCCTAAAATCACATCTTTTTGCTAAATACAATGGCATTCAACTTTAATTTAGTTACTTTTTAGTTCTATGAAAAATATTCCGCTCTGCCCCTTTCCATGATCTCCATGGAATAATAGCCAAGCTCGCCGCCTGTGCAACAAGTGTTTATAGTTCCAATTCGCACGCGTAAAAAGACAAAGTTCATTTAAATGCCAAATAGTTGTTCTATCTTCTTTCTGGGGGCTTGCTACATTAACCCCCATTGTTATGGGGTTCAAATCGAGTAACCATTTACGTACACCATGTATTAGAAGCAGAAACTGTTACATTGGCACCGCATCGTGAGGCACGAAATATAAAAATAAATCGGTTACATTAACCCAACAGCGAGCGCCTAGAAATGACATCTCCAGCGATACGCTCAATACATAAAACTTTTCTTTTCGTCTATTTGATATATCTAGAAGATATCAAGGTTCTTCCATTAATTCTACGAATTACCAACAATTTATTTATAACTACAGGAAATGAAGTATCGCTAAAACATTCTTAGAAATGTGTTTCGGTAGTGTTCACACATTAAACGCCATAACTTAGTTTCAATAATTTATTTAATGATAATTTAATTTAGGACAATGTTTAATATGAAAACGAAACAAATGCGAGGTACTTAGGTCATTGCTAACTATCTGCTATAATTAATATCCACCGTATCCCAGGTAGTGTTTTCCATAGCCACCATGACCATGGTATGCAGGTTGTGGGTGAACTGCGTGGCCTGTTTTAGTTACAACGGCGTTGAAACCATTGTGATCATCAGCAGTGTAGTCAACTCTACGAATGGTACCATCAGATTCATGAAGAGAATATGTACCCTTTACAACATCTCCATCACGAACTTCTTCTTGGGATTTGTGATCTCCTGTGTGAGGGTCAGAAACTCCGTAGTTGAATTCGTATTTTGGGTACGCCTACAATTGTTTTATAAATTAACATAAGCTAGCATTCGAGTAGTCTTACGTAATAATCAACATCATTATGTGGGTGAGCAGCGTATCCTAAAGGAGCAATGTATCCATGTCCACCGATCAAACCTGCAGCGGCACAAGCCACGAGCGCTGAAAGGGCTACAATCTGGAAATTAAAAAATATGTTTTATATTAGAAAAAAGAATTGTTTTGACATCTGAGGTTAATAGTATTCTCCAAGAAAAATCCTGTTTAATAGGATAACCTGGCGAAAGTCAATAGACAAATATTAATACACACCTGAAAGAACATATTAGATACTGCTTATCACTTTAGAACACTAAACACTACGTTTTATTTAAAAGCGGCACCTTATATACTAAGTTCAATCTATTAGACATTCACCTTAATTAATAAAACAGAAATGACATTGTTAAATACATTTAGAGCACCGGTGGTAAATTGAAAGTTGTGGAGAGGTTATGTGTATCAAGTTCAGGCTATTTGAATTCCGTTTCCCAGGTTGAACAACTCAATAAAAATTTAGTTTTAATGCAAATTCCAACACGTACCTGGCCGTAATCTTGAATCTGTTGCTGGCGCAGTTTTATAAAATACTGTATTAATATACTCTTCTGAATGAACTAGCAATTTGTGTTACCTGTACGTAGTTGTAGTATATAATATTGAATATTCAAATAGTTATTAGATTAGGGTTCTTGATTTATGTGAAATGTAATATCATAGCAATTTAAATACACTCTATGGAAGATAATTTCAAAATCTTGTTGCATCTTGAATTATAAACCTTTCCAAAAAGTATAAATAGTACCTGTTAACAATATTTTCCAGTAAGAAATGGTGTGAACAAATACGGAGAATTCTACCTAAAATTTTTAACTAATGGTCAGTTGCCTCAGTTACGTACTGATTGCCAATCAAAATAATTACTTGCTTGAAAATTTTTGGTATTATATATTTTGATTAATTAGACAATAGTTCAAAGCAAGTACGAAGACTTCTTGGACTACGAACGGCAAGTTCCTAATAGCATCTTTTGCAAACGTAGTTGCATTAATACTTTTTTTTCAAATTAGTGTTGCTAAAGTATTTAATACTAATTATATAATACGTGTAAATTTGTACAACGTTTGTTGTATAAAATTGAGAAAAAATTTTTAAACTAAAGTTTGTAACTCCAATTGCAAACCTAACTTGCAAGCGTTCGAATTCATTAACAATATTTTGAAAAGATTTTTTTAATTATAATCGACATTGACTTTAAACTATTTTTGATCAAATGCCTTGCATGAAAAATGAATGCTCTTGAAGCAAATAATGAAGTATTTTAGTACGAAAATTCTTAGAAAGAGGTTTTCAGTTGGACAGTTCTTCGTTGTAAAAACAAACTATAGAGAATTATTGTAAAATAATTATTTAGAAACATAAATTGTTAATTACACAGACTTGCTAAATGAAGGTCATTCAACATATTTTGCAATCTTATGACCGATTTTAAGTTATTTGATATGCTGATTTCAAATATGTCCTCCTATTTTTCCCTTTCGCGTAAGAATTTTGTACAAAATGAAGATTGCAATTTAAAAATTCATTTTTTATGTGTATTCTATGTAGAAAGATTTTATTAATGAAAAACTATAATTCAGTTTTATCTTCTGAATTGTTAAAAAAGCAATTTGTAAAGAATAATATTATATTTGACCTATAGAGCCTTTTTCGTTTTTTTCAACGTTCTTTTGACTACATCTCCTGGTGTAGCCAGCTTGGGACTTAAATTTATGAATGCTACAAGAGTAGATTGCAATCACCTTGATGTTCTACTTTCCTTGGTGTGTGTATTGTATCTCCTATACAGAATTAGAACGGAATTTATTTAAGAAGAACCTGTACGTCATTTGACATATGCGCAAACCTTGAAAGTCAGGAACAATATACGATGAGTGAAAAAAATTAAAAAAGTATGCAAGAAAAAGGAAAATAGAAAATGAATGGATGACAAATTTGTTAAAAATACTCAGGAACTACGAGCGGAATTTGGAGAAAATATAGCAAAATTGGGAGAAAATTAAAATTAGAAAGTGAGAAAAATGAAATGAAATTTAAACAAATGCCTGGAAGATCCATTCTGAATGAACCTGAATCTTGAATAAGTTTTAAATTACTAGAACAGATGGAACGGTTTGAGAGTTCCAGTGATCTAAAAAGACAAAATACAGGTCCCACCAAATTAGTGGGGTTTTAGTGAGAAACCAGACTAAGACAGGTCCTCGAAAGAGGGCAGAAACTTTTTCGGAACCTAGAATGGCGCAGAGACCACAGAGGTCGGTAGGGCATTCTAAGACGTACTACTGCGATGTGGAAGGCAATGGAGAACCGCCATATTTGACAATTGGCCTCATTCAAAAACCACTTGAAACACTCGGTGCGCAATTGGTCTCGGCTTGGACCAATCTCACACTGAACTGTATATAGGGTGATTCATTTTTCTTCTCGAGCCAGTAAGATTAACCAAAACACGTGAATAAAGGTATTTTTGTTTTAAAAACAACACAGAACAACAGGTTAATGGAAAAACTAAAAGGACAACTCGCAATTAAAATGGATTGCGCTAACTCGTAACAAATACTTAAATCTAATAACAAACAAGCAAATGTATATAATAATATCAAACACAGTTACATGGAGTAAACATAAGTCAATTATTAAACAAGAAAATAACATATAAAGTTATAACTGAAAAAGATGAAGCTGCGGGTTGCTTTTAATTATCACATAATTAGCCTTCTTTAAACTTACTAATGACGAATTAAAATCTTGTTTAGGGTAATTCACACAAAATCAGAGGAAGGAAATTCAAGTGTGGAGAATAGTTATGAGAAAAATAGATGGGACACTGTGTGGAAAACTACCTGCAAAAGGAAGAAAGTATTCATGGTTAGATTGGAATATAAACCTATGAATACAGTAATAATACAGGTATACGTGCCAACCAGTAGTGTTTGGCAATTGGCCTTATTCAAAATCTACTTGAAACGGTCAGTGTGCAATTGGCCTCAGCGTGGACCAATCTCGCATTGGACTGCATATCATATAGGTTTATTCATTTTTCTTCTTGAGCAAGTAACATTAACCTCAACACGTGTATGAAGGTATTTCTATTTTAAAACCAACACAGAACAATAGTTAAATAGAACAAGTAAAAGTACAACTCGCAATTATAATGGCCTGCGCTGTCTTGTAACAAATATTTAAATCTAATAACAAACAAGCAAACGTATATAATAATATCAAACACAATTACATAAAGTAAACATAAGTCAATTATTAAACAATGACATAAAGTTATAACTGAAAAAGAGGAGGCTGCGTGTTGCTCTTAATTATCACAGGACTAGCTTTCCTTAAACTTACTAATAACGAATTAAAACCTTATTTGACTTAATGAGGCATTGGTTCTTAATAAACAACTTAAAGGCATAAAGATGCACGTTTTTTTAAAACACGCAAAGGTGGTTGAAGTAAATTTTACATAATGCAGTTTTCTTAGAGTTAAGTCAACGCTCAACGCTTACTTCAAATGCAAGCAAAAAGAACAATCATGTATAAATACCTGTCAGAAATAAATCCATATCTCGGACATTTTTGGTATTCAAGAGTATAAGCTTGGTAAAAGAGCATTTCATTTTTCATGTTTTATAAGCTGGTATCAAAAATCAAAATACATAGAGCAACTATCCAACCTTCATATAGTTTATGAGCGAGTAGTAGGAAACATTAACTGTAAAACATCAATTTAACCTTCGTATAGTGTATAATTTCTTGAGCTTATTATTTAACACAAATTGGATGATAACGTTTAAATGAAGTTAGGTGTAAAACTAATACGCATTCGTTAACACACCACATTACCTCCCAAGTACACAGCGAACTTAAATAGTTACTTAAGATGATGACATCCTCTGGGGTAAAAGATTTCGGAGTTAAAATAGTGCCCCATTTGGATTTCCGGGAGGAAATTATTTCGGAGGATGCGATTGGTAAGCTAGAAATTTTGAAAATTGAAATGGATAGGGTAGCATTAGACATAGTAGGGATCAGCAAAGTTCGGTGGCTAGAGGCGGGGGTTTTTGGAGCGGAGACTTTAGTGTAATTCATACAAGATCAGAGGAAGGAAATTCGGGTGTGGGGATAGCTATAAGAAAAAAAATAGGACACTGTGTATAAAACTACCTGCAAAAGAACGAAATAGTACTCATGTTAGATTAGAATATAAACCTGTAAATACAGTAATAATACATGTATACATGCCACTATTAGGTACAACAAGGAAGAGGTAGAAATGATCTACAAAGATATCGAAGACATACTAAGATACGTAAAAGGACATGACAATTTAATAATTACGGGAAATTTTAATGCAATGGTACGCGAGGGTATGGAAAGAGCGGTAGTAGGTTTATTTGGTTTAGGCACGAGAAACGACAGGGGAAATAGGCTGGTAGAATTTTGCGACAAGAACTATTTAATCATCATAAACACATTATTTCAACATCAGTCTAGAAGACGATAACGTAGAAAATGCCAGGAGATATTGGAAGATATCAAATAGATTATATTCTTGTTAGACAACGGTTTATGAATCAAGCAAAAGACTGTAGAAACTGCCCATAAGCAGATATAGACACTGACCACAACATCGTAATTATGACGGCCGCTAGTTACATATCCCCCAAATCAATATATATATATATATATATATATATATATATATATATATATATATATATATATATTTAATTGAAATTATTAAGTTTTAAGAATTATTGCTACATTGTATTATTGAAGGATGTAATAAAAGGTTAATGAAAGTTCACAAACCAGACATGAGAATGGAAAAAGTTACTTTGTATTTCAGACGGAATATGACACTGCAGGTGCAGGTCACAGTAGACAATAGGACAGGAATTATTAGAATTAAGATTATTAAAATGTAATACTTTGTATTGTATCAGGAAATAACAGACATAAGATCTACATTTCCCACAAAGTGATGCAAGAGCAGGGATAGCATAAATACCATCAGGAGCCCAAGAAGGTCAGTCAGTATGAGAACTTCAAACTTTTGCATTGTTAGTTGTTCAAAGCTAGTCATCTGTAGTTATTAGTTTAGAGTCAGTCTCGAGCTTCACAACTTCTAGTTGTTCAAGCTACTTATTTTAGTTTTAATTAAATTAATAAGTGAAAGTAACTTTGATTATTTTTAAAACCAAATCGTTAATGAATATAACGTACAATTGTCGAAATTATTGTAATTATTATAAAAATGCACGTGATAGGGTGTCTTGGAAATAAAGTTTCTTTTTAAAAAGAAGGCCCAAAAGCTATTTGGCGCAGTCAGTAAAATTCCAGAAGAGCACTAGAAAATCCAGAATCGAGGAACTGGTGGTCTTGAATTTTTATTCCTCATCTGAAACACGAAACCAATTGGACGAACTACAAAAATCGATCAAGTCCAATAACAAAGGCGAAAGAATATAATGGAACTGGCTATCAAACTTTTGTAAGTACCAAAGTTCATTTTCCGAATCATTATCAACTGAATATTGATAATAGCTAGTAAGAAAAGATTATTTATATGTAGAAATTTATTATCGCAATTATTATTATTATTTCTAAAAAAAATACTCAGTAAACTTATTTTAACAAAAAAATTATATACACATATTTATGCACAACTTATTAGAATGTAATACGATTTATAAATAAAACAATTTATTCAGCAAAAGTCTGCAGCTTTATTGTATAATTAGAACGCAATTCCTGGTATCATTTTATTACAACAATTATTATTCAGAAGAATTTGAAGAGCCGATTCTCATCACATTTTATAGAGGTTTATTATTAAACACTTTCAGTGCAAACAAAGTAAAAAAGTGTATAATTATAAAAACGTTTTAATAAAATAATTATTCAGCGGAAGTCTGAAACTTATGTAATTATAACTGAGGTCATACTATAATTACACACAATATGCGTAAAGATAAGTAATCCTTTAAATAACTTAATACAAACTAAACTGAAAAGTAACATTTAATATATATATATATATATATATATATATATATATATATATATGATATATATATATATATATATTTAATATAAAGATGAAATTAATTTATTGGGATATTTTTGGTCATAAATAAAACAACTGTCAAATAATCTTTCGTTTTTAACTTGACGTTTCGATCATTATTCAGATCTTAATCATAAGCTAAAAGTTAGGTAATTAGAAACTAAATAATACATATATCAAAACTTACATAAAACTTGATTATTCTAAAATTTAAGGCTAGTATAAACTAATTTTGAATGACATAAGCAAAACTTGAGTGACAGAAATAAAATTGTTTTTTGTATGCAATTTTGATGTTACAAAAACCAAGTTAAGTTAAATAATTTTTGGATATAAATACGATAAAAATGAAAAGAATGTATAAATATTGTTCATTAAATAACAGCACTACAATTAATGTTTATATAAATCGGAGTAAACAACACTTAAGTTATTTAAGTCCTGTTTGTTGTTGATGCACTTTTTTTCTTTTTGTATATGAAATGATTCGAGTAATAAGCGTTTCTTGTAATTTTGTTCTATTTCTAAAATTTTGGTGTCTTTGAGTGAAGGTGTGTGTTTGGTAGAATGTATATGTGTTGAGAAGGCACAATTGTTTTTTCCCAATTTTGCATCACTGCGGTGTTGAGTTAATCTGTACTTTAACCACTGACCAGTTTGACCAATGTAGGAGTGGTTGCAAATACATTGAATCTTATATACAACGTTACTGCACATTTCGGTGTTTGTTTTATCTTTAAGGGGTGAAAAAGGTTTTAATCGACTTCACATAGTAGTATGCAATGCCTATATTTGGTTTTTAAAATTTTAGTAAGTTGTGGAGTTAGTTTTCAATGTATGGAAGCTTGTTGTAGATCAGTTGTTGTGTTGTTTTTGTTCTGGTAAAATGTTGGTATTCAACAATCTGTTGACAATTTGAAGGGATAACCATTACTGATAAAGACTTGTTTTAATTCTTTAATGTTGTTATGTAGAAAAATTGGATTGCTTATTTTGTAATTCGATTTTTAGTGCTAAAATGGTATTGACTTTGTGTTTATTGCTGTGATTGGAGTTGTAGTTAATGTATCTATCAGAATTTGTAGGTTTTTTATAGTAATTAAAAATCAAATTGTTGTTCTCTGATCGAATAATCAATGTGTCAAGAAATGAAATTTTTCTGTCTTCTTCTTTTTTTAAATTGAATTTTAGATGTTCATTAAAGCTATTGAAGTGTTCAAGAGTGGTTTTAACTTGATTGTGTGGTACAGAACAAACTATGTCGTCTACATACTTCGCTAAAAATGTAACTTGAAATGGAAGGTTAGGAATAATTTTGTCTAGAAGTAAATCCATGGTAATCTGGGCTAAGATTGGTGAGAGAGGTGAACCCATAGGAGTGCCGTAAAGTTGCAAATAGATAGTTTTTTCATATGTAAAATATGTGTTGTTGAATATTAGATTTATAGTACTAATGAACATTTTTTCTGAAAATTTGCAGTGAGGTTGAATTTTGTCCCATTGTTCTGATATAATTTGTATTGTTAATTCTTTAGGTATGTTGGTAAACAAAGATTCAACATCAAGGGATACAAGAATGTGGTCTTCTGGTAATCGAAAGTTGTCATACGTATTTACAAAAGTAAAGCTATCTTTGATATTGTAACCTTCAAGAGGAAATGAATTTTTCAGAATATCTGCACAGAAATGAGCAATGCTATAAGTAGGAGTATTAATGGATGAAATAATTGGTCTTAAAGATAGTGTTGGTTTGTGTATTTTTGGGAGACCATAATACTTTCCTGGACTTGAACTGTTGTTGATTAGTTCTTTTTTCTGTGTTGTTGATAACATATTTTTTTTAAGAAGCATGTTGATGTGCTCATTTACATTTTTTTGTATTTTAGTGGTTGGATCTTTTGTTAAGATTTTGTAAGTTTCTGTATTAGATAATAAATCAAGTGATTTTTGTTTGTAATCTTCTGATTTCATTATGACAGTAACTTCACCTTTGTCTGCCTTGATTACCAATAATTCCTTGTGGTTTTTGAGAAACTTTTTTGCTTTGTAGAAGGTTTTGTTTATAAAACTGTTGTTATTGTTATTGATTGGATTTTTTAAAAAATTGGTGATGATGTTTGTAACTTTGGCACGTGTAATGTTTTTTTCTTCTCGTGTAGTGTCTTTAAAATTATCTATGATAGTTTCAACATCTGCTAATAGTCTCCCTATGTGAATATCACCACTATTCGTCTTTAAATTAAATTTAGGTCCTAGTGATAGTAAGTATTTTATATCATCTGGTATGGTGACATTACTAAGATTGTTTAGCCTCTTTTCATTGTTAATGAACAATTGAGAACTTTCCATTTGCTTGTACATAAGTTGGTTAAATTTTTTAATTAATGTTCGTTTATTTTGTATAAAGATTTTTTTGAAGGATACGTTTTGATAAATAGAAAATTCATGTAATATATGTGGAGGTAAGGATTCTTTGAGGTAATCCTTTAATATACTGGTGGAAATTTTTAATGAATTCAGTTTGATATATGTAATTTTGATTTCAAAATTAAGTATAGTTATATCAAAATTGTGAAATTTTCGTTTGATCTTATTAGTCATCCATTCACTGTTGTTTTCCAAGAGATGTAATGCTTGATGGTTGGATGATGTTATGTGAGTGGGAAGAACTCCTTCTCTTCGACATTTTTCTAAGAAAATTCTTCTGTTACTTAGTTTTGCTGCTTTTTTAGTATTGTGTGCCCAAGTCTTTAGTTTCTGAACTGCGTTTGTACCATAACTTCTTTTTATGTCATTATAGAATCCCATTTTTAAATGTATATTATAAAACTCTTCTTTACTGACCAGGAATCTATGTTTAATATAAAGATGAAATTAATTTATTGGGATATTTTTGGTCATAAATAAAACAACTGTCAAATAATCTTTCGTTTTTAACTTGACGTTTCGATCATTATTCAGATCTTAATTATAAGCTAAAAGTTAGGTAATTAGAAACTAAATAATACATATATCAAAACTTACATAAAACTTGATTATTCTAAAATTTAAGGCTAGTATAAACTAATTTTGAATGACATAAGCAAAACTTGAGTGACAGAATTAAAATTGTTTTTTGTATGCAATTTTGATGTTACAAAAACCAAGTTAAGTTAAATAATTTTTGGATATAAATACGATAAAAATGAAAAGAATGTATAAATATTGTTCATTAAATAACAGCACTACAATTAATGTTTATATAAATCGGAGTAAACAACACTTAAGAAAAAAAAAAAACTTAACAAAAAGAAAAAAAGTGCATCAACAACAAACAGGACTTAAATAACTTAAGTGTTGTTTACTCCGATTTATATAAACATTAATTGTAGTGCTGTTATTTAATGAACAATATTTATACATTCTTTTCATTTTTATCGTATTTATATCCAAAATTATTTAACTTAACTTGGTTTTGTAACATCAAAATTGCATACAAAAACAATTTTAATTCTGTCACTCAAGTTTTGCTTATGTCATTCAAAATTAGTTTATACTAGCCTTAAATTTTAGAATAATCAAGTTTTATGTAAGTTTTGATATATGTATTATTTAGTTTCTAATTACCTAACTTTAGCTTATGATTAAGATCTGAATAATGATCGAAACGTCAAGTTAAAACGAAAGATTATTTGACAGTTGTTTTATTTATGACCAAATATATATATATATATATATATATATATATATATATATATATATATATATATATATATATAGAATAAACTTAGACAACATGAAACTCTATCTAGCTGCAACCCCCCTATATGAAGGAAATCGAGCACAATAATGTATCTTCATTACCGCTTGCGGAATATTATTAAAATCCTTTTATAAACCAGGCGATAGTTAACGCGACGTTTTACTTTTATGCTTAATATTCAACACATTGACCGCCAGACCATTAACATTGATTGCGAGTCACGATGACGTCGTCGAATAGGACGACTTTAAACGCATATTGATAGCATATTTCAGCGATCAAATAAATATCAAGTGTCTTGTCCACAATTTAATAAGTTTACGGCTGGAAACTAACCAATCGCCCTATCAATTCGGTATAAAATGTCAGGGCGTTCAAAGTTTAATTTTGGTCAAGCTAAAAATTGAAGATCCCGACCAAAATATACGTTTACCAAATACGCAAATGTACGACGAAATGGCTTTAGACACATACATCAATGCGTTACCCGAACGCTTAAAGACAAAATAAGATTCCAACATCCCAAAAATTTAGAAGAAGCGATGAACATGATTGTAGAGGAAGAAAAAGTTATGTATTACAGAAATAGACTATATAATCCTAACGCGAATAAAAATTATTCAACGATGAAAATAATACAGGCCGTGAGACAAATACCAACACAGTCGAAATTTACACCATTTAACGCACCAACGAATCAATCTCGAATGAACAATTCAAACTTTAATAACACAAATTTCCACAACCAATTTAGAGAATTTCCAAAGCAAAAATTTTACTCAAATTTTACAAAACCCACATTTACACCAAGGTTTAATCAAAACATAAATCAACCAAGGCAAACATTCGGTGCAAACCCCAACAGAAACACACCGATGACGAATATCAACAACAACCCTAACAATTATTACAAACCACCCCCATGGACACTTCATCTGGGAACACCAGACAGAATACCAAAATATCTCAAATTAGACCCGATTACATCCAAAAACAAAACTTCACATCCGAGGAACTACTCCACCAAGAAGTGGAAGATTTTAATGATCAAGACACGGATAAGTACGCAAATTTCAGTAAAGACGATGAAACAAATTATTCGGAAAACTATGTACGCAAAACTCTGATGAAAATTACCAAGAGGACGACGAAGAAAACGCGTACTCAAATTTTCACTTTGACAGATTCAAATATGACCAAACATAATAAATCTAAATAACATTAACCAACAAATTTTACCTTATATAGAAATACCTCATGCGAAACTCAAATTACTAATCGATACAGGATCTTCAAAGACTTTAATTAACCTCAAAACTGTACAGAAACATTATTTAGATTTTGTAGAAAGAGAACTTTTTAAAATCAAAACAGCACACAAAACGACATTACACCAATTTATAGCAAACATACCCTTACTCAAAACTTTTAACGTAAAATTGAAACACAAATTTTGCATCTTTGAATTCTACGATAAATACGACGGATTAATACCAAGGATCTTCTAAAAAACTTAGGAGCAAACATTGATATAAAAAAACAGATTAAGAACGAAACACGGACAAATTCCCATTAAATTCCAGAACAGTAATATTCAAACCAACCAAAAATACAACATCGAGCTTAGGACGGAAAAACAAATCAAAGTTTTGGTAAACTCAAAAAACGACGTAGGCATCATAAATCACATAACTTTTCAACAATGAGTAGAAACACCCACCGCGTTAGTACAAATAAAAGACAAATACGCCACTACGACAATTTTAAACTCAAACGATTACCCCATCGAAGTATCATTAACAAAACCAATAGACGTAGAAGAAGTAAACTTTAGCGAAATGGAAGTCGGCGAAGTCTCAGAAAACAAATCCAATCCCACAGAACACGATAGGATGTTAAAGAAAACTTAATTAACATTTGTTTTAATAACGACATTAAAGACGAAAAGGAGAGAGCAATTAAAAACTTATGTTTCGAATACGGAGATATATTCTATTGCGAAGGAATACCTTTAACTTTCACCAACACAGTGAAACATAATATTGAACTAACAGATAATAAACTAATTTTCACCAAAGCATATAGACTACCGCAAGCGAGTCAAGAAAAAGCAAATTGACAAGTAGCAGACCTATTGGATTGTTAGTTGTTCGAAGCTAGTCATTTGTAGTTATTAGTTTAGTGTCAAACTCGAGTTTCACAACTTTAACATTGTTGGTTGTTCAAGCTACTCATTTTAGTTTTAATTAAATTAATTAATGAAAGTAACTTTGATTATTTTTGAAACCAAGTCGTTAATGAATATAACGCACAATTGTCAAAATTATTGTAATTATTATAAAAATACACTTGATAGGAGTGTTTGGAAATAAAATCTCTTTTTAAAAAATAGCTCCCAAAGACCCAAAACCTATCTCGCTCTTAAATTTAAAAATTTGAAAAAAAGGAACGGAAAAAGAAATTTTGACTTTGAGAAACTAAAAGATAAGAATATCTACACAAGATTTGAGAAAAAGACAAACGAAGTTCCCAAAGATATCGGGAATATCTCAGACATTAAGAAAGTAGAAACAGAATGGAATACCATTAAATCCAGCTTAGATATGACAGCCAAACATATTCTGAGCTATAAGCAAAAAGAAAATAAGCAAGCTTTGGTAACAAAGGATATTCTGAGAAAGGTTAAAATACAAAAACAGGCCAGAGAAAGCAGGAAAACAATACAATAAAAGAAAGACAAAAATACAAAAATAGATCAGGCAAAACTGGAAAACAGAAATGCAAAATCATAAAATGGGAAATCACTCGCAAATGCAGAAAAGTTAAAGAACAATGGATCGATGAAAATAGGAAAAGCAGACAATGCATACAAACTAATTAGGATAAATTATAGGGAAATAAGACTGTGTAGCAGAAATATAAAGGGTGCGGCAGGCCACTTCATAATAGAAAATGTAGAGAAAGTGGTTAGATGTCAAAAATATATAGAAAATTATATGCAGGAAAGCAACTAGTAGAACTAGAACAGGAATCGGACTTTGAAAAGGACGACTTGCGGTAATCTGTACTTAAAGATGGTTTTGAATTAGTATCAAAGAGTCTGAAAAATAACAAGATACTGAGTATATATAAGGTGCACGCAGAAACTCTAAAAACTGTTATACAAACAGTAAGGGAACGTCTCTTTCAACTTGTAAGTTATATGTGTGAGACAGACGAGATACCCAAAGATTTCAAATGTAACGTCATAGTCAGTATATTAAAAAAAGAGAGGTGCGGATAGATGTGAAAATTTTCAAACAATAAATTTGACAGCACACTTGTCAAAAATATTAACTAGAATTTTCCAAAAACCTATGTAAAAACGGATTGAAAGAGTACTGGGAGAAGATCAATTTGGGTTTAAGTTAAACAGGCGAATACGTGGAGCCATTTTAGATTTAATGGTGTTATTGGAATAAACAATAGAAAAAGGAGAAATCGTGTATATAGGGTTTGTAGATCTGGAAAAAGCATTCGACAATGTAAAATGAAAACAAGTTGAAAATACAAGGCATTGTCGCAACGAACTTCCAAATGTAGACTTACTTTAAAACAATTTAAAGAAATTAAAATTATTATGTTGTAATAATTATAAGTATTCAGATAAAATACAAAAATTTATAAACAACAAAAGAGACATTTTAATATATTTTATTTTATTGAATAAATATTTTAAAAGCTATATATTAGTTCTCATCAATAAGATAAGATTTTTTTTTTATATGAATCTAATTATTTTCGGCAATCAAAATTTAAGTTTAAACAATGTCTATAATATTGGAATAATTGGCATGAAATGCCATAAATTGTTCAAATATGTGTCGCATATTGATTTTAAACTTATTAAAAATTTTAATTATCCCTGTAGATTTTCCCGCGGGCTCGGCGTCCCCGTGGCCCGATTTTAACTGACATCAAAACTTAAGCTCTGGACACCGAGCTGAATCGATTGATGTATCACACATTGATGTCCGACCATTAGAAAGGCCTCGGACGGACAGACGGACGACAAATCGATTTCATAAACGAACGAAGTTCGTTGAAAAGTGTTCGAAATACTTAAAAAAGTTGGAATGAGTTTTAGGGATAGACGAATGGCACATAGCTTATACAAAGAGCAAATAGAGGTAATAGAATTAGAGCAGGAACGTAGAGAAGTATATATTAAGAGAGAGTGTGAGACAGGTATGTGCCCTAGCCCCATTCATTTTTAACTGGTATATCGCAGAGGCAATGAATACCATTAAATGCAGAAAGACACTTGGAATTATTATGCAGGGACAAACGATTGATATGTTTAAATTTTTAGATGATATAGCGGTATTAACATCTAGCAAGGAAGAATAAGAAGCAGATCTTAATGAAATGGTAAGAATACTAACAGAGAGATATGGTATGAAAATTAACAAATATAAAGCTTAAAGTATGTAAAGGAAGGACAAATAAGTCAAAACCAGAATGCAGATAGGAAACGAGAACTTTTCAAGGGATAGAGATTTCTGCTACCTAGAAATTCAAGTGCAAAAGATATAAAATAACGATTACCACAATGCCGTGCTCCATTTAACAAGAAAAAACAACTACTGTGTTCAAAGACAACAAACATAGATACAAAAAAAAGATTGCTAAAAACATATGTGTGGAGCACAGCACTGTATGAATGTGAGAATGTGAGAGTGGAAAAGCGGGCAGAAAAAGGTAGAAGCCATATGATGAAAATATCATGGATAGACAAAGTTAAGCACAAAGAGATTCTTGAATTGGAAGGGAAAGAAAGAAATATGTGGAAAAAATTAAAAAATAGAATGGATAGTATGATAGATCACATACTAAGGCATGAGGGAATAGTGCGTAACATATTAGAAGCGGAGTAAGGGCAAAAAAGAGGTTGAAGTATACCTAGATTAGACTATTGCACACAGATAGTGAAAGATGTAGGCTCTGGGGATTTCAGGCAAATGTGTATAATAGGAAACAATGGAGGTATGCGTCCAACTAGTTCTAGAACTGAAAACTTGTTCATGATGTAGAATACGTTATATTTACTTTACAGCAGTGTTTCAGCATATCTTTTCGTAGGTTTCAGAGATTAAACGTTTTTACTTCGTTTCAATAATTTATTTAAATATAACTTAATTTAGCACAATGTATAATACAAAAACGTAACAAATGTAAGGTATTTAGGACATTGCTAACTAGGTGTGGTCGTTAATATCCACCGTACCCCAAGTAGTGTTTTCCATACCCAGCAATACCATGACCATGGTAGGCAGGTTGTGGGTGAACTGCGTGACCGGTTTTAGTTACAACGGCGTTGAAACCATTGTGATCATCGGCAGTGTAGTCAACCCTACGAATAGTACCATCAGCTTCATGAAGAGAATATGTTCCTTTTACAACATCTCCATCACGAACTTCTTCTTGGGATTTCTGATCTCCTGTATGAGGGTCATTAACTCCATAGTTGAATTCGTACTTTGGGTATGCCTACAATTGTTTTATAAATTAATATTAGCTAGCATTCGCGTAGTCTTACGTAATAATCAACATCATGGTGTGGGTGAGCAGCGTATCCTAAAGGAGCAACGTATCCATGTCCACCAATCAAACCTGCGGCGGCACAAGCCACAAGCGCTGAAAGGGCTACAACCTAGCAATTAAAAAATATGTTGTAGATTAGAAAAAGAAATTATTTTGACAATTGTGGCTAGTAGTATTGTTTAGGAAAAATTCTATTTAATGGGATACCCTGGCTAAAGTCAACAGACATAAAAATTCTTACACACCTGAAAGAACATCTTAGATACTGCTTATCACTCTAGAACACTGAACACTACGTTTTATTTAAAAAACGGCGCCTTATATACTAATTTCAATCTATAAGACATTCACCTTAATTAATAAAACAGAAATGACATTGTTAAATACAGGTAAAACACCAGTGGTAAATTGAAAGTTTTGGAGAGGTCATTTGCATCAAGTTCAGGCTCTTTGAAATCCATTTCACGTGTTGAACAAGTCAATAAAAATTTGGTTTTAAGGCAATTTCCAATGCGTACCTTGCCGTAATCGCGAATCTGTTGCAATTTTATCAAATACTTGTCATACAATTTTGTTATGAGAAATATTTAGAGCTGTGTTAGTATGCTGTTCTGAAGGAACTAGCAGTTTGTTACCTCTACATAATTGTAATATATAATGGAATATTCAAATAATTATTAAATTAGGATTCTTGATTTATGTCAAGTGTGATATCGAAGCAATTTAAATATACTGTCTGAAAATAATATTATTCCAAAATCGAGTTATATCTTGAATCATAAATCTTTTCGAAAAGGATGAATAATACTTGACAATAATTTTCAACAAGAAAGGTGTGAAAATATATAGAACATTCTTTCGAATTCTTTTAACTATGGTCAGTTGTTGCAGTTGCGTGCAGATCGCCAACAAAACAGTTAAACATGTAACAATTTTGGTATTAGATATTATGATTGATTAGAAAATAGCTCAAAACGTATGGGCACAGATTTCTTGAGCTATGAACGGAAACTATGTAATCGCATAACTTTTGCAAACGTAGTTGCATTAAATACTTTTTTTTTAAATTAGTGTTGCTAAAATATTTAACACCAATTATATAATACGCATAGTTTCTACTAGGCTTGCCATAAAAAATTGTGGATGATTTTTTACGCTAAACTTCGTAATTCCAATTGCAAACATGAGGTTGCAAATCCTTCAAATTCATTAATAATTTTTAGAATGAATTTCTTAAATGCAATCGGCATTGGTTTTAAACTATTTTTGATCAAAATGCTAACATGAATAATGAATGCTCTTGAAGCGTTTAATGAGGTTATTCAGAACGAATATTCTCTGAGAAAGGGGTTTCCGGTTGAACAGTTTTTCGTTGTGCTAACGAACTGTATAGAATTATTATCAAATAATTATTTAAAAATATAAACTGTTAGTTACACAAACCTGCAAAAATTAAGGTCAATAAAATCTTTTTGCAATCTGATAACTAATTTTAAGTTGTTTGGTATGCTGATTTCAAGTACGACCTGACATTTTTCCTTTCGAGTAAGAATTTTCTACCAATTAAATATGAAATTCGAAAATTTATATTTTATCTATATTCTATGTGGAAAGATATTATTAATTGTGGTAGCTACAATAAAACACTTAAATTCGAGATGAACATGGATTGCGTTTATTTTTCTCAGTAGCCAAAATTATTTTTACGTAAGCACAAAACATAAACTTCATTCCGAAAACCTCCTTTGATCATAAAGCATAGGACATATTTTTTTTGGAAGTGTCTCCACTAACACTAGTGTGACGAATTAAAGCCCCACAACCAATGAAGTAATAACCAAAACACAAAAACATTTCTACAGCTTGGCCATACAGACATTTTGACCATTCTTGGTCAAAGCATAAGATATACTTATAAAGAGAATTTTTATCCTGTAATATAAATCATAAATGGTAACATAACGGCATACATCAAAAATACATAAATTGTTACTTAAGGATCGTATAAATTTGGTCATACAATTCATAAAATAATCCTATATAAGCAATATGTGCCCTAACATAACATAGATAATTGAACGATGTGAGCAATCGTATCATAATACATAAACAATCAAACTACACAAAGTGGAATAATTAATACTTCATAAGATTTCATAAAATCACAAGTCATGTACTTTTATCATAATCTCCTATTCTTTTTCAAATAATGAGCATAAAACACAAATTGTGGACGATTTGTGTTAGCAAAATACAATTTTATTTTATCTGGACCAACGACTGTGTAATGTAAATTTATGTTTGCAGGTGGTTTTTGGAACAAAAAAGAGACCCAACTGTTGACAGCATCTGTGAGCTAGCTAACTTGAGCTACGGTTTTGCAGTGAACATGAGAAATGGGGAGTAGTTCTTTAATTAGACTTGTAAAGAAGAGAAACAATAAAACTAACTACATCAAACACAAATTTTGGGGCTAGTTTTGAGACAAATTTTTCGGTAGCTTAGGAAAGCGCCCTATTAGATCGCCAAACCTTATCACCAACATTGAAGGAAATATCGCGTCTCCTTAGATTGCACACTTATATACCTGGTGTAAACTCCCTCTAACATCCTAAAAACTTCCCATAAACCTTAATGATCCAAAACACAATAAGGGCAACTTCCAAAAGTTACTTCAACGTCGTTCTTCGAAATAATTTCTGCTCCGTGGACTTGCCACTTACTGGAACGCAACGGCAAACTACTAAAAAATTAGACGGATAGCAAGTAGATTGATATTTAGCTGAATTATAAATTGATAACTGCTAGTAATTTCAACATTGCAGCATTTTGTTCTGCCATCACTTATCACTTGCTTCAGGCTTGCAATCTTACGCATATTATCCTGCCAGTCTGGAACCGACTCGATTTAATTTAAATTCAAGGAGCTTCACTCCTGCATTAATTGTTTCAGAATAAAAAGTTTCAAATCGATCACTTTCAGTTGTTAGAAAATTCCACTCTTCCATAAAATTTCACCTATAACCGCACTTTTTCAGAGCACCTGTTTAATTTTCTATTTTAATAAAATATTGTCCTGATCCCACTTCTAAAGTTGTAATCGTTAAAGCGGGCGGCCGTAAAATGTTAAAAACAGTAAAATTACTTAAATTTTAAACCATATAATAAATAAATTTAAACATAAAATATATTTTTCAAAAGTTCATAAGTAACCATCTTGTTCTACTTCCATGAACTAACAATATAAAAAGGAAAATATAACAAGACCAATCAATAGTGAGGGCGGCAAATTTAAATTTAAAACAGAATGTCCTACAACATATATTTAAGGGTGCATACAGTTACAAGGGAGGTACACTTCATGTAAACAACACAAAAATCAAGAAAACTAAACATTTAAACCATAAAAAACACACAATTTGTTTATTATGCAGAAAGCAAATACCAGACACTCTGTATAAAATCAACAACTAACTACAGTCAATAAAAGGAAGCTCATTATTTTATAATTTTATCACATTTAGTAAAATAGATAACTTTGGGGGCAACCCGATTTATTTTAGAAACATTAATACATTCATAAACTTTAAACAAATACAAATTAAGCGTATCCAAAGTAAAACAAACGCAAAACAAATCTTTTTCAAACTCAACGAATTAGCGGGAGAAATTAATCAGTGCATGCTTATAATAAACAGGCCTTTCAAAACAAGCGATTTTCTTAAGGCAAGAAATCAATAAACGTATCTAATTTACGTCCTTTGTAAAAGAAACCCATTAAAAATTAAGCCTACGTGATGTTTTAAATGTAGAAATCGCCACATTCAAACAGCAAATTAGGTAAATATAATATGGAACCATAAGTTTTGCCGTACGTGCAAGATTAAATATAATAGTTCATAAATTCAGGTACAAAATTATAATTACGTGGTGCTAAAAGGTACAAAGTACCATTGGCGAACGAAATCCACAACACAAAGCTTTGGGTCTACGTGATTTTTGGAGCGTCTGAACAATGCAGTAAGCAAGTCCAAGTAAAATCCAACCAGCAGCTTGATTGCGCAAGGCAACGCCTCGGCCATGCTCGAATTATTATTTGAGCATGGCCGAGGCGTTGCCCTGCGCAAGCAGTCACCAATAACAGCACATGGAAGAGCTAGTCTATGTAATTCATCTAAACTGATAACATTCATTCATTCCTTAACCGAAGCACGAATTATACTAATCTCAATTACAGTATTACGCAAAGTTCAATTGTGAAGTTAAACAAAAATTTATAAGTGAAAGTCAAAGTAATTAAAATTTCAAGTGAAGAATACTGTCAAGCGCGCGTTCCAACATACGAGTATATAAGAAATCCGCCGTTGGCATAAAACGGCACTAAGCGATTCAGTAAGAAATCCAACTTAGTACAGACGTAAAACTACAATACTCTAAGTACTGAATACAATAAATGGTGAAACTCTAAATCAAGATGTTAAGAGTACAACTAAAGCTTAAGGCAATACGAAGTCACTGGTTAGCAACACGCTGTAGAGAAACAGTTGGAGGTATTGAGGTGCACGCAGAGCTACGGGGTCACAACTTGGAATCCACTAATCTAGCAACTAATTCGAACCAGGAAATCAAACGGAAAAAATCAGTTTAGTATTTGTGTTTCAACTAATAGCATAAATCTTGTTTTTGAATATTTGAAACTTACATTTACTTAGATATTTTGTGTAAAGCGTTATCAAGAAGATTTTGTTAACTCCTAGAAAATACGTTAAAAAGGAAAGGTTTATTCTACGTTAGACGAAGCATTCGATATAATACATGATTTTTTTTGCTGGTTTTAATTCCCTAAAGAGGGGTTATAAGTTTGTAAAGAACAAATTGAATATTTATTTTTACTTTGTTTCAAAGGTTTTAAATAGCAAATGACACTACGAAGGTTGTAGTGGTGTAAATTGTACATATTTTTCAGTTTATTGTAAAAAATTTTGGTTTATCTTATTCAAGTATGAAACTCAAAGAGGGAAGAGTGTAAACATTCTTTGTTATCATATCGTCGTTCACTCTGCGCAGGGTATAAATAAGCTAGCCGAGTCATAAATTTAATTGTGTGAATTTTAAAATTATTCTTGATTATTTAGAGGCACAGAGAGGTGGCGGTTAGGAAGGCAACTGAGAGTTATATACACCTGGTGAGCGCCGATATATTACATGTATATATATATATATATATATATATATATATTACTCATATTTAGACCAGGGTAGAAAATTAAATAATCACATCAAATAATTTTAATCACCGTGTAGAAGCTTTGGGAAAAGGTACGCGTTATTAAAAACCGTGAAGCATAAAAATTCATTCGTTTCATTAAAAATAAGGAGTTAAATTATGTACAAGACGCTTGCTATAAAAAAGGAAGCAGTATTAAAAGCTCTGCGTGTAATTTAATTATTCCTAGTAAAGAAACAAATAGAAAATTACGTGCAAAATTTATATTAATTAACTCAATTTTAAGTAACCGGTATTAAACAAAATGTACATATAATAATTAATATTTGATTAGGAGTCACTAAAAATTAAAGGGTATTAATTTTAATTGAAGTTAATTGAACCAGTAGGAACATATAATACGCATCAAAACTTGTAAAAACCCAATAAAATGCAAATCGTAGAAGTGTTATTTAGAAGTATTATGTTTGAACACCTGTGTATTTTTAAAAAAGCTCATTCTGCGTAAATTTTGCAAATAATTAATGGTTACAGAGAATCTTGGAGAAACCGTAGCTTAATAGGTACGGGAAATGCTAAAGGTGGGTTATTTCACAGTCCACATGGACTGAAATAATCGATAATAAAGAATATCAATTTGCACCAATAAGAACAGGGTAGATAGAGACAGATAATATGCGCAAGACCGAGACACATATAGTAAAAGGCGTGAGTGGAGCAACGTCACTGGGTTGCGATTGGTTGAAAGTAAAAGGCAAACTTGAGAGGTAAAAATAACATTTCTGTATAAAATTTAATTAGTTATTTCCAGACGTTGCGAGCCGTGTCGAAATTTCTGAGATTTAACTGATGCGAGTGCAAATTTCGTAAAAATCGCATGCCGGGCTGCGGAATGGGAACCTAGCATGCGAAATTCTGAAGAATTGTCCGTTTTGGGGACAAGACCGACAGACGGGCTAACTTCTATATATACCCAGGTGAATATGAACAAGCTCTCTTAGATTTTCGACTTGATTCAATGCGTTAAACAGTGCTTTTTAGTTTTCCGAGTTTGATAGAATAATTTAAACAGTTTGCTCGTATATTTTGGTGATTTAAAACAGTTTGTTCTTTACGTGCTACAATGAGTGTACTTTAGTGCACTTAGACAAGAAGATACAAGGTAATAAAGTTAGTATCACTGTACTAATTAGTCAAAATTTGCAACGACAAATGAATACACAAAAGTAGGCAGTTTTGGCGTATATTGGTGAAAGAAGCATGAATTTCTTTGCTATTTTTCGGGGGTGTTAATAATTAAATGGTTCAAAAACGTGTCTGGATCCACGAAACAAGGGTCATTAATACACAGAGGAGTTCCGGAAAATCCCTGAAACAACTTTAGATGAATGGTGGTGGAGAAATTTTAAAAGCGTTGAGAATCAGAAGCCGTAAATATAACCCAGTTGGAATGGTGTGATTAACAAAAGGGACGAGGTACATTGAAGCTACGAGTGCAGTAACCTTCAGGTAAATTATACTATTTTGTTTGAACTTTGATGTTTTCGTGTGTGTTGAATAACTTTATAATTTATTTACTTAAAATGGACAGTAATGAAGTTGTACTAACAACAAATTTTTAATTTTAAGGTGAAATTTTCTTGTTTAAGTCGAAAGGAGTATTTAGTATTTATGTTCTTGATGAAAATTTGGGTATGTCTTTGAGCTCAATTAGACGAACCTGGTTAATTAACGTAAAGGGGTGGTAGATGCTCCCTTTGTACTCAGACTCAGGTCTGCATATATATTGTTATATTAATTAGGAGGCATCCTACAAGGACTTTAATTTTGGATGCACATTAAAATGATAACAAATTTAAATCTTGAAATTATCTGATACTGAAATTTATGCTGAATTTTTAATTTTGAAATTTTAATGTATTGTGAATATTGATGTAAATAGAGTTAACGGTGATGTTTGTGGTAGGAATGTGTTTGTTTTTTTTTATGAATGAGGATGAAGGTTTATCTAGGGGAGCAGCCGAGGCCATGAACAGAAGAAAGTCAACGGAACAGTTGAGTTAATGAATAGCTTTTTGTAGGATTCACAGCATTCTTGACGCCCAATTCGTGAGGCTCGATTCTAATTAAAAAGGTTTTACAGCATTCTTGGCGCCCAATTCGTGAGGCTCGATTCTAATAGGTGAAACACAGCATATATATATATATATATATATATATATATATATATATATATATATATATTACCACACTCCTCTACTGCCTGTAATAAATATACTACACTCCTACTGCTGTGTGTCCTGCCGCTACTGCTACCTGCTATGTGATATTTTTAAATGAACTATCTCAAGGTTCTATACTCAACTATTTACATTCGATTTCGCCCTGCGTGGGTTCGATACTGAGCGAAATCTACTCGCTGTCCCTAACAAGAATACTTACACGCTATCTCGTATGTACAGGCCTTTACTACACCTGAATCTGCAAGATCGGTATACGCCCTGCAGATTGTGACGTTACAGCAATACTCAAAACTAAAATGGTTAGAAGGTCGCTTACCCTATTTATTTATTCAATGATGCAATTTATCAAAACAAAAATAAGCTTTTACTTTAAATGGAATTTGGTACCTGATATTTGTTCCAACTGATGGTGGCCTCCTCGCCGTGATGTTAAATGCTCATGGAATGCCAATTGATGTAAGTAATCTATGGAATAAATATTGTACTTTAGTCTCATGAAATGTTTTAGAATTGAATCACTACTATAACGAAATGTATATAAATAAGTGGTGGATACTCTTTTTTATACGATCCTGTCCCTGGAATACGTTTCACGGTATTGTGAAAGCTATCTTCGCTTGAAGTTGACTGCACGTCCTACTGCTGGCTTGTTTATATGTGTGGGTCCTCCTTTGTAGTTACTAGTGCTGCGTCGAATTACTTGGATGCTCCTGTAATAACTTTGGCTTCACTTTGTCGTTACCTTTTTTAATTAATTCTAAGGTACTGCGTTTCTCCTTTTTAAATAAATTGTAGTATGCTCTTTGGTCTTTTAGATACTTTTAATTTATTCACTTTTATAATTTTAGACCTTTTAAATTAAAACCACAGAGCTTGATAGAACGACCTCTTATTTATTTAAAATATTTTCATCAATCAATACATAAACAAACTTATCACCTAGGTATTTAAATCCATTTCTTCAAGCACTCTTAAATATTAAATTACATGTTTTGGTTATTCTTTAAAACCACTACTTCAAAACTACCTTAATTCGGTATTTTACTTTCAATTATAATTATAATCATTTAAAAAAAACACAAAAGTTGTTTGCCTTTGTAAATCCTAGCATTGAAAATATGATTCATATCTGTCATCATGATAAACATAATTTTAACTTCATTTCCTATATAATGATTCTAAAACTACTTCTAAAAATACTATAACTAACAAATATATACAGACATTTTACAGCTGTTTTGACCGTAAATTTTAATTTAACTATTTTATTGTGCATTTCACGAGCATCTCAACTTTATCAATTCTACTACTGGCATCATCGATGTTCTGCTTGGATTTTACCATCGTTGGACACTGTACCTGTACTTATTTTAGAGCTTAATAAACCTTGTAATTGCATCATTAAATACAATCCTTCTTAGCTTTAAGTATGCGTGTAGTAAATATGAATAAATGTCCCTTATTAGACTTGTTTTTATTTTTGTGTATGGACATGAGCCTCCTGGTGATAACTCATCTGTTATTAAAACTTTTGGTCACTAGATGCGTTACAATATATATATATATATATATATATATATATATATATATATTTGTGGTATAACGACCTTGCAATTATAAAATATAATATATATAGTAACAGGCTTTTTAGTCTGCTGGTTAATGCAATATACTCTTTATTATAAACTAAGCTTTCGGTTTTATTTTTAAACCATTATCAAAGATACTAAAAATTAAGAAACGTTAGTATGGGCG
Source organism: Platerodrilus igneus (assembly GCA_036346225.1). NCBI lineage: Eukaryota > Metazoa > Arthropoda > Insecta > Coleoptera > Lycidae > Platerodrilus > Platerodrilus igneus. The sequence continues at coordinate 3,380,899 of JARFIW010000668.1, read as the reverse complement.
TAAAATAGTTAAAAACTTACTTACTAATGTGAGGTTTTACAATGAAATCGTTGATATAGATAAATTTTGAATATAAGTTGAAAGTGTGGTAAAAAGCTTTTAAAAAGAAAACAGTAATGTGGTTTGTTAATTACATTTGAATGTTATAATGACAATTCCTTTGTAATTTTGACATTGTTCGGGATAACTTTCTATATTGTAATTAATTTATTTTATCGTGTAATTAAGGGGTTATTGGGATACATAAGGGCACAAGTGAACTCATGGGTTGAGAACTTTTAAATAAGGGAAGACAAATTTAATTAATTAGGTTGTTTGTATTTTTTAACAAATTATTTTTTTTAGCTTAAGTAGTGTATAGTAATCTAGAATCAATGTAATTTAGCCAAGGATAATGTAACATAATATTTATATAAACATATGACAGAATAAATAATAATTGGGGTAAAACCATTCTAATGTATTTAAATTTGTAGTAAAGTGATTATATGAAAATCTAAAAGCGTAGAACAGGTGTTAAAATAACATTTCTGTTCTCAAATGTAAAATCCAACAAGTTTTAAACGAAACAACGAGGGGAGATAATATTTCTCGGTAAACTTGGCAACAAACACAAGTTAATGGGTTATTGGAAAATAACAGCCCTTGGGATTAATGTAGACGCGGTTTGGTAGTTAAAATATTGATTTCAGTCTTGGAGGTAGTATAGTAAAGAATCCAGAAAAGACCAAGACAGAATAAAAGTATATTCAGTGCAAGAGGGATGCGTATACTTAATTCAGGAGACAGTATAGGTGGGAGACCTAAATAAAATCGATAATTTAAAGGATATTTAAAAGCAAACACGAGTCTCTTAAAAAGTGGGAGAATGGAGCCAAGCAAGGTGATTGGTGCGAATTGTACAAGATGGGCAGAGATCCAGCTGGTGGAAGCGTATGTGTGAGATAAAGCTATAGGTACAAGGGAGATGAGAGATGTTTGTTCAAGTTGTAGGCGTTGACAAATGAAGATGTAGAGGCTAAATTAGAACAACAGTTGACTGTTTGAAGCGATTTACCGAGTATTGTTATGTTCGTTATGAAAATTTACAAGAATCCAAGGTTTGTTAGAGATTTTTCGCTGAAACAACGAGCGTTAGAAAAGATTTTCAAGAATTATAGGAACGGGTATACAAGTGTACGTGCCAATTTAAAACAAGGGGAGGGGCAAATTTTACTTACATAATCACTGGCAGAAAGAGGTCTCGCTTTCTTTTGCTCTTTCTTTTTCGTTTTGATTGCATCCGGCATTGGTGATAATAGTTACTTTCAAGTGAACTATTGCAATTTAATAAAGTTTTACACAGAAGCTAATAAAGCATTTTTGTATTAAAACGTTCAAGTGCTGCGTAAGTACAAAGCTTGTTGAGTTGGTATTGAAATGCACGAAAATTATAAAATTTGAAATTGTTTGGATGATGAGAAAAAGCGATGTTTGAATTATAAAAGTTAAGTTTGGAGATTAGAATTTTTGGATTGGAAATTGTAAAAAGCGGTATGCATGGCAGATATGGTAATTGGACCATGGAGCTAGCTGATGCACTAGATTTCTACTAGACGGCAGCATCTTCAAGGAGGTAGATGGTGGCGCACATTTAGAAGATAAAAACTAAGTAGGCGATAGAATAGAACATTGAGTGGTGAATATTTTTTATGGTGTTTGTGATTATTTGGATTTAAGTTTGATGTGTTTTATTATTATTTGATATTTTATGAACAGACATTTATGGGACCTTAGCAAATTGATTTTGAAAATAATTCATGAATTTACAGATAACCAAATGTTGTAAAGAGGTATAGAGGGCTTATTGATATTTGGTTGTGCAGGAAATTTATATGCACAGTTGTAGAGTTTTATTATGAGCTCGTGCTAAGACCAAAAAGGTAACGTAAAGTATGAGGAACGCCCTTACTTTAAATAAAAATATGTGTTTAAAAAGTTATCAATTTGCATGATTATTGTTATAAAATTATTGACTTTATGGATGTACCTAAAGGAATGGTGTTTTAAAATGTACTATAGATCTAATTTAAATAGATCGTGATATATTTGGTCAATTGAGTTATTTTTGAGTGTGTGATTGGGGTAAATGTCTATTTAGGTTTCAGCATGAGGATATTGAGAGGAAGTTTTTGGGTGTAACAGGTAGGTGTCAACAAAATTATTTAGGAAATTAGATAAGAGGAATTATTAGGAGCAGCCGAAGGCAAGATTCGAGCTAAAACATCACAGAATTATGTCAACCCAAATTGTGGGGCACGTTTTAGAGAGACGTTCCAGAGCAAACCACACAATAATATATATTCTTGTATATAATTACTATGTTTTTTTGTCTCTACTATTTTATATAATATAATTACTCCTCCTTTAAACAAGATTTTATTACACGACTTTTGTCGTCGTCACAATGATTTCAAATCGAGGTGCTTTAGCAAACGTTTGGTTGGTTTTTCTTTTACTAATTACTATATTTTATATGCCTCGACTATTTGAAACTTTAATCTCAGGGTTTTCTCACCTACTCACCGTGGGTTCAATCGTGAGTAGATGTGCAATACCCAACCAAACTGCACCCTCGTTTGTTTTACCACTTTTGAAATGTACTAAATTTATTTTAATATGCCAAATCTTATTAGATCAACGATGCCTGATGTCAAATTAATTTATGTAACTTTTATGACTTTAATTTCTGACGTTCTAATATATTCACGGTACTTACCAGAAATATACCGCGCTGAAGGCCTTCCTTTGACTGCTGGCTCAAGTTCGAAATTGCCGTACGCACTTTTACACAAGATTCTCCAAAATTGTCCTCTTGCGCACTGCCTCCAGGTGTTTTAAAACAATTTTGATGCCCCAAACCTGAAATAATGTTACCCCAATTTAGAATTTAGTAAAAACCTTTATCTACTTTCCCTGCGTCAATTCTTCCTCGCCGTATTCTTATCTCCTGTTCCTCTGCTCCGTATCCCGCTTACTTCTCTTCGCACAACCAAATCAATCCCGCTGTCTTAATACAAATCACTCCTAATCCTGCTATACCAATTATCCATACGATGTCCTTCTGCCGTTATATCTTCTCAAATCAATCCCAAAATTCTTTACGTCGTCGATGCCTTCTTTAACCACTCCAATATCCTGCTGCCGTAATACCCAAATCTATCCCAAAACCAACACTAATCTTCTCAAATAATATACCGTCGCTTTCTCCTTTACATCAATAACCACTTCCAAAATCTTCTTTACATACACGCTAACTTTCCTTTTCACTTTTAAACACTTTATATACTTTCTTTTATACTTGGATTAAATAATACTCGATGAATACACAAATAAACTTTATTTCAAAACTATTTTACAATTTTAACGCAGGTTTCATAAATAGGTCTGTATCTGAACAAATTTAAAAAGAAATCCTTATTTATATCGCTTAGTTATTAACTAAACAAACTTAGCTTACTACAATAACATTTTTACATATATAACATCCAATAACAAATCTCCTATCTTTCAGTGTCCAACATACCTTCGCTATAGTCTTTATAATAATTTTAAATTTCTACCATTGGTCCAAAACACTTCACTAAACTCCAATAACCTTTACATTTTGATTCACTTTAAATTTTGATTTACAATTCGTCTAAAAGTTTGATTCTATAAAAAGGAAAAGCCAAATAATTCATACACGACCTGGACGCTTTGTTATATTGCAGATATCCATAAATGCGTCCGGCTTTCCGACGGCAAATGTACTCAACTGGCTCATGAAATATCAACTCAGTATAAAACCTCAAGTACCGTGCATTATATCAACGTCATAAAGTCATGTTACTACCTTTTGGCATATAAGTTTCATTCTGAAATGGTACATACTTTAACGTATGTAAAGTATAGCAAAATTTATAGTTTTTAAATTATTAAATCTGAAATATTGACCCTATCGCTTGGCATACACCCCTATTAATACAAATATACCTTTAGAAACCTTCTAACCCCCTCCCTTACACAATAATATATATATATATATATATATATATATATATATATATGTATATTGCCGTGGAACTCGGGTAAATCCTTACCAACCATAAATTATTTTCGAAAATAATATAAATTTTTAAATTCGAAAATAGAAAAATTTCCAAAAATTTAAACAAGTCAAAAAAAATTGCTTACCTGTTTTCCTCTCTTCCTCAGTTGAACGGCCTTTTTCAACTGCTTCCGGCTAGCTCATTAGGACCTCCTTTTGGATAGCTATATTCATTCATAAATCCTATCATTCACGCACACGCCCAATAAAACCACAAAATGCCACAAACATACAATCTTTTATTATTCCTATTTACAAATGCAATTTATTATTATTTTATTGTTCACGTTACACTTCAGTAACGCTTATTTTGTAATGTCCTTTATTTAATTTTAAACTCATCAAACACACAAAATGTACGCGGAGTAAATGGACCTTGCAAATTTATTTATTTATTTTAATACTCTACGAAAACTATGGGATATGGTGAGCTCATAATAATCCAATTAATGTATGCCCTTGTACTTAGCATACTCTAAAACAAAAGAAAACAAAGCCATGTACTTTTCACAAAATTTCACGTTCTGAGGGAACGTTTAAAAGCTTTCTAGACACCTTCAATTTCTAGTTGAATACCGTAATAAAGTTATTTACACGTATTCAGTTCAATATTCAAATAATTCACATTACCTTGAAGAACACTCTCATACGCCACCCCCAATATTTACAGTTTATAGAAATCACAATGTTAAATCGTTACCTGTAAATTCTAGAAGATCTTCGCTCTGTAGATGATGCCATGTAATTTTCTACCAGGTCTGCAGGTCGATTCTCTCAATTACTAAACGCCTTCCATTTCAGTTAATCTGCCAATGCCTTCTTCTCGGTGTAACCAAATTCCAAATTTTATTTCACAGTAATCTACGTTTTATTTAATGTCCCGACACGAGTTGATAATAAATTATAGGTGATACCTCTATTAAAATAAGTTATTTCGGCACACTAACCGCGTTTTTAATTCATTTAGAGGCTATCATTTAAGCAATACAATTTAAATTATTTGTTAATACTTACAACTTTGTGTCAATTTTTATACGTGCCTTCGGAACGATCGAAATAATAAGGCACGAAGTTGAAAGACTAGAGAGCGAGTCCTAGCTCTGTAGAGTATATATCTCTTTCGACTGTAACTTCTCCAGGCCCCCCAGTTATCCGAAATTCACTGCACACCACACACATTTTCACAATTTTGCACTCAACCCCAATTTCAAATCTGCGAAATTCCGTACCTCGTTATAAATTTTTAAGAATATCACGCTACACTATCCTCGTGTCTATGCCAAGTTGAACTAACATATCGACCAATCTTAGACTTAATGACGTCTCTCAAATCCCTCCTTTACGCATGCTTATACGTTTTGTTCGTCTCAGTCTAACCTCGCTTGAGTGGTTAAAAATTCGATATCCTAGTTTGTTCACTGTTTACACACGTGGACTGTCTGCGTGCGTTAAATAACCCCCTTATTAGCATTTCCCGTGAATATAAGCGACGGTTTTACAATATACGTAAAATCTTTGTTGGTTATCTACAGAAATTATTGGAACGTGACGTTTAAAAATACGCAGGTGTTCAATCGTAACATTTTAAATAACACTTCTACGATTTGGATATTCCACGTAGTTTAACCCTTTTGATGTATTTTTATGCTAGCAACGCGTCTCATCTTTTGGTATTATTGGGTTTTTAAAAGCTTTTATGCATATTATACCTCAGTAATCGTTCAATTAAATTCAAATTAATTACTAAATTAATGGCATTGGCTTTTACTATTTAATTTCTTAGCAAACCTACTTAAATTTCATTAATTATTTATAAAATTTCGTTAATACTTGATACTTAAAATGAAGTAACTAATATAATTTCCGCACGTAATTTCTGGTTGTTTCTTTATACAGGGTGTTCTGAAATTCCTTTGTTTATATTTATTTTTGATCCTTTAAAACCACTATAATATATATATATATATATATATATATATATATATATATATATATATATATATATATATATATATATCAAAGAATGAAATTTATTTATATATATATATATATATATATATATTTATATTTATATTATCGTGTAATTTGTATGTCAGAATTTTATTAGATTAGGTAGCTGAAGAATTAGTGTAAGCTCCCGTGTGTATATACAACACATTAGTAAGTTAAGACGTTATTCAGAACTCTAGGTGAAGGATTAATTAGTTTAGAGTGGAGCTTCATAATCGAATTGGCTTCAATATTCACCTTGGTAAAAATGTGCCAAAGAATTCTTAATATGCGTTTATAGGAGGAAACAGAATTAGGCAATGCTACCTACTAATCACTAAATGCATATATTTTAGCGTATTGGGTAATTTAGACTAGATTTAATAAATATTAATTAAAATTAGCTTTTTAATGTCACGATAGTGTTATGTTAATAATCATAAGCGCAAGTTGACGCGCGTAAATATGGTTCTAAAGTATATTTTCATTTTAACCTTGGTAAACGTTTTAAAAGCATTTCTATTAAGGTGTTTACGAAAACAAGCAACGGTTGTCGCTTCCGAGAGAAACGACCAATTGAAAACATTCTGAGTAGTAATTATGTTCACGGATATTAGGGAAGAAGTGGTAAACAGATAGTTCTATGAAAGGCAGAAGCCGTTAAAGAGTGCAGTTCGATATTTTATAAGGAAAGATGGCTTTTAGGATGCGTTAGCAAAGGACAGTATATAACATATGTTTTGTAGTGGGTTGACTTTTAAACGAATGAATAAACAAAAACGGATCAAAGTCTATAAGTGCGAGAAAGATGCAGAATGTCTGTTTAAAGTATCGATTTAGACGCGGACTGAGAATGAGGTAGGGATGTGATAAACAAACTACCTGAGGGGAACAAAGAAAGAGGATTGTTCTTTACAGGTGAAAATAAGATGGGAGATAGGTTAAAATTAAGTGAAGGTATATAAAGGTGCAAACGGAGCAAGACATATGATGAAGAGCGTGGATAGACCAAAAATTTGAAGACAGTTGGGGAGCAATTTCGACGTATTGAGCAGCCGTTTCTAAATCCTATTCTTCTTTTTATATATCTGCCTTGGCTAGCTCAATCTAATCAACACAGAGTGCTCAACGACACGACAATAAAGACTGTTTAACCCTCTTTTCTCTAGCTCCTATCTGTTAAAATAATTGAAATGAAGCAAACTCAAAATTCGTATAATAATCGAGAGTATTTACACTTTTTATTTTAATATCTCATTACTTTCATTTTATATTCAAAAATTAGCTTCTGAATAAAATATTAATATTTATCTGATTCCACCAAAATTATACTCCCGGAAAGCCATCTAAAATACCACTGTAATTTACTTTGAAGTCTTTTTGGACGTTCAAATGCTTTTCTATCTATTTTTATAAATTCTTAAAAGATTTTTGATGACCCTTACAAATACTTCGATATAAATAATAGTAAATGTCAAAAATTTGAATATACAGTCTTATACCAATAAAGGATTCTAAACTCTGACCTGTGTTTTCCCTGCTTGTTTCTTGGAACTGTTTCTGTATATGGATGGTCAGCACCCCTGGATTGTTCCCAATTTGATTCTCTGTTACAGCTTCTCCCACTTAATTCTTAGCGTAATTTCCCCAGCTTATTGACCAAAATAGTTACTTAAATTTGCTTGAATTCTCCCTTCGGATTTTACCCAGATTTATGTTTAGTCTTATTTTAATTCTTATACTCTGCTTATTTTTTATAATTACTTAGAATGACTTAGAGTTTATACGTCGTTGTTTGAAGTTTCTTTGAAATTTTTTCGAAGCATATTTGGAGGTTTATTTGAAGTTCATACGTCGTTATTTGAAGTTTTTTTAGAAGTTTTCGAATTTGACTTGAAGTTTAATTTGAAGTTTATTCGTAGTTTCCTTAAAATTTAATTGCAGCTTATTACGTCGTTATTTGAAGCTTGTTTGGAGGTTTATTTGAAGCCCCGAATTCTTGAATATTAGAATTCTATTTAATTAATAATTTACCTCACGTTTTAAAAGCAAACGGCTGCTTCTATTGTATTTATTGGCACTTGACTTTGCACTTTGATTTCACTCAGTTATTTATTTTTACTAAGTTCACTTTGTGTAGTAATTTACTTCTCACTGACGTGGTTAGTGCTTTGGTTGCAGAGATATTGCATGTTTCTGAAGTCCGCGTACTATTTAAAGATTCCACCCACCTATTTTTCCTATTGGTTTTCCTCGCGTGTTTGTTGATCAAGGCGTTGCACCTTGCGCTATCACTGCAGGACTCGGTATTTCTCTAAATTTTCTGTCTAGACTCTTGGTAAAGCGCTTTATTTATTACGTAGGCGTTCTATATTATGTAGCATGTTTCTCAGAAAATCCAAACTTCTATTACATTTAGTCACGTCGTCATATTTGTGTTTCCTATAGTTCAAATTTTATCACATCACGGACCGTCTGTTATTTATTGTTTATTACTCCAAATATGTTGGATTTTATGAAAATACAATGTCTTTTAGTCACGTATTAATGTTTCTGTGATGACGTATTTGAATGCGTTTACTTATTATGCGTTGATATTTTGAATGATGCTATTATATAGCAAGACTGCCAGGTTGTTTACCTTCATCGGTTGCATGTATATTTTGATAAAACTCGTTGTGCTGAAAACATTATTTTTGTTTGTTTCTATTCAATTCTAGACTTGTATATTTAATTTAAAACGTATTATATGACGTACGCGTTATTATTGTTGCTAAATATAATCTGGATATTGCAGAATGAGCTTCCCTTTTATGAATTAAATAAGTTACGATTTATATACAGTTTGTTCGCTATTGACTTTCTGTAAAATTGTCGATTTACTCACATTTAATGATGGAATTGCTTGGTTTTCTAAACGTTAATAATATTTACATGTATCTTACGACTCCTATGACTTAATATACCCTTAAATTATCATAGCAATATATGTATATATATATATATATCGCTGTAATAAGGGGTTGTTTAGGGGTGTATTATATAGCAAGGGTCGTGCAGTAAACATAAATTGCAATAGAAAGCAGAAAACTGCATTTATTTAGCAGAAAATTAAGTCATTTGGGTATTATGTAAATAGTAAGCATTTAACACCCTGTATATAAATTATAGTTAGCTTTAAACAATGCGAATAAGCATATTTTACAACAATAGTACTCGTATTTACCAGGAAAATAGGTAATTTATACATTAGGTAAATAACAAGTATTCAACACTCGGTATATAGATCTTTATTAATATTAAGTAATGTAGATAAGAATATCTTTCAGCAAAAGTACGTTTATTCAGAGAAAATGATAGTAAATGTAATTAAACACGCGTTAAGAAGTGTTCTAATTAATTATAATATAATACGAAGGTAAGATATAAAACCCAACAAAGCTTTACGCAATTACGCAGAAATAATAAACATTTTGATAAGAAAACGCAGTTTCAAAAAATAAATAAACTAAAGTAAAATTGAAGTTACATCATGTATTTTTGTATAATATGAAAAACGCGATATCTAAACAAAACAATGTATGGTCAAGATAGCGAATAATAAGGTATCAAATAAACCATTACATGGGAAACCGACATATTACATCAGAAACCACTTCAAGATGCACGAAATACAGAGACCTTATTGGTTAAGATATCTACGAGACTTATTGAAAACCCAGCCCACATGCAAGGGGGAAGAGCCTATATTTAACAGCGAGCAATGATAAGACACTTCAGTTTAAACTCAAGCAGGGCAAAGATGCGTTACTGTAAATCAAAAAGTCACGCGTAGTTTTAAATATTTAATACAATATATCAAGTGATAACAGTGCTACAAATATGAAGACTTCTTTTGCCGTTTAACGTGAGTAGAATTTGGGGTAAATTATTTAAACTAATAATATAATAATAAAGCTTCGAATGCATGGACATTCCTAGTTGGTTGATAATAATTCCGAATGTGGATAGATATAATAATTCTAATGGATGGTACATTTTTTTTTTATAATTTGAATGTGATGACAATTCTAATTGATGGTATAGTACTTTAAATGTGTGGATAGATATAATAATTCGAATGTGGGGATATTTTAAATGGATTAATATAATATTTCAAATCAGCTTCGACGATTTTGGTACAATTCTGGTACAATTTTGAGTTGCGAGAATCAATAAAGAAGCACCCAGTAATTTATGGAAAACGAGGGGTTTAACTAAACAGAGCACTAATAGACGAATGAGGACAACAAAGGGCTGTTGATCCACGATCCGATGAACAACCTGTAACAGGTCAGATCTAATTAGTTTTAAGATATTTTTTTCTATTTCAATTTTGAATTTATTCAATTTATATAAAAAGTGTAACGAAGTCAGCAACAAACATTGCATACGTTAAAAGTACGTAATATAATAAAAGGATCTAGAACGTTCGAGGTTTCTTTAGTAAAGAGGGTAATTTTTGGTGACTTTAGATTGATTTCAAAGCATATAAATTTTGGGGTAAATGATATATATATGATATTGATTGATTGAGGAGTGTATTTTAATATTTTTCAAAACTTGTAAATAATATTTCTCTTTATTATATGAAATTAATTGACTTCGTTTTATAATTCAAACAAAGAGGTAATCATAAATGGCTGAAGAAGAAAAAATTTGATCATCGTAACGTTGTGCACTCTGTGTAGAATAATAAAAGCTAACCGTGGTATAATAATAAAATTAGTAAGATTTAATTTTGATTAGAAAACACAGAGGGGTAGAGTTATAGAAAACGTCATTAACACCTAGTACGGCGTTATCATATCAATATATATATATATATATATATATATATTGCTATGATAAGGGGTTGTTTAGGGGTGTATTGAGTAGCAAGAGTCGTGTAGTAAACATAAATTGCAATAGGACGCAGAAAACTGCATTTATTTAGCAGAAAATTAAATAATTGATACATTATGTAAATAGTATGCATTTAACACACTGTATATAGACCATAATTAGCTTTAAACAATGCGAATAAGCATATACTACAACAATAGAACGCATATTTCGCAGAGAAATAGATAATTCATACGTTATGGAAATAGCAAGTATTTAACAATCCGTATATATAGATTTTTATTAATTTTAAGTAATGTAAAGTAAGAATATTTTTGCATAAAAAGTACGCACATTCAGAAGAAGTGATAGTACATGTAATTAAACACGCGTTGAGAAGTGTTCTAATTAGTTATAAAACAAATACGAAGATAAGAGATAAAACCTAACAAAGCTTTATGTAAGTACGCGGAAACAATAAACATTTTTGATAAGAAAACGCAGTTCAAACACGCGTAAAATAAACGAAAGTAGAATTGAAGTTAGATCATTTATTTTGTTCAATTATCCAAAAAAGGCGATATCTACACAAAACAACGTATGGTCAAGATAACGAGGTATCTATAGCAAATAGATATTACACTAAAACCGAATATATTACATCAGAAACCACTTCAAAATGCAGGAAATACAGAGACCTGATTGGTTAAGATATCTACAAGACTAGTTGAAAACCCAGCCCACATGAAAGTGGGAACAGCCTATATTTAACACCAAGCAATGATAAGATGGGTCGGTTTAAAACTCAAGCAGGGCAAAGCTAAGTCACTGCTAAGCAGAAAGTCACGCGTAATTTAATATTTAATTATATATAATAGTGTATGTTATAGTGACAAATAAGTGCAACAATTATGAAGACTTCTTTTGCCGTTTAACGTGAGTAGAATTTGGGATAATTTATTTAAGCTAAATATTAATAATAATAGGGCTTCGAATGTGTGGATATTTCGAATGTGATGGCAATAATTCAAATTTTGGTTTATACAATATTTTGAGTGGATAGATATTATAATTCAATTGTGTTGATGATAATTTGAATGTGGGGATATTTTAAATGGATTGATACAATATTTTGAATTGGGCGATAGAATATTTCAAATGTGTTATTGAGAATAATTTAAATCTTAGTTAATAATATAATATTTCAAATCAGCGTCGACGATTTTGGTACAATTCTGGTACAATTTTGAGTTGCGAAAATCAATGCAAATAAAATAAAGAAGCACGAAGTAACTTATAGAAAACGGGGGTTCAACTAAACAGGGCACTGATAGACGAATGAGGACAACAAAGGGTGTTGATCCACAACCTGAACAACCTGTAGCAGGTCAGATCTAATTAGTTTTAAGATATTTTTTTTATTTAAATTTCAATACTGAAATTATTCAATTTATATAAACTTGTGATAAAGTCAAAAATAAACATTGCATACGTTAAACTTACGCAATATATTATAGAGGGGTCCAGAACGTTCCAGGCCTCTTTGGTAAAAAGAGGTAGTTTTTGGTGACTTTAGATTGATTTCAAAGCATATAAATTTTTGGGGGTAAATGATACACATGATATTGATTGATTGAAGGGTGTATTTTAATATTTTTAAAAACTTGTAGATAATATTTCTTTTTATTATATGAAATTAATTGATTTCGTTTTATAATTCAAACAAAGAGGTAATCATAAAGGGATGGAGAAAAGAAAAATTGATCATTGTAACGTTGTTGCACTTTGTGTAGATTAAATAGGGCTAGCCGTGGCATAATAATAAAATTAGTAAAAGTAAATTTGATTTGAGAACACAGCGGTGGAGTTAAGTAAAAACGTCATAACACCGAGTACGGCGTTATCATATCAATATATATATATATATATATATATATATATTGTGATATATTGTGTGATATATATGAGATTCGAACCTTGACGCACTGAACTACCACTCAGGTATAGACTTCTAGTTCGTAAAATGATTGATGAAGGAGATGGTGAGGGCAGTTACTTGTTAAAGATATGTGAAATGATATATTTAAGAGAAAATAAAGTTTTACGATTTCAAATTGGGTGTTGGTGATTTCGTAAAGTAATTTTTAAAAGTATGTGCCAATGAAGTGAACTGCTGTTGCTTGTATATCATAAAATTTTGCTTAAATATTTAAAAGGAAATTTCACAGCCATGTGAATATGTATGTATAGCCAAAATTTGAAGTCACTTAGTACGTTTTCATTTGATTTGAGTTAGGTATAAGATGTTAAACTTTCACTTTTATTTGAATATGTACGTAAAGCCTAAAAAAAAAGCCAATTAGTATGTTTTTATTAGATTTAAGTTAGTTATAAGATGTAGAAATTTTATTTACTCTTCAGTATATAGTTGTAAGTCTATTATATCATTTGAATTTCACTTCTTGTAACGTTGTAGACATCCAACTCATCTAAAAAGAAATTATTTAACACTTGTTGTTAGGATTAAAATATCAATCAAAATTTATAAATTTTCAGCCAATGACATTTGTGTATTAGTTTACTCCAAATTAGAATTTGACAAGAGCAATAAGATCTATTAATAAAAAGTTGGATCATAGAATGTTAGTTGGAAAAGAATTGTAAAAGAGTAGGCTGGTTTAATGTTTTAAGGGTCATCTCCATAGAGATAAGGGAGATTTGTTGAAATTTAGAAATTAAGAAAAAAACTGATTTTGAAAGGGACTGAAAAAAAGAACTTTACAAACTATAGAACAAAAAGTATAATCTTTTTTTGTAACAGTTTACGAATTGTATACCTTTTATTATTATTGTCTCCAACATAAAATTCAACGTATGTCAAATGTATCTGTGATATTCAAAGTATAAAGGAACTGTTGATATTAAAAAGTGATAAATGCAAGAGTCCTTGTCATTGTCTTATTATTGACCATTGGATTTCTGGGAGTGTTTTTGTGTAGACAGAGGAGTTCCAAACTGGTGCTATCAAAACGCTGGGATTGCTGAACTTTTGGTGTCGAGCACGGTGTTGATTTTACGGAGCTAAGTTTCCTGATAAGACCAACAACGATAGGTATAGGTGTCTCTAAAGAATTTTTGGCGTACCTTAAACCCTAAAATAAAAGGCGTAAATTCAGTAATACAAAATTTTAAAACGTACTTATCCACAGGTATTAAGAACCCACATCTGGTTCGACTCGTTGCTGTAGGCAGTGCAGCTTCATTGCTCAGCAGCAAGACGTTTCATTGGAAGTTAGGTAGTATTATTATTATTAGTGTCATATTTTAAACACTTAATCCGTTATACTCGATTGAAATATTAAATTATTACCTAATACAAACTGTTTACTGTGCGTATTTTTCAAGTAATTGTTTACACTGTCACATTTAGAAATTGCTTTAGTAGAATTAACTAGAGGTCATTTGACTGGCAGTGTCACATACATCTGTATATGGTTCAGAACTCACGCTGTATGCAGATATAGATTTATTCACAAAATTAACCTGAGATAAGAGTTTCATTGGTCGAGGCGCAGATTTAAAGACCCAATAGAGAAGTTAGTAAATTATTAATTAAAGAAAGGAAATTATAGGCAATTTGGTGCATTGCTAATTTGCTTACATATTATAACTGTCAATACCAAAAAAAGGGGGGATATATTAGAAGATATATATGTATAATAATATAATAATATAATATATAATATATAATAATATATAATAATAATATATATATATATATATATATATATAGATAAAATAATAACTTAGACTTTTATGCAAGGCCCAAATAATCATTTCAAATCGAGCTAGTAATTGAAAGAAGGAAAATATAAGGTTTTGGACAGGACTTGAACCTGTATCTTGGTATTTATGGTACCATGGGTTTACCAATTACGCCAACGAGACCGACGACGACAATTGGGAAATTTAAATTTAAATCCTGTCCAAGACCTTATATTTTCCTTTTCAATTACTAGCTCGATTTGAAATGATCATTTGGGCTTTGTATAAAAGTCTAAGTTATCATTTCATCTTATTCACTATAATACGTTAGTATTTATCAACTTACCTTGTGTAATTAATTACCTAATATTTCTATATACTTAATAATTAGTTAATAGTTTTTTTGAAATTTCTGAGCCGTTTCTGTCTATTTATAAATGTATTTTAGTTTAAGCTAAATAATCTAAGTGCTTGAACGTTCTTACTAACGCACCACCCACTATTGAACTTGTCGTTTGGAGGGTTGTAACGCTTGGTTAAGCAACGAACGTTAAGTAGGGTGGCAATAGTAGTATCGTTAAGTATTGTGTGAGTATCGCACGAGATTTTTCTCAGCTGCTCAAGTGTATTTAAAATGCCCTCAAGAGCATTGCTGTATTCTAAACTAAATGTAACTGTAAATAATGTAATTAACTGTTCTAAAATAAAGATTGTAACGTATTTTTTTTACGTAGTTACACTTCGTCTATTGCTATAAAATAAAATAGCAATAATATCAAAATATATAATTTGTAAATTTCCGTTCAGTAGAAATAATACATAAAATTTTATAATAGCATATAGACTCCTTTACCTTTGAGGTCTAAGTTTCGTTACTAAGCTTCGTCGAGTTGTCAATTCAATAACTTTGCTATCAGTGTTTGAAGAGGTAAGCTGCTATCGGCGGCGTAGTAAAGTCAAGATGGTCGTTTCTAAGCACGTGGCCTGTAACACGGTCCAAAAAAAAAATTTTAATTGATTGAATCTTCGTGTCTGGAGGTTGTTCCTAGCAGGTTTAGCGTGATGGTACTCTTTTATATGTTTCACCTAGAGCAGTTCAGTTGATCCCTGCAGGCTAAAGGTGATAGAAGCTCCCTCTCATCATTGAAACACTTGGTATAAATTAATTAAATAAATTTTATTAATATTTTCCTCTTAGTGCAATATCAAATAAGTAACATCATATAAATAATATCTTGGATCTAGAAAATTTGTTGGATACAGTTTATATCATGCAGTTAATTTCAAGAAAATTTAGTTTGGGATTTGGAATACTAAATTTTATAGGATGTAATTAAGGAGAAATTGGTTTTGTTAAAGACTGTTTTATTCAGAAAAGTTCTCAAAATTCCAGCAATAATCTCGTACGTATTCACGTGGCTTCTATTTGTGCATCGCAGAACGCAGATATTAATGGAATTTCCGACAGCTGAAGTTATAGTTCGATTTCTTTTGGTCGTACTGTATTTCCACACGTGAGTGTTATTTAGCATTTAATCACTTTCATTATTATTTGAATCGCAATAAGAAAATATAAGGTTGAAACTTTATTTACACTAAAGACATTTAAAAAATCGTTTAAGAAAACAAAAAATTACGTAATAAATTCATTGCTTGTCATAATTATTGCTCAAACAGATAACGTTAACTAAACTAAAAAGTTGTTAGTGACATATAATGTCAAATAAAAAAATATTCAGCTGTCCAATTTAGACCTCACATGTCATGTTACGCTAATTTAAAATATGTTTAATAATTTTGAGGTCATGTACTTTGATTTTCAATCAACATGAGGAATTCTTTTAATACCTATTAAGTAAAACTAACTTTAGATTGATACATGCTATTTTATCTGAACTTAAGTAATTAAATTTGATTGTTAGGTCAATGTAGTACTACTATGACTGAAGAATATGTAATATGAATAATTAAGAGAACTCAAACTTTTCATAAAATTTATTAAGAAACATTCATTTAGAGATCTTTATGTTTTTGAATACAAATCCTTATTATATTTCTGTTCTATAAATAAAATTATTAGTTGAAAAATATTATTTTAAAACGAATCAAGGAATTTAATCAAATAGAATCTATTTTTGCATGACTCTTTTATTATTTAAAATACAAGTAAAATTTACAGGTCATTCCTGATCAGAAATTGTGTGTAATGATAACAAATACCTTGGGTGTATATTTTTGAAACTTAAATTCTATTATTTTATTTTTGGTAAATAGTTTTGAGGACACAAACGGTGTCCATGTTGTGCATTTGTTTGTTCACAGGTTAAGTCGAGACATCTGTATGACATCTGGTGTTGGAGATTTTGGTAAGTGTTTAAAAAAAGTGAAATTCAGGTTTTATGGCTATATTAGTTGTGTTGATATAAGGTTTCCGCATTCCCCTAATATAAGCACAGATAATTTTTGTAGGTTGTTGTATTGAAAAATACGATGGCGCTCATTATTTATATTTTTGGTCATTTGACAACCCATAACCCAAGCTCATGATCTACCCAGAGCTAACACTCTACTAGCTGTTTATGTCTAAAGACTTTTTCTTTTCCTCAAGCCGTTTTCTATCCAACTTTACCTTGGGCTTTCATTGTTAATAAGAAATTCTCGACCTTGTGATATCAGGTAAGGGTTTAGGAAATATAAAGGTGCAATTTGTTATCTGATAGTCACGAAGGATAAATATTTTTTGTTTTCAAGATATGTCAACGAACACGTGCGTTTGTTATTCTATTTTACACGTTCAATCGAAGATAATGAACGCCTATCTAGAAATAGGCTTCAACTAATTATTGTGCTATTAGACTAATTCTGCTAATACAATACAGAAAAGGTAAATAAACCATTTCGTACAGCCGTAATTTTGAGCATCGTTTCCTGTCTATAACTGACATAAGTCAAAAACACTGTCAGATATGGTTGACAAAACTGCCAAACGTAATTTAAAGTTAGGTTGATGTATGGATATCTACATGATTTAGATTTGTCAATTTTCCAATTGTCGTAACCCGTGCCGGTGGCGCAATTGGAAAACGCATGGGCCTAAAAAGTCTAAGATACAGGTTTTAAGTCTTATCCGGGACCTTATATATTCCGTCTAGCTCGATTTGAAATGATAATCTGGGTTTTGGATAAAGGTATATATATATATATATATATATATATATATATATATATTGCTGTGAAACCTTACCATTAATCTTAAACTAAGGTTTTCAAATCGAGCCCCACAGATTGGGCGTCATGTATGCTGTGAAATGTACAAAAAGCCTCGCCAGTTTCCTGGAATAAAATCACAAAATTTTATTTTGAACTCGAGCCTCACTTTTGGGCGCTACGATTATGCTGTGATTCTCTTCTGATAATCGCCTCTTTACTCTTTCCGCCTCGGCTACTCACCTAGTTAAAAACTTTCATCCTCATTCATAAAAAAAACACATTCCTACCACAAACCTCAACGTTAACTCTATTTACATCAATATTCATAATACATTAAAATTTCAAAATTAAATTGTAGCATAAATTTCAGTATCATAAAATTTCAAGATTAAATTTGTCATCATTTTAATTTGCATCCAGAATTAAAGTCCTTGTAGGATGCCTACTAATTAATTTAACAATATTTGCACAAAGGGAGCATCTCCCACCCCTTTACGTTAATCAAACAGGTTAGTCTAATTGAGCTCAAAGACAGACCCAAATTTTCATCATAATCAAGAACTTAAACTGCTAAATACTCCTTTTTACTTAAACAAGAAAATTTCACCTTAAAATTAAAATTTTGTTGTTTGTACAAATTCACTACTGTCCATTTTTTTTTAGCAAACAAATTATAATGTTATTCAACACACACAAAAACATCAAAGTTCGAACAAAATTATATAATTTACCTGAAAGTTACTGCGCTCGTGGCTTCAACGTACATCGTCCTTGCTAATTTTACCATTCCAACTGGGTTATGTTTCCGTCCTCAGATTCCTGACGCCTTTTAAAATTTTCAACACCACCATTCATCTAAAGTTGTTTCAGGGCCTCTCAGGAACTCATCTAAGTATATCAAAATCTTGTTTTGTGGATCCAATCACGATTACGAATAACATTTGATTATTAACACCCCCGAAAAATAGCAAAGAAATTCATATTTCTTTCAGGCTATACCCAAAACTGCCTACTTTTGTTTATTCATTTATCGTTACAACTTTGGATACTTGGTACAGTAATACTCGCAAATATAACTAAACTTTATTACCTTGTATCTTCTTTTCTAAGTGCACTAATGCATAACAACTTGTATCGTAGCACATAAAGAGCAAACTATTTTAAAGTATTCAATAATCACAAAATATAAGAGCAAACTGTTTCAAGTATTAAATCAAAATCGAAAATCTAAGAGCACTGTTTAAAGCATCGAATAATCAAAAATCTAAGAGAGCGGAACTGTTTAAAGTCCGGGTTTATATAATGGCTAGCCTGTCCGTCGGTTTTGTCCCCATAACGGCCAGTTTCTAGAATTTCGCATTCTACGTTCCCTTTTCGACAGTCGGGCACAGCTATTCTACTAAATTTGCACTCGCGCCAGTTAAATCTCAGAAATTTTCAACACGGCACGCAACGTCTGAGAACAACTAATTAAATTTTATACAGAAATGTTATTTTTACACCTCTCATGTTTGCCTCTTATTTTCAACCAATCGTGACCCTCGTGACGCTACACAAATCACGCCTTTAATTATTAGTGTCTCTGCTTGACGCATTTTCTCCTTCCTTTTCTACCTTGGTCTGAATGGTACAAATCGATATTCTTTACTATCCACGTGGACTCGCGACGTGACTTTTAAATAAACGCTGTTTTGTATTTTGTGCTAAAGCATCCGACCGTTTCCAATATACGTCGAATCTGCATGTTTATCTATTCAAATTTATTAGAATTTTGACATTTAAAAATACGCAGGTGTTCAATCGTAATACTTTAAATAACACTTCTACGATTTGAATATTATTGGGTTTTTAAAAGCTTTTGTGCATATTATACCTTAATAATCGTTCAATTAACTACAATTAAAATAATAATGAATGGCATTGACTTCTACCCTTTAATTTTTAGTGAATACAAATTAAATATTAATTATTATTTGTACACTTTGTTTAATACCCGTTACTTAGAACTTGAATTAATTAATATACATTTTGCACGTAATTTTCATTTGTTTCTTTACTTGGAATAATTAAATTACATACAAGTTGAGCATTTTAATACTGCTTCTTTTTATAGAAACGTCTAGTGAATAATTTAAATCCCTTATTTTTAATGAAACGAATAAATTTTTATGCTTCACGGTTTTAATAATGCGTACTTTTCCCAAAGCTTCCTTATACACGGTGATTAAAATTATTTGATGTACTTAATTAATTTTCTACTCTGGTCTAAATATGAGTAATATATATATATATATATATATATATATATATATATATAATATATATTAGGTGGTTAATTACACAATATAAGTTGATAAATACTATCGTATTACAGTGAATAAGATGAAATATTAACTTAGACTTTTATGCAAAGCCCAAACGATCATTTCAAATCGAGCTAGTAATTGAAAGATGGAACATAAATTGTCTTGGACAAGACTTGAACCTGTATCTTGGTTTTGCCGGAACCATGTGTTTACCAATTACGCCACCGAGACCGATGACGACAATTGGGAAATTTACAAATTTAAATCGTGTACACAACTATACATAAACCTAACTTTCAATTACGTTTGGCATTTTTGTCATATCGTGTCACTTTCGTTGACAGAGGCTTTACAAACTGTTTCATCAATCTGAGCTTGACATGAAACAGAGAGAGCAAAACGTTTCGAGTATAAAATATTCATTGCCGTATCATATTTTGGTTCCCTTATTTGAATATAATTCTACGCAGTAGCCAACATTTCGGCATATGTTTCAATAATGTATACACATTAAACACATTTACTTAGCTTCAATAATTTATTTAATAATAATTTAATTTAGCATAATTGATAATGCAAAAACGTAACAAATGTGAGGTATTTAGGACAATTCTAACTAGCGGTTGTCATTAATAACCACCATATCCCAGATACTGTTTTCCATACCCAACAATACCATGACCATGGTAGGCAGGTTGTGGGTGAACTGCGTGTCCGATTTTAGTTACAACGGCATTGAAACCATTGTGATCGTCAGCTGTGTAGACAACTTTGCGAATGGTACCATCAGCTTCATGAAGAGAATATGATCCTTTTACAACATCTCCATCACGAACTTCTTCTTGGGATTTCTGATCTCCGGTGTGAGGGTCATTAACTCCATAGTTGAATTCGTACTTTGGGTATGCCTACAATTGTTTTATAGATTAACACTAGCTAGCATTAGAATGGTCTTACGTAATAATCGACATCATGGTGTCCGTGAGCAGCGTATCCTAAAGGAGCAACGTATCCGTGTCCACCAATCAAACCTGCGGCGGCACAAGCCACGAGCGCTGAAAGGGCTACAACCTAGCAATTAAAAAATATGTTGTAGATTAGAAAAAGGAATTATTTTGATATTTGTGGCTAATATTATTCTCCAAGCAAAGTCCTGTTTAATAGGATAACGTGGCGAAAGTCAAAAGACACAAAAATATATACACACCTTGAAGAACATCTTAGATACTGCTTATCACTCTAGAACACTGAACACTACGTTATATTTAAAACGAGGCACCTTATATACTAAGTGTAATCTATCAGCCATTCTCCTTAATTAATAAAACAGAAATGACATTGTTAAATAAATTTAGAACAACATTGGTAAATTGAAAGTTTTGGAGAGGTTATTTGTATCAAGTTCAGACTATTTAATTTCCGTTTTTCGGTTCGAACAATTTGATAAAACTTTGGTTTTATGGCAATATCCAATGAGTACCTACCTTACCATAATCTCGAATCTGTTGCAATTTTAATAAATTTTTGCTATATAATTTTGCTATGAGAACTATATAGAGCTGTGTTAATATGAATGAACTAGCAATTTACGTTACCTGTACGCAATTGTATATAATTGGATATTCAGATAATTATTATATTAGGGTTCTTGATTTATGTCCAGTGTGATATACTAAAGTAGCTTAAAAACACTCTTAAAAATATTATTACTTCGAAATCAAGCTACTTTTTTAATTATAAACCTTTTCTAAAAGAATGAATTATACCAAGTAACAATATTTCCAGTAAGAAAGGGTGTGGACAGATACAAAGAATTCTACCCATTCTTTTAACTAATGGTCAGTTGTTTCAGTTACGTACGGATCACCAACCAAAATAATTATTTGTAGTTAAACATGTAACAATTTTGGTAGTATATGTTTTGATTAATTAGAAAATAGTTAAGAACAGGTGCGAAGATTTTTGGAGCTATGAACGAAAACTAGGTATTAGCATATCTTTTGTAACGTAATTTCATTAAATACTTTTATTTAAAATTAGAGTTACTAAAGTAGTTAATACTAATTATGTCATATGCATTTGCCCTAAAGGTTGCAAAGGCTCCGAATTCATTAATAATTTTTTAACAATAATCGACATTAGTTGTATACTATTTTTGATCAAATGCTTAGCATCAACAATGAATGCTCTTGAAGCATTTAATGAAGCACAAATACATTCTCAGCTAGATGTTTCTTTGTTGTGTTAACAAACTATATAGAAATATTATCAAATAATTATTTGTAAATACAAACCTTTAACTACACATACCTGCAAAATTAAGGTCGTCGAAAATATTTACAATCTAATGACTGACTTTAAGTTATTTGACAGGATGATTTCAAATATCGCCTGCAATGTTTCTTTTCGTGCGAGACTTTTTACAAGATTCATATTTTACGTGTATTCTTTGTAGAAAAATATTATTAACAAAATCGTAATTCAGTTTTATATTCTGAATTGTCAGAAAAGCATTTTCTAAAAGATATTATTACTTCTAGTGGGCTTATAAAGCCCTATTCGTTTTTTTTTCAACGTTCCTTCTTCAATATTTTTGCTTGTAGTCAGCTTGCAGCTTATCTTTATGCATACTGCAACAGTAGTTTGCAATAATCCTAATATTTTACTTTTCTTGGTATATACGTTCCATTTCCTGAATATATTCTGGTAAAACTTTTCCTCTTGCTATTCGCCGAACTCGACGAATTTTTTTTGTGAAGTAGTCTATATGAAAATTTAGAGAAAGTATTTTCAAACTCACTGAACAAAAAAAGTTACCGGATTTTGCTAACAGTTTGTCGGGATCTTTGCTGTTTTTAAGAAATTCTATTACTTGTATAATCACTTTGAACTGTCTATTTTTTATTTCGCATGCTTGATTTTTTAAAAGGTTTTGAATATTTGAACCTAAAAATACACGTATTTTGAATTCTGCTTGCGAATGTCATAGAAACATATAATATTTATATTGCTATAGTAATAGGGTTGTTTAGGGGTATACAGGGTTACAAGGGTTGTACACTCCATATAGATGATACCACAGTCCTGAAAATTAAATATTTTTAACCAAAAGAGTACGCATTTGGCCAATTATACAAAAACCAAATATTAAACACTGTATAAAAATCACAACCAACTTTAATCAATGAAAGGAAGCTCATTCTTCAAGAATTCAACCACATTTAGTAAGATAAATAACTTTGTACGCAATCCAATTCATTTTTAAGAATAGCAATGCATTCATAAACTTTAAATAAATACGCATCAGAAACATCGAAAGTCAAACAAACATGAAACGAATTTTTTAAATTCGACGCATTAATTCTCGCAAGAAACAGATCTTTCAAAACAAACATGTTTTATAAACGCAGGAAGTAAAAGGTTTTGAATATTTGAACCTAAAAATACACGTATTTTGAATTCTGCTTGCGAATGTCATAGAAACATATAATATTTATATTGCTATAGTAATAGGGTTGTTTAGGGGTATACAGGGTTACAAGGGTTGTACACTCCATATAGATGATACCACAGTCCTGAAAATTAAATATTTTTAACCAAAAGAGTACGCATTTGGCCAATTATACAAAAACCAAATATTAAACACTGTATAAAATTCACAATCTACTTTAATCAATGAAAGGAAGCTCATTCTTCATGAATTCAACCACGTTTAGTAAAATAAATAACTTTATTCGCAATCCAATTCGTTTTTAAGAATAGCAATGAATTCATAAGCTTCAAATAAATACGCATCAGGAACATCGAAAGTCCAACAAACAGGAAACAAATTTTTTTAATTCGAAGCATTAACGCTCGCAAGAAACAGATCTTTCTTAACAAACATGTTTCATTAACGCAGGAAGTAAAAGGTTTTGAATATTTGAACCTAAAAATACACGTATTTTGAATTCTGCTATGAATGTCATAGAAACATATAATATTTATATTGCTATAGTAATAGGGTTGTTTAGGGTACACAGTCGAAAATTACAAGGTTTGTAATCCAAAAGATGATACCACATTTGTCCAATGAAAATAACCAAATATTTAACACATAAAAATCACAGCAATTTGAATCAATGATACAGGAACCATTCTCAAAATTCAACACATTTAGTAAATAAAAATTGTCACAATCCAATCATTTATTAATGAATAGAAGCATTCATTAACTTTAAATAAATTCAGACAACATTTAGTAAAAAACATAAACAATTTTTAGAATTCGACGATTAATTCTAAGAAAGCAATCATTTCAAAACTAAACTGTTTAAATAAATACGGCATAGTAAACAGTTTTGAAATTTAACTAAACATAACGATTTTTGAATTCTGCATTGAATTCTCAAGAAACAATAATATTATATATTAGCTAAAATGGGTTTTTAGGGGTATACAGGGTTAAAGGTTTTGACACTCATTAGTGCAAGTCCTAGAAAATTACAATATTTTACAAAGATGTACTGCATTTGGCAATGTATAAAACACCTATAATATTAAACATTGTATAAAATCCAAGTTTTTAATACAAGGGTGACAAGGGAAGCTACATCTTCCAATAATCGATACCACATTCTAGAAAATAAATAATTTTAATCCAATTATTTTAAGTAGCATGCATTATTATAAACTGTATAAAAGATCAGAACATCGAAAGTAAACAAAATGAAAGAATATTTTAAGAATTCGACCATCTAATTTGAGATAAGATTTTAAAAAACAGTTTATAAACGCAGGAATAAATAACCAATTTAATTTAACGATTATAGAATGCATCTAAACTTTAATATAAAATAACACATAAGACCAACATGAAAAGTCAACAAACATGAAACGAATGTTTTGAATACGACGCATTAATTCAAGTAAAAGATCTATACAATAAAAGACTGACTTATAAAGGTTCAAGGTATTATGTAAATAACTCAATACTAACATTTAGTCATGTATTCAAAAGCTATTGCACAAATCGTAGATCGTAACTTTATGAAAATCAAGCTATGCATGATAACCCAAGGCAACGCACTCATAAATAGATAAAGAGGTAAACAATTATGAACTAGTGCGTATTCAGTACTAAATACCTTACAACTGATAAAGGAGTGACTTTCTACGTAAACAGGTCAATGGTATTATGAACAGTAAAACGGAATCTACAATATCAACATATATGATGTCTAAATGTGATTTGCAAAAGCATTCAAACAAACATTTAGGATGGTAATTTAGACAACAAGGCTTGCATTGATAATACAAGTGACTCAACAAGATAAATAGGTAAACTCAATTATAACTAGGTGGTAGGGTACTTTAAATAGCACACATAAGATTGAACATTTAAACTAATTATTGAACTATGAATTGAACTGTGTTAAACTGAAAATTAAACTAAGGATTGAACTAAATTCTACTAAGCAAACTGTACTACCAAACAAAATCAATAAGAAAATCTAACTGAAAACAATCCAAGGATATTGGTCAACAATACACAGCGGCAGTTCTAAGAATCGAGGTGCATGCAGACACGCATTCACAACCAGGAGTTCAACAAGGAAAAACAACAGGTCAGAGATAAAATTTATTAATAGCATAACACATTAAATTTTTTTTGAACATTTAAATTTTGCATGTACTGAGATATTTATGTAAAGAGTCATCAAAAATTTTTTGTTGACACGTAAAGATTACGTAAAAGGGAAAGAAGGTCATTTAACGTTCAACGTACTTCCTGTAGTATACAGAGTTATATTTACTGGCTTTAAACTGATTTAAGGGAGTCATAATTTGGGAACAAACTGATTTATATTGTTACTTTGATTAAGGGGTTTTTTAAATAGCGAATGATATTATATAGGGTGTGGAGCTACAAATTGTGTATATTTTGGTTATTATATAAATTTTGGTTAATTTTGTTTACCTTATTCAGGTGGGAAGTGTTTAGAGAAAAGGGGAGCAAAAACTTCTTTGTTATCGTATCTTTGTGCACTCTGTGTGGAGTTAAACTGAGCTAGTCGAGGCATATAAAACCAATGGTGTAAAATCTAAAAATTATCCTAGGTTATTTAAAAACACAGAGCGGTGACGAGCAGCAGGCAACTGAACTTTAAATACATCGGAGTACGGCGATATCATAGCAATATATATATATATATATATATATATATATATATATATATATATATAATGATAGGGAAAGAAGGAAGTATGCGGTTAAAAGTAAAAAACTAGGAGAAATATTATGATAGGACCATACTAAGGCATGACGAAATAACGCGCGGCATATATTGAAAGGAAAGTTGAGAAAAGAGAAATAGAGGTAAACCTACATTAAACTATTGCACACAGATAGTAAGAGATGTATGCTGTAAAAACTTTAGGGAAATGTATACATTAGTTCAAAATGGAAAACAATGAGGGTACGTGCCCAACCAGTTCTAAGACCGACGACCTAGTAGAGATGGTTGAAAAATGTCTACATGTAGTACTATAAAAAAATACTTAAGGTAAGTTGGGCAATTAAATTTATTAACGATTCAGAACTTGAAATGTTTCATGTTTTTCAAACAAATGGCAGTGCTACAAGTGTAGTGAAAAGAAGGCGTGACAAGATGATAGACAATAATATAAAGCATGCAAGAATACCATAGACTATAATAAAAAAAGACGAAAAATAATGAAAACAACTTTTGACTTATAATACAGGTCTGCAATGGAAAAGAATTGCTTGAAAAGCAATAAGAGTTTTGTATAAACGTTTAGATGCCGATTTCAACAATTGCAAAAAATTTAATTTCTTAACATTTTCACACAAATTTTAACTTTATTTAACAAAATAGTTTATTTTGTCATGCTATGACTATTTGAGAGATTTGGTACTTACTAAAGATTCGACAGGATCATTAGGCTTTATAGATTAAGAAAAAATTAGGACCTCATAATACATTTTTCAAGTGGTTCTGGAACAGAAAAACATATATCATTCTATACCTTTCTGAAACTACAACCTAGTTTATTGTAAAAATGATATGATGAAACAGTTTAACATAAACTTTGAAAATTTTTTAATGAATTTATTATAAATAGACGAATAAGTGCGATCGAAATACAATGACTATGTTTCTTGAGCAACGAGAAGGACACGTATATATAACACCCTTCTGTGTGTATAGTTAGCGGTCTAGCATGTTGGCAGCGATTCGTTGCTTAAGCCTTACTATAACATATAATTTAACACTTCCTTTTTTCTTTGGAGGGGATAACCAGGTAATATTTTATTTTTTAATAAATGGGAATCATGTAAACATGGAGTTCTTTAACAACCATTAGGTTGCTAATATCTATGTAGAACCAGGTAGATAAGAAAAAGATAGAAGAGAATAGGAAGACCTAGACCAAGCTATATTAGTCAAATTATTAGAAATTTAGGCTGTGAAGGGTAGATAGAACTTTTTAGATTAGCACAGAATAGAAAAGAAGTTAGAACTGCGTCAAACCGAACTTAAGTAAGGTCGAAAACAAAATTAAGATCTGTGTATAGGAAACCCAAGATACGAAAGAACTTTCGATAAAGCAGCAGTTGCTGCATAGAATTTTATTCACACAATTGGTAAAATTCCCGGAATACACAAAGATAAAGGCAAAAGGTGTCGTCCCATCACGTGAATGAACGAATGGAAAACAAGAGAGGTACGGCTTTAAATACGAAAAGAATTGAGCGACGAGTTAGTATACATTTTAAACTCGGCTACGACGATACTCTGAAGTGCTAAATTATTTTCGTAACCATTGAGACGAAAGTAAATTAAAATCATTTTGAAAAGTGTACGAATTGTGCAAGTGTGAGCCGATCTATTATAGACGTGAGTAAACAACGACTTAATAAAAATACATTCCTAACATAAATAAAACAGGGCCCCTGTTAATTACTTCTGGTTAATTACTTCTGGTTGATTACTTCTTGGTAAAT
This sequence comes from Platerodrilus igneus, assembly GCA_036346225.1. Lineage (NCBI taxonomy): Eukaryota > Metazoa > Arthropoda > Insecta > Coleoptera > Lycidae > Platerodrilus > Platerodrilus igneus. The sequence continues at coordinate 3,352,629 of JARFIW010000668.1, read as the reverse complement.
AACACATCACTCAATAAGTCCGTAGGATAACTAAGAAAAACACATTTTTTTGGCGAAATTCGATTTTATTCATCAACATACATTCCTTCAAGAGTGATACAATCAGTCCAACGCCGTTCTAGCATTTCGATACCTTTTTTGTAAAACAATTCGTCTTTGGCCTCAAAATAAGCTTCAGTTTCAGCGATCACCTCTTCATCCGAGCCAAATTTTTTTCCGGCGAGCATTTTTTTCAGGTCTGCGAACAGGTAGTAGTCGCTGGGGGCCAAATCTGGAGAATACGGTGGGTGCGGAAGCAATTCGAAGCCCAATTGGTGCAATTTGGCCATCGTTGCGATCGACTTGTGACACGGTGCATTGTCTTGGTGAAAGAGAATTTTTTTCTTCTTCATGTGTGGCCGTTTTTTGGCAATTTCTTCCTTCAAACGCACTAATAATGCCATGTAGTATTCGCTGTTGATTCTTCTTCCTTTCTCAGTGCGCATCCCAAAATACAGACGCCAAAACCTTACCAGCCGACTTTTGCGGTTTTGGCCGCTTTGGACGTGGTTCTCCGGCTGCAGTCCACTCAGCTGACTGCCGATTAGACTCTGGAGTGTGGTGGTGGATCCATGTTTCATCCATTGTCACATACCGACGCAAAAAGTCCTTTTTATTCCGGTTGAACAGCTCCAAACAGCTCTCAGAATCATCGACACGTTGTTGTTTTTGGTCCACTGTGAGCAAACGCGGCACCCACTTTGAGAACAGCTTTCTCATGGACAAATGTTCATGCAAAATAGTGTGCACACTGCCTTCTGATATCTTCAAGGTGTCAGCTATCTCACGCAATTTCACTTTTCTGTTTTCCAAAACGATTCGGTGGACTTTTTTGATGTTTTCCGGTGTAACCACCTCAATTGGCCTTCCAGAGCGTTCAGCATCGTCAGTGTCTGTACGGCCATGTTTAAAATCAGCAAACCACTTCTCCACCGTTTGCCTCGATGGAGCAGAGCCCGGATAACACTTTTCAAGCCATGCTTTGGCTGCGATGGTATTTTTACCCATCAAAAAGCAATGATAAATCAACACGCGAAATTGCTTGGAATTCATTTTTTTGAAAAACTCAAAAGTATCGTCACTTGAACCTCTGTAACTTGTAAACTAATCGTCGGATTGTCATGAAATTTTGACAGATATCTTTTTAAGGTTAGTACTTCCTACAAATCATATGGATTATTACATAGCAACGCCATCTATGTATCATCCTACGGACTTATTGAGTGATGTAGTACTCTTGTTAAATACTGACATGGTAAATGTTCTATTACTGTCTTGTTAATTACGGACATGGAAAATCTTTTATTTACTGATATTCAAATTGAATCTTAAATTGGATTAACTTATTACTGGCATCTTAATACTGGCTCTAACACTGAAATTTAAATGGAATTTTAATAACGATTTGGATAGTATTTTGGTTTTGATGTCGACCTCCAAATTCAACTTTAAATATTTAGACTGGGCACGAAAACTCTTGAGGGATGCAGAGGAACTACAGAACCATTCCAGGTTAGCGATATTAGTATAATTTATTACTGAAAACTGTTTTAATTCAATATTTTTCGGATTTGTAAGAGTCAACAAAACACAGTAGTTTCATTGATCAATTTATGAAAAAGGTAATAAGCATCTTGAAACGTTTTAAAAGGTCTCTAAAAATAAGTAAAAAGGTTAGTTTTGCTGGCTTCAATTTCATAATTCTGATATATGTAAATATTCTGAAAAGGGGAAGATATTAAAAGTTGTAAATATTTAATCATTATATTGTGTATTGTAGAATTGCTTTATTTAATTGAATCAGCTAGTTGAGGCAAAGAAAATCCATAACTTAACATTTCACATTATAGGTGCTTGATTGATCAAAAGGGCAAATAAAAATATCACAGCATTTTATGTACACCCAAATCGCGGGGCATAATATAAAGGGGATAACACAGCATTTTATTACACCCAATCGTGGGGCTGAAGGTGTATCACAGCATTTTATGACACACCAAATCGTGGCGCTGGAGTATCACAGCATTTTATATATATACTATATATATATATATATATATATATATATATATATATTACTCATATTTAGACCAGGGTAGAAAATTAAATAATCACATCAAATAATTTTAATCACCGTGTATAAGGAATTTTATTAAATAATACGCTTTATTAAAACCATGAAGCATAAATAAATTCGGTCGTCTCAGTAAAAATAAGAAATTTAAACCATGTACAAGGCGCTTTATATCAAAAGAAACAGTATTAAAAAGCTCTGCGTGTAATGTAATTATTCCTAAACAAATGGAAATTACGTGCAAAATTTATATTAATTAACCCTATTTCAAGTAACCGGTATTAAACAAAACGTACAGATAATATCTATAGAAACTTGTAAAAACCCAATAAAATGCAAATCCTAGAAGTGTTAGTTAGAAGTAGGATGTTTGAACACACCTGCGTATTTTAAAAGGCAATTTCAGTTTAATTTGTTTAGATAAACATGTCGATTCTAAGGATATTGGAAACGGTCAGATGCTTTAGCACGAAATACAAAACAGGGTTTATTTAAAAGCTCATTCGGCGAAAATTTTGCAGATAATTAATGTTTACAAAGAATCTTGGAGAAACCGGGGCTTAATATTCACGAGAAGGTGCGATACGGGGTTATTTAACCCAGATAGTCCACATGGACTAAAATATAATCGATAATAAAGAATATCAATTTGCACCAATACGAACAGGTTAGAAAAGGAAAGAGAAAATGCGTCAAGCAAAGACACATATAGTAAAAGGCGTGATTTAAGCAACGTCACGAGGGTCACAATTGGTTGAAAATAGGATGCAAATATCAGAGGTAGAAACAACGATTTCTGTACAAAATTAATTAGTTTTTCTCGGACATGTTTGCGTGCCGTGTGAGAATTTCTGAGATTTTCAACTGGCGAGTACAAAATTCGTAAAAACCGACGCACAGGCTACGGACTGGGAACATAGCATGAGAAATTTTTAAGAATTGTCTGTTTTGAGGACAAAAGCGACGTGCCGGCTATTCGCTATATATACCGGTGGTAATATGAATTTCGGCCTCTTAGACTTTTGACTATTCGATGCGTTAAAAGCTCTCTTAGATCCGCGACTTGATTGAAGATGTTAAACAGTGCATTTTAGTTTGATAAAATAATTTAAAGTTTGCTCGTATATTTTAGTGATTCAAAATAGTTTGTTATTTACGTGCTAACATGAATGTACTTCAGTGCACTTAGATACAAGGTAATAAAATTTAGTATCACTGTACCAATTAGCAAAATTTACAACGACAAATGTATACACAAAAGTAGGCAGTTTTGGCGTATATTGGTGAAAGAAGTATGAATTTCTTTGTTATTTTTCGGGGGTGTTAATAATTAAATGGTTCAAAAACGTGTCTGGATCCACAAAACCAGGGTCAGATATACACAGATGAGTTCCGGAAAAGCCCAGAAACAACTTTAAATAAATGGTGATGGAGAAAATTTTAAAAGCGTTGAGAATTAGATGCCGTAAATATAATCCTGTTGGAATGGTGTGATTAACTAAAGGGACGATGTACATTGAAGCTATGAGGACAGTAACCTTCAGGTAAATTATACTATTTTGTTTGACATTTTGGTGTGTGTTGAATAACTTTATAATTGATTTACTTTAAATGGACATTAGTGAAATTGTACTAACAATAAAATTTTAATTTTAAGGTGAAATTTGCTTGTTTAAGTAGAAAGGGGTATTTAGTATTGATGTTCTGAATTATGATGAAAATTTGGGTATGTCTTTGAGCTCAATTAGACGAACCTGGTTAATTAACGTAAAGGGGCGGTAGATGCTCCCTTTATACTCAGACTCCGGTCTGCTTATATTGTTATATTAATTAGTAGGCATCCAACAAGGACTTTAATTCTGGATGCACATTAAAATGATAATAAAATTAATCTTGTAATTCTTTTTAAAAACTGAATTTTATGCTGAAATTTAATTTGAAAATTTAATGTATTCTGAATATTGATGTAAATAGAGTTAACGTTGATGTTTGTGGTAGGAAGGTGTTGTTTAATTTTATGAATGAGGAGGTTTATAAAATTAGGTAAGCAGCCGAGGCGAAAACAGGATCACAGCAGTTTATGACGCCCAATCGGTGGGACTAGAAATTTTTTGATTTGGAAGGACCCAGTTCCCGCATTCACAGGAGTATATCACAGCAATATATATATATATATATATATATATATATATATTGTTTTTAACTATTTAGGAATTGAGCTGTGATAATGTGAATAAATTTCGCGAAACGTCAACATACACTTCAATTTTTAATTTTTATACTTCAGTCCTCAGTAATCGTAATCAGTTTTTATAAATATTTAATTCTACGAAGTTACCTTAAAAGATTCGAGCTCCACAAATTGTGTCGACATGAATTCTACGGTGTTACTCGTCTTTGAAGTCTGGTTACTAAAGCCCCACGTTTGGGTTGTTAATTATTACACTAGATTTTTAAGACAGATTATAACCTTTTAATAAGTGGTATATACGCGACCACCTACCCTAGATTGTCCAGTGACGTAACTAATCAATTTTAACCTACAAATTACATATATATATATATATATATATATATATATATATATTAATTTGTATATATATATATATATATATATATATATATGTATATATGTATAGGGTGTCCCAGACATCCGGGATTCTTCGATAGCTGCGTTATTAGCAAAGTTAATAAGAAAACTTATTAAGAAAAGTTGTAGACAGAAATGATCTCCATAACGTAAAAATATTTCCAACTATAGATGGTGTCTCAAGAACAAGTACTGTATTAAACTTATGTTTTATTTAAATATGATACCCCACTTTTTTACCAATTTTGATTTAGCATATAAATAAGTATGAGTTTGTTAACATAATACGGTACCTGTAGCGAGCTGTTACGCCGCTAGCAATTTTTTTTGAAACATTTAAGGCTTATTTTTAAAAATTCAGTGAGTAGCAGCAAATTTAGGTAGAGACATAGCATTTTGAAATTATCATCAGCCAGATGTATAACTATAATTAGAAATATCTAAAGTTGCCAATTGTTTTACAAAATGGCGGCCCATTGAATATTTCTAAAATAAAACAAAAATCAATAAAAAAATCAGATTCTTAAATTGAAACACACATTTGATAGGCACATCTAACAGTTAATTTAATTCTCTATACAAATTTACTCTTTTGCGAAATTTTTATAAACCGTTCAGTTTAGAAACTTTTTGGCAAACTATATTGCAAATCATAAATCATGAGCGACCAGATTTATTAATACAAATAGTAGGCTGTGAAAGCAAGCATGCCTAAATTATAATAATTTTTCAATTGTTGCAAACATTTGAAACAATCACTATTTATGTGACTATATATTGCACATCCGTTCCGAATGGACCTGCACTTTGAAGAAGTTCTAGATTATTAAAACTGGCAGAACGGCTTGAAAGTTCCATTGATTTAAAGAGCCGAACTATAAGTTTAACTAAATTAGTGGAGTCTTTAGCAAGGAACCAAACTAAGACGGATTCCTAAAAGAGGGCAACGGCTCTTTCGGTATTTAGATTGGCAGAGACTATAGGGGTCAGTATGACATTCTAGGACATACCACTGCAATGCGGAAGGCAACGGGAAACCACCATATTACCTCCCAAGGGCACAGCGTACTTAGATTGTTATTTAAAATTATGGCATCCCTTAAGGTAAAAATTTGCGGATTTAGAATAGACCCCCATTCAGATTTCCGGGAGCGGACTACTTCGGAGAATGTGATCGAAAAGTTTAAAAGAAGAGTCGAGAACATTTTGCAAGTCGGAAAGTGAAATGTCACAAGCATGAAACAAGTAGGTAAGCTAGAGATTTTGAAATGGATAGGTTAGTATTAGGCATAGTAGGAATCAGTGGAGTTCGGTTGTCAGAAGTGGGGAATTTTTGGAGCGGACACTTTAGGGTAACTCATACAGGATCATAGGAAGAGAATTCGGGTGTGTTGATAGTTGTACGAAAGAAGATAGGACATTGTGTAGCAAACTATTTACAAAAGATCGAAAGAGTACACGTAGTTAGAATATACTAGAAACCGGTAAATAAAATAATAATACTAACATTCATGGCTACCTCTAGCTACAGTGTGGAAGAGGCAGAAGCGATGTACAAAGATATTGAAGATATACTGAGATTCGTAAAAGAACATGAAAATTTAATAATTACGGGGATTTTAATGCAGTGGTAGGTGAAGGTAAGGAAGGAGCGGTAGTTGGTTTATTTGGTTTAGACGGAAGAAAGGCAGGAGAAGTAAGCTGGTTGAATTCCGGGACAAAAACAATTTAATCATCACAAACACATTATTCAACCTCATGCTAGAAAACGATGCACGTGGAGGATGCCAGGAGATATAGGAAGATATTAAATAGATTACATTCTTGTTAGACAACAGTTTAAGAATAAAGTAAAAGACTGTAGAAGCTACGTGGAATCAGATATGGACACAGAACACATCGTAATTTTGAAAGCCGCGCTTAAATCTAAATACTTGAAAAAAAGTAACAGAAAAATGTACTTTGACTATAAGATAAAGATATACACGAAAGATTTGGAAAGAAAGGCAAAAAATTTCTGGTACTAAGGAAGTAGAAACAGAATGGAATAACATTAAATCCAGCTTAGACATGGCGGCCAGAAATATTCTGGTGTATACACAAAAACAATAAAGAATCATGAATAACATAGGATATCATGAATTTAATAAAAGAAAGCCAAAAATTCAAAACAAACTAAACAAACTAAAGAAAACAGAGATACAAAGCCATACAATGGGAAGTTATTCGAAAATGCAGGAAACTAAAGAACAATGGATTGATGAAAAGTACAAGCAAGTACAAACCAAGCTGGAAATATGAAAGACAGATAATGCATACAAACTAATTAGAATGAATTTTAAGGGGGAAAAACCATACAGCATAAATATAAAGGGCGTTGAAAGTGACATCATCATATGAAATGTAGAGAAAGTGGATAGATGGCAGAAATATATAGGAAATTTATATGCAGGACAGAAACTAGCAGCACTAGAACAGGAACCAAACATTGAGAAGGATGACTTGGAATACTCTATACTTAAAGATGTGTTTGAATTAACATTAAAGGATATGAAAAATGGTAAGGCACTGGGCATAGATAAGTTGCAAGCAGAAACTCTAAATGCCTTCGAATAGCAGTATCAAAATATTTCTTCCAACTTGTAAACTATATGTATGAGACAGGCGAGGTTCCTAAAGATTTCAAATGTAACACATCATAATCACGATTCCAAAAGAGAGAGACGCGGATAGATGTGAAAAGCTTAGAACAATAAGTATGATAGCGCACGTATCAAAAATATTAACTAGAATTGTACAAGGAAGGATACATAAACGAGGTAAAGAAATACTAAGAGAAGATCAATTTGGATTTAGGCGAAACAGGGGAACACGGAAGGCTATTTTAGCTCTGAGAGTGATAATGGAGTAGGCAATAGAAAAAGGAGAAAACGTGTATATAGGGTTTGCAGATGTGAAAAGAGTTTCGACAATGTAAAATGGAAAAAATGTTAGAAATACTCAAAGAGATTGGAATGAGTTTTAGAGATAGACAGATAGTACATAGCTTATACAAAGGTCAAACAGTGGTAATAAATTTAGAGCAGGAATGTAGAGAAATAATGATTAGGAAAGGGGTGAGACAGGGCTGTGTTCTGTCCCTGTTAGTTTTTAACTTGTACATAGAAAAGGCAATGAATACTCTCAAACGCAGGAAAACATTTCGAATTATTATACATGGACAAAAGATTAATATGCTTAGATTTGTAGATGATATAGCGTTATTAGCATCTAGCAAGGAAGAGCTAGAAGCAGCTCTTAATCAAATGGAAACAGTTCTAACAGAGAGATACGTTTTGAAAGTTTAGAAAAATAAAACTAAAGTACTAGTATGCAAAGGAGGGAAAAATAAAAAAAAACAAGAATACAAATATGTAACAAGAACTTACAAGAGGTTAGGGATTTCTGCTACCTAGGAAAAAATAACGCAAGATGGAAAAAACGCTAAAGATACAAAACAAAGATTATCACAAGGTCGTACTACGTTTAACAAGAAAAAGCAACAACTGTGTTTAAAGATAACAAACATAGAAACAGGGAAAAGATTGCTTAAAACATATGTGTGGAGCTCAGTACTGTAGGGCTGTGAAGTCTGGACAGTGGGAGAAGCGGACAAGAAAAAGCTGAACTTACAAGAGCTTAAGAATTTTTGCTACACAGAAAAACAAAATAACGCAAGATTGAAAAAGTACGAAAGATATAAAGTCAAGATTAGCACTAATTCGTGCTACACTAAACAAGAAAAAGCAACAACTATGTTCAAAGACAAACAGAAACACGGAAAAAATCGCTGAATGCATATGTGTAGAGCACAGCACTGTACGACTGTGAAACTTGAACTGTATGAGAAGCTGACAGGAAAAAGGTATAAGTCTTTGAAATGTGGTGCTACAGACCTATGGTGAAGATATCATGAACAGACAAATTTAAGAGCAAGGAGGTTCTAGAAATGTTAGGGGAAGAAGGATGAGTGTGGAAAACAGTAAAAAAAATGGAAGAGATAGAATGATAAGTCACAATCTAAGGCATGAACGAATATTGCGAAATTAATTAGAAGCGGAGATAGGAAAAAGGAGAAGTAGTGGTAGACCTAGGTTAGACCATTGCACTCAGATAGTCAAAGATGTACGCTGTGGGAATTTCAAGGAAATGCGTAGGCCAGTTAAGAATAGAAATCAACGGAGGTACGTGTTCAATCAGATCTAAGACGGAAACCTAACAACGGAAAAAAATAATTCTACTTGAACATTATGATTATTATAAACAACAACAGATGTTGGTTTTGAAATATTTTCAACTAATGTTATTATGTGAAAGGATTTACTGAAAACTATTAATTCGACAAATGTCTAAGTGTTGTAGATCTTAGTAGCTGTAGGTTGCTTAACCCCCTACACATACCTCTAAGTAGCGGTAAAATAGTGTACATATTTTGAAAACAATATAAGGAGAACTGAGCTGTATATAGCCAGAAAGAACAGCTGCTGTGTTCCAAGACAACAAACTTAGAAACCAGGAAAAAATTGTTAGAAGTATATGTGTGGACCACAGTACTTTACGGTTATGAAATGGGGCCAGTAGGAGAAAAAGACAGGAAAAAGACCGTTCGAAATATGGTGAATCAGTTCCATGTTGATGATAGCATAGACAAAGTTAATAACAAAGAAGTCTTAGAAATAATAGGAAGAAGAAATATCTGTGGAAAAAATAGAAGGACAAGGCACGTTCTAAATCATTTGGGAGTTAGTGCGGGATATATTACAAGCAGAGATAGGAGGAGGAGAGGTAGAGGTAGACCTAAATTATACTATTGCACACAGATAGTAAAGAATATAGGCTGTGGAAATTTCAGGGAAATGTGAAGATTATATCAGAATAGAAAACAATGAAGGTATACATCTAACTAGTTCCGTGACTAAAGACCTAATGATGATTGAAATATTCTACGTAACAAACTCCATTATACAAACTTTAGAAAATTGTTCTAGTAGTTTCTCATATACATATCGACTCAGCTCGTCGTAGTAAACCATCAACATTGAGTGATGGTATTAAATATGTAAATGTTCAAGGGGTAAGTGGGTTATGCGGTTAAGCTGATAATGAAGGTTCAGTAAATTATGATGTTATAGGGTTTAAAAGCTTGGATTTTTAGATTATAATTTTATTTTTGGGTTATGTGCGTTTAATAGCTTGTGTTGTAGATTTTTTGGGGTTATAACAGAATTTCGATGTGATAAAGTTGAATAGGTCTCGGATTCAACGATCTCAGAAACATATAATAAACATGGTCATACTCCCAGATAAGATTTTTTGTGTAATTGTGTTGCAAATCTGAAGTCAAAATTTAAAATGTCAGGTCAAATATGCCGGTTGAATTTTTGGTTTTAAGAAAATGACTTTAGATTCGTAATCAGCGACTCCAAAAACTCCTAGATACCAAGTTTCACAAAAATTTAATAATTTTTAAAAATTGACCGCCATATTTGATCTGCCATTTTAAATTTTAAAAATTTGATTTTATATTCGTTATCCGCAGCTTCAGAAACTCTTCTATACCAATTTGCAAGTAAATCCGTGATATTTTAAAAAGTATGTTTGCCACAAAAGAATCCGCCATGAATTTTGAGGTTATGTCAAAAACCTAATGTAATGGTGTAAAATAGACTTCTGATGTTTCAGCGTCCCCTAAAACATATGGTAAACACGGTTAGAGCCCTAAGATCATAAAAAAATTATTTTAGGCGACTGTGTATCTTACACCTTTGAGAAACCGTTGTAAGAACCTGGGACGTTTAGTTTTGTTATAAAATCATCCTTGAAACTCTTGCGCGTTATTTCAAGACACGTAGTATATGAATTTTACTTTATAATAACCCATTTAATTTCCTGTAATAAACTAAAGTTTATCAATTGTTTATTTATTGAGTGTCAGAATTAACTGGGAGACATTTAATTTAAATCCATTTTCTATCGTTGAAAAATCTTAATATATTCAAACAAGTGTTTCAAATATGTTATAGAATATAATTAATAACGCATTTACAAAAAGTATTTGATGCAATTATGCAATCAGAATGTACGTGACTATTCAGTGCCCCCTTTTAAATTACAAAAGCGTTCCGAAATCATATTGAAATCAAATATTTGTTACGAATATTCGATAAACTGCGAACAGGTATAAAAATATTCTGAACTTGATCCAAATAAATTGGTCTACACTTTCGATTTGATATCTACGTCGAACAATGTCATTGCTATTTTGATTAATTCAAGTGAATGTCTAATAGGTTGGATTTAGTATAAAAGGTACTGAATTTTCGGTGTAAAGTAGTGTTCAGTTATCTAGAGTGAAAAGCAGCATCTACAATGTTTTCCAAGGTACGTTAGTGCACTACAACAAATTATTTCATTTAACAGAGTTTGAACTGTAAAATTTTATTTGTAGTGTTCAAATAGCTTCGTGTATTAATGAACAATTGTTTTTCTACTGCATCTGATATTTTTTCATACTTGTAGGTTGTAGCCCTTTCAGCGCTCGTGGCTTGTGCCGCTGCAGGTTTGATTGGTGGACACGGATACGTTGCTCCTTTAGGATACGGCGCTGCTCACGGACACCATGATGTTGATTATTACGTAAGACTATTCTAATGCTAGACAGTATTAATCTATAAAACAATTATAGGCATACCCAAAATACGAATTCAACTATGGAGTTAATGATCCTCATACCGGAGATCAGAAATCCCAAGAAGAAGTCCGTGATGGAGATGTTGTGAAAGGCTCGTACTCCCTTCATGAATCCGATGGTACCATTCGCAAAGTTGTTTACACAGCTGATGACCACAATGGTTTCAATGCCGTTGTAACTAAAATTGGACACGCAGTTCACCCACAACCCGCTTATCATGGACACGGTATTGCTGGATACGGAGGACATCACCTAGGATATGGCGGATACTAATGACAGCAACTGGTTAGCCATCACATTCCAGAGATTTCACCTTTATTACATTTTCATGTTGAACATTAAATTAAATTATATCAAATTAACGTAAATGAAATAAATTATATTAATAAGTAAGATACGCAGTTTGACATCCTTAAGCCAACAGTATAAGTACCTGAAATATTTTAAAGAAGAACTGATTTCCAAATTGAACTTGCTAGCCATACCTTGTTTCTTTCCTGAATTGGATGTTTTTAAGCTTTTAGTTTTCAAAACAAAACTATTTGTAAATAGATCGAAGGGAAGTGTTTTTATAGTTCATTGGTTGTATTGTACTCATATGAGTAAAATACTGCAGATAAAACGACTTTTTTGTTTTGTAATACTCTGACCTTGACATAGCACACCTACTTTTCAAAAAAAAATTTTTATAAAATAAATTGTTTTATGTTCAACACCTTTCTAAACAATTATAACCATGAGACACTTATTTATAATATACTAGATATAAAAGGTCGTCATTCACAATATTTACAAACTAATTATACTAACAAATTTGGTCCAATATTTTTTCAGAATCATCAAAGCACAGTATTTTATTAAAACTATTCAATTATTTACACCATATCCGTTTTGCATATAATGAAAAAATAGACTTAGTACCTTAGTGACTAAGGTTTGAAATCTTCATTTTATTGAATCTATTTCATCATCATCATTGGGTCTTTAGTCCTAGAACTGGTTAGATGCGTACCCTCATTGTTTCCTAGTCTGAACCAACCTACACATTTCTACCATTTCTACAACCTATTTGTCATTAACTTTGTCTGTCCTTGCTACCATCCTCATACATCTGAAGTACAACATTCCAGAAGGTTTCTATATCTTTTTGTCTGCTTTTCCTACTGCCTCTATTTCATAGATGTACTGTGCTGTACTCCACACTATGCTTTGATCAGTTTTCTTCTTGTATCTATGTTCGTTGTCTTTGAACATAGCTGCTGTTCTTTCTTGTTTGATGCAGTTCGGTCACATTCTGATGTTTTACAATTATATACCCGATTTTTCCGACATTCAGTGGTTGTGAAGAGGAGTAGGCAGCCTGTGGCTGCCAAGTTTCCCAGCACTTAAACTATTGCCAATTTAATATTTTTTCCAAGATATCTTATCGCACATTTAACATAAGTTAAAAATATTTTACAACCAACACCTGTAGTTACTTGGAATAATCATCAGATTTATCTGCGCTTAGTTTTTCCCCATTAGGTTTTCCGACCTCAAAACTGGTTGGACACGTACTTCCACTTATTTATATTCTGAGCTAGCTTACACAGTTCCCTGAAATTCCCACACAGCCTATATACAGCTCGGTTCCCCTTCTTTTGTTTTCTACCCAAGTAACTTGATATAGTCTTCAGAACCTCCTAAGAACTACTTTACTGAATACTAGAATAAAACCATTTATGCTAGATAACCTCCTAACGAATCCCATAAAGTTGCTTTAAGACTTAAAGGGTCCACTCTACAGAAAGTCTTCAGGACTACTTTATAATGCTACATTAAAACCTTTCGGTTGCATTTAGGTTGCTCCTAAGGATGTTTTTAATCCTGTAATAAAACCATTTACAAATCCAGTTTATGTACATGTAAGCCTTAGAATCTACATTGGTATCATGTTTTAAGTCTTTCACAAAAGCATTCCATAAAATCTGCATACAACTAAATAAAGTGTATTGTTGATCGTCAAGATAATTAAGTCTTTAAAAATACGCCAACCAGTTTTAAAATATATTTATGGTTTACTATACATGCATCTCACGATATTTATTATTTGTCAGTAATATTTAATGGCGTCTTATATATATATATATATATATATATATATTGCTGTGATAAGGGGTTGTTTAGGGGTGTATTGAATAGCAAGGGTCGTGTAGTAACCATAAATTGCGATAGGAAGCAGAAAACTGCATTTATTTAGCAGAAAATTAAGTAATTCGTATATTATGTAAATAGCAAGCATTTAACACTGTATATGAACCGTTATTAATTTTAAGTAATGCAAAGTAAGAATATCTTTCAACAAAAGTACGCATATTCAGAAGAAAGGATGGTACATGTAATTAAACACGTGATGAGAAGTGTTCTAGTTAGTTATAAAACAAATACGAAAATAAGAGATAAAACCTAACAAAGCTTTATGTAATGACGGTGAAATAATAAACATTTTGATAAGAAAACGCAGTTTCAAACACGCATAAAAATGCATAAACGAAAAGAGCATTGAAGTTACATCATTTATTTTGTTCAATTATTCAAAAGGCTATATCTAAACAAAACAACGTATGGTCAAGATAACGAATAATAAGGTATCAAATAAACACCATTACATGGAAAAACCTAAGAAATTACATCAGAAAATGCAGGGAATATTAAAGATCTGGTTGGTTGAGATATCGGCAAAACTATCTTACAATTTGAAAATACGATACGATAATTCTTACAATTTAAATGGTGATAATTCTTACAATTTAAAAGTCGATAAAACAGTTTACGAAGTCGGTAATGCAGTTTAAGAGTTCATAACTACATCGCGCAAGCGCAATGAATAAGGAAGCGAGCAACGCGCCTGGCGGATGGAAACTCGAACCTTATTACAGATTCCGCGTTGCCAACCTCCAATGACGTTACCCTTGAACAAATCATATTGCGTAATATTCGGAAATATAAAAATTTAAACAAAAGTTCATATCAGTGAACAAATTTAACACTGTACTACTTACCCCGGAAATCCGAACGTTCTGCGGGGTTGAACTAAAGTTGGCCTCTATCAAGGTCCATCAGGGCTCCCTCCCGGAGTAATTAAAGATGGTGACTCGTCATCTCAGGTCGTGGAGTACGATACGCCTTGGTGGCTTCAAATTTATCTACCTATGCAGGGATCGGGCAGGAATACTAGGTAAAGGCAACAGACAAAGACAATTAGGCAAAGGAAGTCTACATAGATAAGATAAGCACGATACGATACCTCAAAGCGTCCACACTCCTTGAAGATTCTGGCGAAACACCTCGTTTTAGAGCGTCACGGAAACTAGTCCCCACTCTTTTGTCTTTTTCCCATCGGCGCGAACTTATTCGTCCAACCCTCTAGCGTCACGCGATCTGCGCAAACTCACTATGACGTAACGGAAGTACACGCCTAGTCTATTAAAATTCCGCGCACCGCGTCTTTTGAAATTACGGCGCGAAACCTCTATACATCAAAACTAACCTAAAAACAATGTTTAAGTGCCAATTGGATTGGCACGTAACAACTGTTGAAAACCCAGCCCACATGTAAATGGGAACAGCCTATATTAACACAGAGCAATGGTAAGACGGGTCAGTTCATAACTCAGGCAGGGTGAAGCTGCGTCACTGCTAATCAAAAAGTCACGCGTAATATAAATATAATAAAATATCAAGTATATGTTATAGTGACAATAAGTGCAACGATTAAGAAGCCTTTTTTTGCCAACGTAAGTAGAATTTGGGGTAAATTATTTAAACTAAATATTAATAATAATAGGGCTTCGAATGATGGTACGATAATAATAATTCGAGTGTGGATAATAATAATTCGAATCTTGATGATATAATATTTCGAATCGGTGGTACATTTCTCAATAATTCTAATGGTGGTACATTTCTGAATATCTCGAATGTTGATGACAATAATTCAAATTTGTGGTGTAATTCAAGTCTGCGTTGACAATAATTCGAATCTGTGATGTAACATTTCAAATTGGTGGAGTATTTCTGAACATTTCAAGTTGCAATAATTTAAGTATGCGTTGATAAGAATAATTCAAATCTGGGTCAATATATTATTACAATTCAAATCAGCGTCGACAATTATATTTTGGTACAATTCTGGTACAATTTTGAGTTGCGAGATTCGAGGCATATAAATTAAAGAAGCACGAAGTAATTTTTGGAAAACGAGGGGTAACTGTACTCAAACACTGGTTCAACGAAGGAGGACAACAAAGGGGTGTTGATTCACAGCCCGAACAGCCTGCAGCAGGTCAGATCTATTTATTTTTAAGATATTTTTTCTATTTAAATTTCAATACTGAATTTATTCAATTTATATAAACTTGTGACGAAGTCAGCAACAAACATTGCATACGTTAAACTTACGTAATATATTATAAAGGGGTCTAGAACGTTCCAGATTTCTTTGGTAAAAAGATAATTTTTTGGTGACTTTAGATTGAATTCAAAGCATATAAATTTTGGGATAAATGATACATATGATATTGATTGATTGAAGGGTGTATTTAAATATTTTTCAAAAATTGTAAATAATATTTCTTCTCATTATATGAAATTAATTGACTTCGTTTTATAAATTCAAACAAATAGGTAATCATAAAGGGGTGGAGAAAAGAAAAATTGATCATCGTAACGTTGTGCACTTTGTGTAGATTAAATAGGGCTAGCCGTGGCATAATAGTAAGATTAGTAAGATTAAATTTGAAGTGAGAACACCGAGCGGTGGGTTAAGTAAAAACGTCATTACACCGAGTACGGCGTTATCATATCAATATATATATATATATATATATATATATATATATTTACTACAAAAATATTTATTTCATGTTCATCAAAATCGCATTTACCAACCTGAAGGTTAATGCGGAAAATTTTTTTTTGGCAATGTAGGTCACATATGGCTAAATATAGCAATGCGCCTCTTTAATTATAAATATTAAAATATTTACTATAACTAAACAAATAATGTTGTACTTCGGAACACTATTTTTTATGATAATATAGCGCTGTAATAGAATATGTTCATGAAGAAAATGTGTGTTCTATTAATGCTTTTTTAAATAAATTCGTAATTTTGTGAAATCCGAGTTTCTTCTAAGAAATAGATTATTTATTACCAGATTAAAATGGCGCAAAATAAAACAAAATATTTTAAAACCACTTAGCTGAAATAAGAACCTCATTAAATTAAACGGTTTTTTCATTGCTAGAACTGAATTACTTGAGGTTCTGTTAGAGTCGTTGCTGCCTTATAGAATTCCAAATGCGGCTTATTTAAACTTAGAGGTGATAAGGTGCTCCTGGTGAGGCTAAACAGCTATTATTTAGCACCATTTACACTTACAAAATGCCAACTCGGTATTCCTAGGGCCACAACTACTGTAGAATTGACACTATCCGGCTCGGCCAGGAATAACCTAATCTTATATATTGTGTCCAATATAGTTTTCAAACATGCCTTTTAAAATTGTGCAAACAATTGAAAAGTGTGAAAAATGTTTAACAATAGTTCCCAGCAAATGGGAACATTCCAATTTACTTTTGTGGCCTAAAAATAAAAGTCAGCTTACCAGACTGTCTAGTAAAGAAGATTCTGTTCCGGGTGAGAATTGGGAACAGATGATATGCATAAAGAAAAGAGTGTGTGCTACCCGGGAAGAAGCATTAGCGGAACTAAGACATGCATATGTGTTTGCTTCTAATAGTAATGGTAACTTGTATTGTTTTGTAAATATTCAAAGTAAGAGAATATATATATATATATATATATATATATATATATATATATATTGCCGTGGCTCATGAGGTCAATCTCTGGAACTCCCTAAAAATCATTCAAGCCCCAACGTTGGGCCGTCATAAATTGCTGTGTTACCTCTGTATATCGTGCCCCTTTCGAATTATCAATTTTAAAACAAACCGTAAATTGCACACGATAAAAAATTTTTCAAAAAAATAATTTCTTACCCAGATTTATTCACTTTATTACTTCAACAGCTCTCTGGCTAGCTCAGTTGGGCCTCCTCTTGGATACCTAGATTCACTATCATACTCTTTATCGTTCACGCACACCCTCAATAAAACCACAAATAATACAGCAATCATACAATATTTATTTACCACTACTTACAAATAAAAATTCAACATAATTAACATTTCAGTGCTCGAGTTACACTTCAATAAATTCTATTTTTGTAACGTCCCTGATTTTAGCTTGAAATATCAAACACATTGAATGTAACAGGAGTAAATGGGCCCTGAATAATACCTTATTTTTCTTTCTTTATTTACAATTAAATTTTAATTAGGACACTCTGGAGTATGGTGAGCTCATGATAACCCAGTTTTTTTTATGATTAATGTATGCTTTTTACTTTGCATACGCTTACTGCAAACACAACAAAAAACCCATGTACTCTTAACAATAAAAAATTTAAATTCCTGAGGAACGTTAATAAGCTTTATATACACCTTTAGATTTATATTTAAATACCATAATAAAAGTTAGTTCTACGTATTATTTTCAATACGCAAAATAATGTAAAATAGCATTATAGTTCACTCTCACACATCACAATAATCTTCATAGTTTATCAAAAACAACAAATTCTAAAGCGTTACCTGGAATTTCTTGAAGATCCCTACTCCGTTGACGATGCCGTTAAGTTTCTGCACCCTCGGTTTCGTGGTTCTGCCCTGCTCGACGCCGCCAGCTATTTGTAGATGAACACCCTCTAAGTTGTGCTGCATGCTCTGCATTCACGATGCATCCAAATCCAAATCCACGTATATTACACTTCTTTTATAGTTGCTTAATTTAATTTACGTTACATTACGTCACTTCACGAGTTTGTTAAATTATATGTAGCACCTCAATAAAATTTAGACTCGACACTATCCGCATTTCAAAATTTTGAGGCCAACACTGTACTACTTAATTTAAAATTTTATATACTTACAAGCTCGTGGTAAATTTCTGTACGTAGTCTAAAGTGATGAAAATACTAAGAGAGCCCTATTACTTTTCTTAAAGTATTTATACAATTCGAAATGCCATCTCTCGGCCACTCTTCACACGAACTACTTTATTTATTTGGTTCAACCGTTTTTGAAATTTCCGAAATTTAGCTCGTTGTTATTATATTTTTTCGAAAAACCCGCATTCAATATTCCCGTGTTTGTCTGTTTTACAACTAACTATATAGACCAACGAGATATTCAGTGACGTCTTGAAACCCCGCCTGTATTAACGCTATTCCTCTCTTATGCATATTCTATGTTTCCTTCTAACCTTGTTTGAGTGGTAGAAAATCGATATGACTGTCCGCGTGCTATCTAACCCACGTGGATTGAATACGTGCGTTTTGAAATGAACTTCTATTATGCCTGTCTCATTCCAAAGCATATCATTGATTGTCCATCCCTTCTGCGCTTTAAGGAAACTTTTAGTTAGCATTAATGCAAAAGATTCTACAGTTTGCACAATATACCTCGAAGCTAGTTTTTAATCTACACAAATAAGAGGAACATGACCTTTCCAAAGCATGCAGGTGTTCATTAACGAACGTTTTTAAAACAACATTTCTAGGAGTTTACGTTTCACGGTATTTTATATTCAACAGCTGTTCGTTTGTTAGTAAGGCGTTTCACTTTGGTATTATCGATTTTTCAAGCTCTTTTGCGTATTAAACGTAATAACCCCTTCAACTAAACTTAATTAACTTAATTAATAATTAGCATTGGCTTCTACAATTTATTTTCTTTACGAACCTAACTAAATTTTAATCACTACTAGTAAAATTTGTTAATACTTGTTACTTTAAATTTACTAAATGAAATAAATTTTGCACGTAAATTCTGGTTGTTTCCTCTATACAGGGTGTTTGAAATTGTTTGTTTATACTTAAATTTAGCCCTTAAAAACCACTACAATATATATATATATATATATATATAAATATATATATATATATATATATTGTGGTGGTTTTAAAGGGTTACATTTAAGTATGAACAAGGCAATTTCAAACACCCTGTATAGAGGAAACAAATATAATTTACGTGCAAAATTTATTTCATTCATTTAATTTAAAGTAACAAGTATTACCATAATCATACAAGTAGAGATTAAAATTTAATAGGTTCGTAAAGAAAATCAAGTGTATAAGCTAATAAAAATTATTATTTAATTTAATTTAGTTTAATTCAAAGGAATATAACATCTAAAACGCATAAGAGCGTGAAAAATCGATAATTCCAAGTTGTAAACGCTTTACTAACAAACAAACACGTCGAATGTATGAAATACCTTGAAAAGTAAACTCCTAGAAATGTTGTTTTAAAACGTTCATTAATTAGGCACAAGTGCATGTTTTGAAAGGTCAACTTCTCGTTATTTGTGTAGATAAAAGACAGGATTCGCGGTATATTGTGTAAACGGTCGGACGGTTCGCATAAATGCAAAGTAAAAGTTTCCTTAAAGCGCAGAAGGGATGGACAATCAATGATATGCGTCGAAATAAGACAGACATAATAGCAGTTCACTGCGAAACGCACGTATTCAGTCCACATGGGTTACATAGCACGCAGACAGTAATATCAATTTTCTATCACTCAAACAAGGTTAGAAGGAAACATAGAATATGCATAAGAGAGGAATAGAGTTAATACAGGCGGAATTTCGAAACGTCACTGAAATATATGATTGGTCTAAATATTTAGTTGTAAAACAGACAAACACGGAAAAATTTAATGCGAGTTTTTCGGAAAATATCGTATCAACGAGCTAAATTTCTAAGATTTTGAAAACGGTTACACCAAAATTTGAAGAGCGAATTAGTTTAATTAAATGTTTTGCGTTAGGAGGGTCTGGAGAGGTTACACTCAGAATTGTATAAATACTCTAAGAGAATTAGCATCGCTCTCTTTTAACTTCGCTCTTTGACTTTGTTAAATTGGCAGAGCGTACTAAGTACAGAAATTTACTAACGAGCTTGTAAGTATTTAAATTTTATAAATTAAATAATAGAGTGTTAGATTGTTGGCTTCATAGTTTGAAACGCGATAAGTGTCGAGTTTATTTTAACTAGGGTGCAACAGAGATTTGAACAAGCTCGTAAAGTAAAGTAAAGTAACGTAAATTAAATTATGCAATAATGGAAAAGTGTAATATATTTGGATTTGGATTTGGATTTGGATGGATCTTGAATGAATAGCATGCAGCACAACTTAGATGGTGTTTATCTGTAAATAGCTGGAGGCGGCAAGCAGAGCTGAACCGAGATAAAGGGTGCAGGAAACGGAGTGGGGATCTTCAATAAATTCCAGGTAACGCATTAGAATTTGCTGTTTTTTTATAAACTATGAAAATTATTGTGCGTGTGAGAATGAACTTTGATCGTATTTTGAGTATTAAAAGAATACGTATAACTAACTTTTATTATGGTATTTGAATATAAATTTAAAGGTGTATATAAAGCTTATTAACACTCCTCATGAAGTTAAAATTTTATTGTTAAGAGTACATGGGTTTTTTTTGTGTTTGTAGTAAGAGTATGCAAAGTTAAAAAGCATACATTAATAAGATAAACTGGGTTATCATGAGCTCACAATACTCCAGAGTGTACTAAGTAGAAATAATTATAATTAGAAAAAAATAAGGTATTATTCAGGGCCCATTTACTCCTGTTACATTCAATGTGTTTGATATTTCAATTTAAAATCCTGGACTTTACAAAGATAAAATTTATTGAGGTGTAACTTGAGCAATGAAATGTAAATAATCTTGAATTATTATTTGTAAATAGTGGAAAATAGATATTGTATGATTGTTGTATTATTTTGTGGTTTTATTGAGAGTGTGCGTGAACGATAAAAAGTATGATTGTAAATCTAGGTATCCAAGAGGAGGCCCAACTGAGCTAGCCAGGGAAGCGGTTGAAGAATTAAGTTGATAGAAGCCGAATCTGGGTAAGATATGTTTTTTTTGAAATTTTTATTTGGTGAAATTTTCGATTTTGTAAATAAATTAATTTTCGAATCTACTGAGATTCCTGAGAGTTACACGGCAATTTATGACGCCTAAAGGTTGAGGTTTGAATGTTTTTTTTGAGGTGAGGCAAGGTTTTAGGAGTGTTACACGGCAATATATATATATATATATATATATATATATATATATTATACTGTCAAGAAGAGGGTGGGCTTATAAAATGTTTTAAATAGGGTTTAGAAATTACTTGCTATAATGGGAGTATATTTGGTTTTGTTAGGGTATTTTGTTTCAGGTATTTTGGTTTATAAATTAACAACTACTATTCCACGTTTATAAATTTATAAAGCTTTTGAAACTGCATTGCATTCAACAACGTATACCGGCCATAGACCAGGCTAAGCTAGTTGATAAGTTTGCATTGTATACGTATTTTAATTGTTATGGTTGCACGTATATGAAATTTAATTTGGAGTTTTCAGAACCTTTTGAATGTAAAAACAAATATCAAAATTGTGTGGCATACAGCACGCTTTTAAAATCTTAAGGAGTTAAGTGATACTCCTGAAAAATTTGTAAATGAAGTTCATTTTGAATATGTTTGTAACAATTAAAGATTGGTTATGTAATGACAGGACGTTTACTGAATAAGACATAAATGTCTGTTACATACAATTTAAAAGCTGAACTATCAAAGTTTGTTAGCTATTTTCAATATTGTAAAATGTTCAATATACATAAATCACTGGATTATCAAACCATCTAGAAAATGAATGTATCTAGAGAAAACAACTGTATTATTAATCAATTATTAATAATTATAAATTGCATAGTGTGCGTAGAGGTAGTTGATATGGCAACGGAAACAAAGGAAGACGGATTTTATTTATTAAAAAGGACTTCAAATTTGTATTACTGATAAATAGACGTGTTTTTGTACTGTTCTGAGTTTTGGTTTCATTTAAAAGGTTACGAGTAAATTTTGAAGGTCAAGTTGTACCTGGAGTAGGCAAATAGTAGCAGTTTTGTAGCGAATAAAAATTAATTAAAAGAGGGAGTGCTGGTCTGTACCGTTATCGTTTTGAAGAGGAAAGAATAGTGGAATTGGAGTTATCTGAGTATTTGTATAACATAGAATTTGTAGAGATATTAGTAGTTTTATAGTCCGGAGATTACCAGTTGCTCGAGTTACTTATTTTTTTCAGGAGGTTCCTGCAGTTGGTCACTTGGCTTCAGGACGGCTGGAAGGCGGCGCTTGTATCTGGATTCCAGGTATTAGTATTTAATATCAACGCAGTGCTTTAATCAAATTTATAAAAGTGGAACTAGTGTTTGGGGATACTTTTGGCTTTTAAAATTATTTTGAAAACTCCTTGGATATTTGTTTGGGTGTCTAGTTGAGAGGTGTTTGCCTAGGACGGCCCTGTAAAATATTTAAGTGCAGCTGCCGTGTTAAATATTTAAAGATAAATTGTGTGGCATAACTCAACAAGGCTCTAAAATAAGACAAGGAGTGACAGATAGATATATTACGCCTATCACTCGTAAGGTAGGATCACAGTATATATAATAATATATATATATATATATATATATATATACTGCTGTGATACTTCCCTTTAAATTAGGCCCCACGATTTAGGCGTACATAAAATTCAATTGCAAGGAAGCGTTACTGAAGGACTTTTTGTAAGTTGAACTATTTCTTACTTGTTATTACGTTAAATGTCTATCCGTTGTTTTGCCATGTCTTCGTCGTTCTAATACCTTTTACAATAGACTTGTCTGCTATTAAGAAAAAAAAAAAGAAAGAGAAAAAACAATCAATTCTACTGAATTACTCATATCAATTGTGACTTACCTATTTATCTTTTGTTAACTTTTTGTCTGCTTTATGTCTAATTGGTGTGTGAGGAAACGTTTCTGCTACTCCCCAATATTACCTCACTTTGTACTAAAAAATTTTGTATTGCTTTTACAGTTGCTATATTATATAGTTTATCTAAACAGTTTTATTTACATTCTACAAAGTACTGAATTGCTGCTATGCTTATTCTTTTTTTTTCAAGTTTGCTTAACTAATATTCTTGCAGGTATTGTCACTAACTCCTTACCGCCGCATACATTATATGTCAGTCTGTTTTCTACAACCCCCCCTACTCTCCGATTGAGCACGGTCATTTCTTTGATTTTCTTTGAGTTACGCACGGCTACGAGCGAACGTAGCATAAATTTGGCGCCCAACGTGGCTGCCACGAATTAACGTAACATCAATTTGGCGCCCAACGTGGCTGCCACGAATTAACGTAACATAAATTTGGCGCCCAACGTGGCTGCCACGAATTAACGTAACAGTATTATTTGAGAAATTCCAACAATTGCTTTTATTAAGTCACGTATTCTAGTGTTTGTTATTTATTATTATCTAAACTGAATAGTCTGGTGCTTGTTTATTTCTACATAATATTGGATTTTTGAACAAATGTGATTTCTTCCTGTCACGTACTATTTTCTAATAATGCATAATTTGAATTGCGTGTACGATGATATTTTTAACGCAATTGTTAAATATTTGTAATGCCAATTCCTATAGGTTTCTCGGTGATTTAATTTTGATGCATTTTGTTCCGTTTTCAAATCTTATCTTTACTTGCAAACTACTCTTAGATATTTCTATGTTCTTAAGTATTTAACCCCGCGTATTTTATACAGTGTGCTCTCAATTAACAATATGTAGAGTGACCGATTTACTCTTATAATTTTTGGAATTATGTGCTTTTCTTGAACTGAAAGTTGTTTTTATTTATTCTACGACCCCTTTGACTTAACCTACTCCTAAACTACCCTATAATTATAGCAATATATATATATATATAGCTGTGATAAGGGGTTGTTTACGGGTGTGATTTATAGTAAAGGTCGTTTAGGAATGAGAAATTACCATAGGCAGCAAAAAACTGCATTTATTTAGTAAAGAATTGAGAAATGGAGATAGTTTGTAAATAGTAAGCAGTCAACACCCTGTATATAAGGTATAAGTAGTTTTAAGCGACGCAAATAAACATAGGAAGATGCATAGTTAGCGTAGGAATAAGGAAGACATGCATTAGGTAAATAGGAGATATTTAGCACCATGTAGATAGAGTTTTAGTTAATTTAGGTAAGGCGAGTAATGATATTTTTAGTGGAAGCACGCGTATTTTATAAGTAAACGTAATAAAGTGTAATCAAACACGCACTCAAAAAAGTTCCAAACAATTAGGTTAATACGGAGATAAGAAATAGAGCTTAAGAAAGCATAGTGTAAATGCGTACAAAAAAGTTAACCATTTATAATAAGAAAGAAGATTAAAAATTGCGTAAATAGCATGCATATATGAAAATAAAAAGTCGAATTGCATCAGTAGTTTATGGAAAGGCGATTAGATTCTTCAAAACAACGCATGTTTAATAACAAGACAGCTGCGAGCAGGCCACAATTATTTGAAAGCATAGAGAATTACATCAAAAACTACTTTAAATGCAAAGATTTAATTGGTTAAAATGAGCGACGAATTTGTAGACCATAACCACTGACGGAGTAGGAGGTCAATGATATATTAACAGGCACAGTGATAACGAACTCAGTTTTCAACTCAACAAAGGCCTAAGTGCGCCACTTTGAAATAAAGTGTGATACTTAATAATAATTTAAAGTGAAAATTGTATAAGTTGGAAGATGAAAATTACGATTGCCGATTAAACGGCTTCCGAGTCCTGGGAGAATAATAATACAACTTCTGAGTCCGGGGAGAATAGATGGTATTCTAAGTTTGGGGAAATTGATAAGAAGTAATAAGTCTGAATGAGATGACAATAAATTGGGGTGCATAAGTATAAGTTAATAATGGTAGTCTAGAGGGTGATGGCAATAATTTAAATGCAATGGTTTAAGCGTGTGGATAGACAATATTTCGAATGGGCATGTAATAATCCTGAATTGGGGGAAAATAAATTTTATTCAAATGGATTGCTTAATGCATGGGAAATATTAGCTGATTATGGATGCGGCAATGCGAAGAAAATAGACCAAGTCAGATTTTTAGTTATAAGACATTTTTTTCTATTTTTTTATTTGAATATTAAATTTGCTTTATATAAATGAATGTGAAAAAGTCAACAAAAAAAGGACTTGCATACGTATAAAGTGCGTGATATGATAAGAGGTTTTGAACGTTCCACACTTTTTTTTATAAAAATAATAGGTTTTTTGGTGACTTTGGGTTTGATTAAAAAATATATGATTTTTGATAAATGAGATTTACAACATTAATTAATTGAAAAGTGTATTTTAAATAATTTACAAAAACTGTACATAATATTTGTTTCATTATATAGAATCGAATTAACTGAATTTTATAATTCCAAATGAATGCTAGTCGAGGTAATAATATAAAGTTAATGAGAGTGATTTGATAATTTAAACAATCAAGGAGGAGCTATAAGTTGAAGACGAAATTGATAACGAGTAAGGCGGTAACGTATCAAATTTTGTTATTGGTCGACAAGGTTGGTTCAAAATAAAATCCAGTCAAGTTTCTGGAGGGAGTTTATAGCAATATTAATAGGCGGCCTAACGTCGGAGAACGATAATTCCAATTCTTGTTTATGCATAGCAATATATATATATATATATATATATATATATATATAAAGAATAAGTAAATTTAATGAGTCCTAAAATAATATCAAAAATGAAATTTAATGGCCAGTGACTCAATATTAGCCACAAGGGCATCCTTGTGGCTAATATTGAGTCACTCGCCATTAAATTTCATTCTTTGATATATATATATATATATATATATATATATATATATATTATTCTCAATCGAGAGGAAATACTCTTTAACTATTTTTATTTGATTCTACTTAAGATAACTAACTCATACTATTGATTTTAACAACTGTACAAATGTCAGCTTAAGAGTATAATATCTTGTAGAAATTTTGGTTTCAAGGTGTGGTCCAAAGAAGTTTTATAGCTCTTCTTTTAAAACCTCTATAAAACAATATTCTAAGATTTAAAAAGTAGACTTGAAGAATGTCATAAAACCTTTACAAATCCTAAATGCAGCAATAAAAGTCTTTGAAACCAAATACTTTTATTATGATGAATGTTAAAACTAAACATAAAACCCGCAAAAAAACTAATTTGACTTGTTTGCTAGAAGGTTTTATTACTTTCTATAGGAGTTTTTCAAAACTAATTAATAAAATAAAGTAACCTACAAGACAAATTGGTATAATTAACAACCTGCATAAAGACATTTTGCATTCGTACAACCTCCATAAAACATACTTAAAACTAATACCAGGTAAACTGCCTTTTAATTGTTGCTTGGGTAATTATATGCTCTATTTCACCGAGATTCAGTGGTATGTGCAGAGAGTTAAGCAGCCTGCGGCTGCCAAGATCCCCCAACACTTAGACATTTGCCCAATTAATAGTTTTCCAGTAAATCCTTTTGCACAATTAACATTAGTTGAGAATATTGCACAACCAATACCTGTAGTTTCTTATAATAATCATCATGTTTAAGTAATTATTTTTTCATCATTAGTTTATCCATATTGGGACTCGTTGGATGCGTACCTCCATTGATTTCTATTCTGAACTAGCTTACACATTTCTACAGCCTACATCTTTCACTATCTCTGTACAGTAATCTAACCTAAATCTACCTCTACTTCTCTTTTTTCTATCTCCGCTTCTAATATATTTCGCACTACTCCCTCGTGCCGTAGTATGTAGCCTATCATTCTATCTCTCCTATTTTTTACCGTTTTTTACATATTTCTTTCTTTCCCTACCATTTTTAGTACCTCTTTGTTCTTAACTTTGTCTGTCCATGATATCTACATCATATGTTTGTAGCACCACATTTCAAAGGCTTCCACCTTTTTCTTGTCCACTTCTCCTACTGTCCAGGCTTCATAGCCGTACAGTGCTGTGCTCCACACATATGTTTTAAGCAATCTTTTCCTTGTTTCTATGTTTGTTGTTTTTGAACACAGTAGTTACGTTTTCTTGTTAAATGTAACACGACCTTGTGCTAATCTTTGTTTTATATCTTTTGCACGTGTCCCATTTTGCGTTATTTGGCTACTTAGGTAGCAGAAATCCCTAACCTCTTGTAAGTTCTTGTTACCTATTTGTATTCTTGTTTTTGATTTATTTTTCCCTCCTTTGCATACTAGTACTTTAGTTTTATTTTTTTTAACTTTCATGCCGTATCTTTTTGTTAGAACTGTTTCCATTTCATTAAGAGCAGCTTCTAATTCTTCCTTGCTATATGCTAATAAAGCTATATCATCTGCAAATCTAGGCATATCAATTTTTTGTCCTTGCATAGTAATTCCAAATGTCTTCCTGCATTTGACACTATTCAATGCCTCTTCAATGTACAAGTTAAAAATTAATGGGGATAAGGGACATCCCTGTCTCGCTCCTTTCCAAATATTTACTTATCTACGTTCCTGCTCTAATTCTATTACTGATGTCTGCTCTTTGTATATGCTATGTACTATTCGTCTATCCCTATACGTCATTCCAATCTTTTTGAGTATTTCGAACATTTTTCTCTATTTTCCATTGTCAAATGCCTTTTCCAGATATACAAACCCTATATACACGCTTTCTCATTTTTCTATTGTTTTCTCCATTATCACTCTCAGATAATTTGCTTTTAAGCCCGAGGAGCAACTTGAATAATGGTAGTTAGAAAATATTTACAGTTTGAAGAGCTCCAGACGTCTTCGACGATCTTCGGAACTCTTCGGAAGGCTTCGTGTTTTACTTGTGGGACAACGTTAAGTTACAAAGAATTATGATATGCAATTAAAAACTACTAATTAACAATATATACAAGTACAGAGGGTTCGGAAGTCTTCGGAAGGCTGCTATGTATTTGTGAGGCCCAGTAAGAAGTGATGGTTAGGAATTATTTACAGATATATATATATATATATATATATATATATATATATATATATATATATATATGACATTTGACATTTATCAAAGGATCTACAAAGGTAGTTCGTTAGTGCTACGGATAAAACCATAAATTTTCCATTTTATCAAGCTATACTAAAAGTTAAAAACACTACGGTTAACAAAGATTGATGAATAGTTACTTGTTGAAAGCATAAATAGGATATTACGTACTAGAAGTACAGCGTTTGAAGTTTATAAAAAGCATTATTATTTGTTTGCATATACGAAGGGTATCTAATGCATCTTCGGTTGAATGTGTATAGGTTTTGTCTTCAGTTTAGCATTTGTAATTTTTGCAGGGTACTGTATGCCAATTATAATTTTGAGTTTCCTAAAATAAGATATGTTTAATACATTTAAAATATAAATCAACATAAAAATTTTGAAATGTCAAATAAAATGTAAAATAAAACAAAACTGTTCTAAAATAGTAGTTAAGTAGAATTAAGTTTTATATGTTGAATGCACCCCTTATGTTATATTAGTTAGTAGGCTAGAAATAAGTTTGTTTTTTGTTGTTGTCTAGGTGATAATTGTTTTAAAAGGAATTGTTATAAAATTGTTTGAAAAGATTATTATAAAATTTTTGAAAGAGTTTACACATAAATTTTTGTACTTTGATAAAATTGTTTTGCTAAGAGCTTGTACTGAGAATTTTGAAAAATTTAAATATACATGTTAAAGTGCATGCATTTCATTTAATCTATTAAAAAGAAAGTGAAAGTAAAACGACTAAAATTAATTTGTTAAAGAAAAAAAGGAATTCAAATATACCACCATAGGGGCATCCTTTGTTGTGGTTCAGGAGTTGCAGCTGATCAGTTAATTGGTGACGTATAAGGTGTTCGTAGTTGTAGAGTAATAAAACAATTAGTGGTTGAAGTAGTTCCATAAGAGAACCTAAAACTAGAGGAAAAACATTATTGTATTTTATACTAAGACATATTATTCAATAGGTACTCACTGAAAGCGCTTGAGGCAACTTTGTGTATCCTGTTCCAATCCTGTACAACCAGACACATTCAACGGAGTTACAGGTATAAAAGTTAATATTATCTACTCTTCATATTAAGTAATTTTGAATAAATTAAATTTCAAACGTTAACTAGAATAAATAATTGCAGAACAGATTTATCAATCTTTGTTTAATCGGTATACGTAAGCACAACTTAGAGGTTAAGTTTGATTTTGATCGTATACGCTTTAGGTGCTTGTGTTTCAATACCTGTAAGGGGACAAAGAACCTACTTCTCCTTACAGAGTTAAAATACTAGATACAGTTTCCCTGAGAAAGAGTTTCAAAAAGCCGTGGCATAATTGAATTGAGAGAGTTTTATTTTAATCAATTACAGACTAACACCATATTACAGGTTGCACCTATTATTTTACTCGTATATTTAAGCATCATTACATATAAAATATCAACATACATAACATAATATATATATATATATATATATATATATATAAAAGGCCCAGACGTCTTCGGTGATCTTCGGCACTCTTCGGAAGACGTCGTGGTAGGGGTTGCTTGGGCTTCATCGAGTGCGTCGCCGTGGAACTCTACGGGGTGTCGTCCCGGTGGTGGGCTTGACAGACGCAATCACAATAACGACTTGTCGATGCAACTGAGTTTGTTAACTATTGAATGATGAATTATAGTGACGTACCTTACGTACAGCCGTGGACAGCGTCACCGTCGGAGAATACGCAGACGATGGAGAGCACTGCGTGTCGAAGTATAGCAGGCTATGGAAAGCGCTGCTCGCTGAAGGTTTTGCAGGCTATGGGGAGCACTGCAAAATGATTTCTTAGGCTATGGTGAGCACTAGCGAATGTCTTTCGGAGAATTTGAAATTATATTTATACACTTCCATTTTTATGCTTCCTGTGTTGAAAAACGTTAATGACGTCTTTAACTAATGGAATTGTGTATTTCGATTTTCAAGTGTAAAATAATCTACAAATTTAGTTTGACCAATGAGCGCGCTGATTTTTAGGTACCACAAAAAAAATGAGTTGGAAATTTTCGCGATTCCTTGTTTGTTCTGTGTTCAGCAAGTGTACTTTGATATAGTTCAGAGCGATTTAGTTTGTTCTGTGTTCAGCTCGGGCGCGGCGATATAATCAACAATACAACCCCTTCACGTTGGCGTGTAATTTTACATGTGAACAGTGTGATATTGGTCTTACGTGCTGTATGTAAGTTTTTGTACTGAATAATAAATTATGTTTGAAAAATGCTGCGATATTTATTTTATCGAAAAAGAAATAGCTGAAATCCACGAAACTGGCGATTATGGATTCCTTCGCGATGAACAATTCGATGACTCCGATGCGGATCCACATTATATTCTAAATTCTGAAAGCTTGGGAGCAGATGAAGAAAGTGATGAGTGTGATTCCTTCCAGAAAAATGTCTTACATCTTGAAATATTAGTCCGTTACCTTTAACATCACAATCTTTACCTATATACTCTGCAAATCTGAAATCAACTTCACTACAAGACTCAAAGCACACTAATTCTAAGATAATATGGGGAAATCCTGTAGGAAAACAAAAAGCATTTGCTTTTATCGGTTCAAGTGGATCGGACTCCTCTATTAGTGAAATTTTAGCAATGGCTGATCTTATTGATTACTTTACCTTATTTCTAACACCAGTGATTATAAATATGCGGCGCAAGTTTTGGAATCTACCGATGTAAGACCTGCTTCAAGACTACATTTGTAGGTGCCGGTGGATGCTGAAAAAATGAAATAATTTCTTGGTTTACTTGGTTGAATGAGTATGGTAAAAGTACCAAAACTAGCTGATTATTGGAGCACAAATGTTTTATATTCATTTCCCCTACCTAAAAGAACTATGCCATCCAATCGATTCGAGTTTCTTCTAAAGTTTTGGCATTTGGTGATAACACTCAAACTGACCACCAAAACCCCCTTTATAAAATAGAAAAAGTACTGCAAATATGTGTGCATAACTTCCAAAGTACGTATTCACCGGGAGCAAAATTCCGTATTGACGAAACTATGATTCCATGGCGAGGACGCTTGACTTTTTGACAATGCATTCCCTCAAAACCCTATTTTTACGGGATAAAAGTGTATAAACTCTGCACGGTATAAGGTTCTACATGGAATTTATCAGTATATGTAAGAAACGACAAACAAATTGGAGATTTGTCGGCTTCTGAAGATTTTGTTATAAAATTGTATAAAAACCTTCTAAATGAAGGTAAGACCCCGTATATTGACAATTTCTATACAAGTATATCCCTTGCGGTAAGGCTCTTAATACAAAAAACTCATGTTGTTGGAACATTACGAAAAAATAGGAAACAAATTCCAGAAATCATAAAGAATGCCAGACTTCAACGAGGAGCAATAGTTGCACAAGAATCCCAAGAAGGCATAACTCTTCTAAGATGGAAAGATAAAAGGGATGTTTTTATATTGAGTACATGTCACATTGGTACTGACACAGAAACAGTGACATCAAAATTTGGCTGAGAGACTACAAAACCCAGTTGCGTTTTGGATTACGATGCCGAAGAATTTTCGGTTGACGTAAATGATCAGCCAGTGTTATATACAACACGTCGTTACGCAAATGTATAAAATGGCACAGAGTAATTGAACTGATATGGGGCACATCACTGGTAAATGCATATTTTTTGTTCAAAGGAAATGCCATTCATCAAAATAATATGACAATATCAAAGTTCAGACAAAAAGTAATTGAATCTTTGAAATATGGAGATCAGAGATAACACGATGAACCTACAACTCCAAAGAGAAAACTCATTATCTTGTTCCACATCCTCAAAAAAAAAGAGATCGATGTTCTCAATGCTACAAAATGTATGGAAGAAAAGGAAAAATCATAGATGGGAAGAAGGTACTGGACTCCCAAGTTACAAGCGTTTGCGATACCTGTGATATAGTACCGTATTTTTGCAGACAACGCTTCAACAAAGTGCATTAGATGTTTTTCACTTTGATTTAGTTTTTGTTTATATGAATTACAATTAGAATATGTTTGTTATAATCTACAATTAAATAAACGTATCTATTATTTAAATAAAAACTTTTACATACATATGCAGCAGCTAAAAAGCCAGAGCAATCGAATTCGCATAAGAAACCCTTTGAAATGTGTTTACGTATGTAGATACACAGCAATTTAAAAACTACGCAAACCTTATGTTTATCATTTTGTATACACCTGGTTCGGGTTCATTTCTTGGTGTACCATAGATGATACGCGTGACAGTGAGAGTGTTAAAATATTAATAACAAGTATAAATATACTTGCATAATATCCCCAGCCCTAGATAAATACAAAACAGAAATTAGATCATATTATATACAGTAATACAAAACGGTCTACCCCTTCTACTTATCGAAATGCATTTCGAGACAAAACCTAAAAGCCTTAGTGTAACCCTAAACTGAAGGTAAGTTTTACAAATAACCAAACGCTAATTTTATCTTAGCTTATAATTAATAAACAAGTTGTTGACATTAGCATTTCCGTAATCTTAAATCAAAAAAAGGAAATTTTATCAGATTACTTATAGGCAAGTTTATGATTATCTTTTTGTGACGTAATAAACAATCCTATAATCACATTTTGCACTCATTATCATTAAGCCCTTAATCCTCGAACTGGTGAGACGCGTACCCACATTGTTTTCTATTCTGTGCTAACCTACACATTTCTCTGAAATTTCCACAATCTGTATATTTCACTATCTGCGTGCAATTAATCTTATCTAGGCCTACATATATCTCTTTTTTTCCTATTCCTGCTTGTAATATATTCCGCACTATTCCCCAGTAATGCTTTAGAACATATTCTGCCCTTCTTTTTTATTTTGTTTTCCATATATGCTATTAACAATTTTCTCCTTGTTTCTATGTTTATTGTCTATAAACAGCCGCTGCTCTTTCTTGTTAGATGCAATTCGGTTCCCCTTCTATTGTTTTAGAAATATATACCCTATTTCTCCGATATTTAGTGATATGTGAAAGGGGTTAAGCAGCCTATAGCTACCAAGATTCCCCAACACTCGAACATTTGCCGAACTAATGGTTTTTTAGTAAATGCTTTCGCACAATTGACTAGTTGAGAATATTGGAAAACCAATATCTGTAGTTGCTTATAATAATTATCAGGTTTAAGAACAATTATTTTTTTTTCGTTATTAGATTTTTCCTCTTGGAACTGGTTGAACACGTATTGATTTCTATTCTGAGCTAGTTTCCACATATCCCTGAATTCCCAGAACAAGAAGGTACTAGAAATGGTAAGAGAACAAAGCAATATGTGGAAAACAGTAAACAATAGGAGAGATAGGATGATGTGTCACATACTATGGCATGAGGTAATAGTACGGTATATATTTGATGCATTGATATGCAAAACCGTTGGTAGGCCTAGGTTAGATAATTGCACATAATAGTAAAATGAAATGTGTAGGCTAGCTCAGAATAGAAATCAGTTGATGTACGCGTACAACTAGTTCAAAGACGGACAACCTAATTTCGAACAAATAAATTTACGTAAACTTGATGATTATTATCAGTAACTACAGGTATTGGATTTGCAATATTCTCAACTAATATTAATTGTGCGAAAGGATTTCATAATCATCATCATTAGACCTTCGTCCTGGAACTGGTTAGAGGGGTACCCTCATTGTTTTCTATTTTGAACTAACCTACACATTTCCCTGAAATTTGCACAGTCTGCATCTATCACTATCTTATCTAGGTATTCATCTACCTCACTTTTCCTATCTCTACTTGTAATATATCCCATACTAGTCCTCAAAAATGCCTTAGAACGCATGCTGCCCTTCTATTTCTCCTATATTTTTTTACAGATATCCTTGTTCCCCTACTATTTCTATAACCTATTTGTTATTAACTTTGTCTGTCCATGCTATCATCCTTATACATCTTAAGCACACCATTCCAAAAGGCTGTTACTGTTATTCTATCTGCTTTTCCGACTGCCCGTAATTCATAGACATACTGTGCTGTGCTCCACACATATGCTTTCAACAATTTTCTTCTTGTTTCTATGTTTGTTGTCTTTCATCATAGATGCTGTTCTTTCTTGTTAGATGCAGTTGGGTCCCCTTCTATTGTTTTCCAATTTTATGCTGTATTTCACCGACACATTTGCCGAATTAATAGTCTTCCGCTAAATCCTTTCACACAATTAACATTATTCGAGAATACTTGTAGTTGCTTATAATAATCATCATGTTTAGGTACAAATACTTTTTTCGTCAGTAGTTTAGAAATCTTGGGACTGGTTGGATGAGTACCTTCATTGATTTCTATTCTGAGCTAGTCTACACATTTCCCTAAAATTCTTACTGCCTATATCTTTCATAATCTGTGTGCAGTAGTCTAACCTAGATCTACCTCTACTTCTCTTTTTTCCTGTCTCTGCTTCTAATGCATTCCGCACTATTCCCTCATGCCGTAGTATGTGGCCTATCATCCTATCTATTCTATTTTTTGCTGTTTTGAAAACAAAAATAATTTCTTTGTGAATATCAGATAGCAAATTGGACCACCATATATCATAAACCCTGACCTGATATCACAAGGTCGAGAATTTCTTATTAACAATGGAAGCCCAAGGTAAAGTTGGATGGAAAACGGCTTGAGGAAAAGAAGAACTCTTTAGAGATAAACGGCTAGTAGAGTGTTAGCTCTGGGTAGATCATGAGCTTGGGTCATGGGATGTCTGTTGACCAAAAATGTAGATAATGAGCGCCACCGTGTTTTTCAATACAACAACCTACAAAAATTATCTGTACTTGTATTAGGGGAATGCGGAAACCGTAAATCTACACCGCTTATATAGCCACAAAGCCTGAATTTCACCCTTGTAAAGCACTTACCAAAATGTCAATTACCAGATGTCTTACAGATGTCTCGACTTAACCTGTGAACAAATAAATGCACAACATGGACACCGTTTGTGTCCTTAAAAAAATATTCACCAAAAATTATATCATATAATTTAAGTTCCAAAAGTATACACCCAGGGTATTTGTTATCATTAGACACAATGTTTGCTCATGAATG
Source organism: Platerodrilus igneus (assembly GCA_036346225.1). Taxonomy (NCBI): domain Eukaryota; kingdom Metazoa; phylum Arthropoda; class Insecta; order Coleoptera; family Lycidae; genus Platerodrilus; species Platerodrilus igneus. Next base: position 3,316,975 of record JARFIW010000668.1, on the reverse strand, counting down.
ATCTACAAATTTTACTTGAATTTTTAATAATAAAAGAGTTATGCAAAAATGGATTCTATTCAATTAAATTCACTTGATTTGTTTTAACATAATCTTTTCAACTAAAATGTTTATAGAACAGAAAATTAGTATGGTTCTGTATGCAAAAAAACATAAAAATCTCTAAATTGAATATTTCTGAATAAATTTATTATAAAATTTTAGCTCTCTTAATAATTCATATTACATATTTTAATTTTTAGCCATCTGTAGTACTACGTCGACTTCAGAATTAAATTCAATTATTTAACGTCTTATAAAATTGCATCTTTCGACATAAAGTTAGTTTTACTTAACATGTATAAAAAAATTCATCACGTTGTTTAAGAATCAAATTACATGACCTCAAAATTACTAAAAATATTTTAAACATAACGTAAAATAACATGTGATATTTAAATTGGATAGCTAGATATTTTTGACATCATATGTCAATAACAACTTTTTCAGTGTAGTTAACGCTATCTGCTTGTGAAACAATTACGATAAGTAAACTGCATAGCCATTTTTAAAATTTTGCAAAGTTACAAGTTTATTACGGAATCTTTCTTTTTCTAAATAATTTTTAAGTTAACTAAATCAAAGTAAAATTTTAACCTTCTACCTTTCGTAAAACATTTAAATAATTATAATTGGGATTAAAGACTAAATATCACTCACGTGTCGAAGTACAGTGCGACCAAAAAAATTGAACTTATGACATAGGATGTGGAATCTTCCATAATCATCTGCGATTCACAAACAGAAAACACATCATTACGAATGAATTTAACGCTGGAACTATAAAAGATCTTCTGAACAAAACATTATTTAACCAAACCAATTCTTCATTAAGTACGTCCTATAATTTTCTTGTATTTTTAAATCTCAAACTAAATTTTCATTTCAGCATTATATACGGTATTTACGATATTGCACTATGAGGAAAACATTAATAAAATTTATCTAATTAATTATACTAACTGTTTTAATGATGGGGGAACCTCTATTTCTTCGACCAGCAGGAATCTACTGAGCTGCTACAGGTGGAACACAAAATACAATCTGCACGCTACAGCTGCCAGGAACCACAAGCCGACACGAAGGTAAAATCAATTATATTTTCTTGCGGACCGTATTACAGGCCATGTGCCTGTATAACATCTTGACTTTTCCATGCCGCTGATAGCAGCTTACTTGTTCAGACGCTAATAAAAAAGTGACCCGAAATGACAACTTGACGATTCTTATTATAGGACTTAGACCTATAAAGCGAAGGAGCGCATATGCTATTGTAAATTTTATGAATTATTTTTAGTGATCAGAAATTTATAAATTATATTTTTATTTTATTGAGATATTATTTTAGATTAATAAGCAAAGTGTAACTGAATAAAAAAAATACGTTACAGTTTTCCACATATTTCTTTCTTCCCCTACTATTTTTAGTACCTATTCGTTCTTAACTTTGTCTGTTCATGCACCATGCACCACATTTCAAAGGCTTCTACCTTTTTCTTGTCCGCTTCTCCTACTGTCCAGACTTCACAGCCCTACAGTGCTAAGCTCCACACATATATTTTAAGCAATCTTTTCCTTGTTTCTATGTTTGTTGTCTTTAAACACAGTAGTTGCTTTTTCTTGTTAAATATAGTGCAACCTTGTGATAATCTTTGATTTGTATATATTGCACTTTTCCCATCTTGCGTTATTTTTCTTCCTAGGTAGCAGAAATCCCTAACCTCTTGTAAGTTCTTGTTGTATATTTGTTTTCTTGTTTTTGATTTATTTTTCCCTTCTTTGCATACTAGTACTTTAGTTTTATTTTTGTTAATTTTCATACCGTATCTCTCTGTTGAAACCCATTCCATTTCATTATGAGCAGCTTCTAACTCTTCCTTGCAAATCTAAGCATATCAATTTTGTGTTTTTGCATAGTAATTTCAAATGTCTTCCTGCGTTTGACATTCATTGTTTTTTCAAGTACAAGTTAAAAATCAATAGGGATAGGAAACACTCCTGTCTCATCTCTTTCCTAATGTTTACTACTCTACGTCCCTGTTCTAATTCTATTACTTTTGTTTGCCCTTTGTAAAGCTGTGTATTATTCGTCTATTCCTATAGCTCATTCTAATCTTTTTAAGTATTTCGAACATTTTTTCCATTAATATTGCTGAATGCTTATTCAAATCTACAAACCCTATGTGCACGTTTTTCCCTTTTTTTTTATTGTTTTCTCCATTATCACTCTCAGAGCTGAAATAGCCTCCCATGTTCCCTTCTTTCGCCTAAACGAAAATTGATCTTCTCCTAGTATCTTTTCAGCTTATTTTTCCATTCGACTTTGTACAATTTTAGTAATATTTTTGACACGTGTGCTGTCAAATTTATTATCCGAAAATTTCACATGTACCGCTTCTTTCTTTTTTGGTATACTTACTATAATGTTATGTTTGAAATCTTTGGGTATCCACTTGTCTTATACATATAGCTTACAAGTTGAAAGAGACGTTCTGTTACTGCTTATGCAGCGGCTTTTAGAGTTTCTGCTTGCACCTTATCTGTACCAGTTGTCTTACCATTTTTCAGAACCTCTAATGCTAATTCAAACTCATCTTTAAGTATAGAAAATCCCAAGTCATCATTTTCAATGTCTGATTCCCCTATATATTCTTGCCATCTATCCACTTTCTTTATATTTTCTATAATGACAATTCCTCTCGGGTCCTTTATATTTTTGCTATACGTTTTTATATCCCTAAAATTGATTCTGACTAGTTTGTATGCTTTATCTGTTTTTTCTACTTCCATCTTAGTTTGTGCTTCTGTTAACTGTTCATCAATCCATTGTTCTTTAGCTTTCCCGCATTTGCGAATAATTTCCCATTTTATGGCTTTGTATCTCTTTTTTCCTGTTTCGTTTGATTTATTTTTGTATTTTTGTCTTTCTTCTATTAAATTCAAGATATCCTTTTTTTTATCCATCATCATCAATTTGTTTTCGACCTTACTTAAGGTCGGTTTGACGCAGCTTTAACTTCTTTTCTATTCTGTGCTAATCTAAAAAGCTCTGCATACCCTTCACAACCTAAATTTCTAGTAATTTGACTAATATAGTTTAGTCTAGGTCTTCGTATATCCTTTTATCCTTCTATCTTTTTCCTATCCACCTGGCTCTAGATAGATATTAGCAACCTGACGGTTGTTAAAAAACTCTAACATGGTTACATGATTACCATTTATAAGAAAATAAAATATAACCTGGTTATCCGCTTCAAAAAAGGAAAAGTGTTAAATTATATGTTATGGTAAGGCTTAAACAACGAATCGCTGCCAACATGCCACACCGCTACCTAATTGTGAGTTATCTCATGGTGAAATTTAGTTAACTGATTTTTATTTTTTTTTTTGTTGTGTTTTTGAACTTAAAGTCGGTTTGACGCAGCTCTAAATTCTTGTCTATTCTGAGCTAGTCTAAAAAGGTCTGCATACCCTTCACAACCTAAATCTCTAATAACACATCACTCAATAAGTCCGTAGGATAACTAAGAAAAACACATTTTTTTGGCGAAATTCGATTTTATTCATCAACATACATTCCTTCAAGAGTGATACAATCAGTCCAACGCCGTTCTAGCATTTCGATACCTTTTTTGTATAACAATTCGTCTTTGGCCTCAAAATAAGCTTCAGTTTCAGCGATCACCTCTTCATCCGAGCCAAATTTTTTTCCGGCGAGCATTTTTTTCAGGTCTGCGAACAGGTAGTAGTCGCTGGGGGCCAAATCTGGAGAATACGGTGGGTGCGGAAGCAATTCGAAGCCCAATTGGTGCAATTTGGCCATCGTTGCGATCGACTTGTGACACGGTGCATTGTCTTGGTGAAAGAGAATTTTTTCTTCTTCATGTGTGGCCGTTTTTGGCAATTTCTTCCTTCAAACGCACTAATAATGCCATGTAGTATTCGCTGTTGATTCTTCTTCCTTTCTCAAGATAGTCGATGTACAAAATTCCGTGCGCATCCCAAAATACAGACGCCAAAACCTTACCAGCCGACTTTTGCGATTTTGGCCGCTTTGGACGTGGTTCTCCGGCTGCAGTCCACTCAGCTGACTGCCGATTAGACTCTGGAGTGTGGTGGTGGATCCATGTTTCATCCATTGTCACATACCGACGCAAAAAGTCCTTTTTATTCCGGTTGAACAGCTCCAAACAGCTCTCAGAATCATCGACACGTTGTTGTTTTTGGTCCACTGTGAGCAAACGCGGCACCCACTTTGAGAACAGCTTTCTCATGGACAAATGTTCATGCAAAATAGTGTGCACACTGCCTTCTGATATCTTCAAGGTGTCAGCTATCTCACGCAATTTCACTTTTCTGTTTTCCAAAACGATTCGGTGGACTTTTTTGATGTTTTCCGGTGTAACCACCTCAATTGGCCTTCCAGAGCGTTCAGCATCGTCAGTGTCTGTACGGCCACGTTTAAAATCAGCAAATCACTTCTCCACCGTTTGCCTCGATGGAGCAGAGCCCGGATAACACTTATCAAGCCATGCTTTGGCTGCGATCGTATTTTTACCCATCAAAAAGCAATGATAAATCAACACGCGAAATTGCTTGGAATTCATTTTTTTGAAAAACTCAAAAGTATCGTCACTTGAACCTCTGTAACTTGTAAACTAATCGTCGGATTGTCATGAAATTTTGACAGATATCTTTTTAAGGTTAGTACTTCCTACAAATCATATGGATTATTACATAGCAACGCCATCTATGTATCATCCTACGGACTTATTGAGTGATGTAGTAATTTGACTAATATAGCTTTGTCTAGGCCTTCCTACTCTATTTTTATTTGGTAGTCTATAATCTAAGACTTTACTAAATAGTCCCTCATGTCTTAACTGGTGCCCTATCATTCTACCGCTCCTGACCTTTAATTGTTTCCCCATACAGGGTTCATCACTTATCCTTCTATAAACTTCCTCGTTAGTAGAACGCTCCATACGTACGACTTTAAGAAACTTTTTTTATTATCTAAACTAATACTATTAGCTATTAGTAAGTTTTTCTTTTTTAAAAACATTTTTTTAGCTTGAGCTATTCTAGCTACTATATCCCTTCTGCTACGTCCGTCCTTTGTAATTATACTACCTAAATAGCAAAATTCATCTACCTGCTCTAACTCTGTATTACCTATTTTTAATTTTGGTTTAGAACTATGCTCACTTGTCATTATCTTTGTCTTTACTGAGTTAATTCTCATACCATAGTTACTCTGTAGTATCTCATCTAAAATATTTAAAAACTCTCCTAACTCTTTTCTAGACTCTGCTATAACGGCTATATCATCTGCAAAACGTAACATGTCTATTTTCTGTCCCTGTACACTAATACCTATCTCTTTTCTCTCTCTCTAGCTAAGTTTAAAGCTTCCTCAATATAAACATTAAAAATCAAGGGAGACAGTATACAACTCTGTCTAACACCATTTCTAATCTTAGCTTCCTTTTCTATTTCATCAAATCTAATTACTACGCTTTGGTTTTTATATAGACTGTAAATAATTTTTCTATCCCTGAACATAACAATCCAATTAACCTTATCAAATGCTTTTTCTAAATCTACAAACGCGAAATGAGTCTTTTTATTTTTTTGTAACCGTTTTTCGATAATTACTCCAATCATTAGTATCGGTTCTCTAGTCCCTCTGTCTTTACGAAAACCATATTGGTCTTCGCCTAAATAATTCTCAGTCAAAGCTTCTACTCTATTTTTAATTATTATTGTTAGTATTTTGGAAACATGAGAAGTTAAACTAACCGTTCTAAAATTGTCACACCTATCAGCTCCTGACTTTTTTGGGATTGGGATAATAATTTTTTTTTCGAAATCTATTGGAACCTAACCTATGTGATATATTACTTTTACTAGTTCATATAATCTGTCTAAAGTTTTTTGACTTGCATATTTTATTAATTCTGCGGGAATATCGTCTATCCCTGGCGCTTTATTTAGTTTAAGATCCCTAACAGCTCTATCAAATTCCTCTCCTAATATTGAGAACCCTATTTCTACATCCTCTTCTTGGTCGCTCTCTAACTCATCCATATCGTCTCCCTTATATAAATCTTCTAAATATCTTTTTCATCTATCTGCTACCTCAACTTTATTTATTAGAAGCTCATTATTCTCGTCTCTAATACCACTATATTTTTCCTATCTTCCTCAAAAAACTTTTTAACTGCCCTGTAAGCCCTGTCTGTCTTACCTACTCTCAAATCATCTTGTATTCCCTTACAATTCTCCTCCATCCATTTATTTCTAGCTTTTCTACACTCATGTACTATCTTATTTCTAACTGTATTATATTTTTGCTTACTTTCACTATCCACTTCTCTGAAAGGTTTAAACTTTCTTCTATTCTCTATTAAATCTAATATCTCCTTTATTAACCAGAGTTTTCTCGCTTCTATTTTTTTCTTACCTATAGTCTGTGTTGCTGTATCATGTACAGTCAGTTTTATTTCTTTCCATCTATTTTCTACGTTCCCTCCTACAGATATCTCTTTGCTCTTATTATCTAATACTTGTTTATATTCCTCTTTTACCCTACTATCATTAAGCTTACCTAGATCCCATTCCTCTCTTTTAACCTTTCTCAATTTTTTGAATTTTAGTTTACACTTCATTTTAATTAAGTTATGATCGCTATCTATGTCAGCCCCTGGATAACTACGACAGTTTTTAACTTGGTTTCTAAATCTTTGTTTAACTAAAATATAATCTATTTGGTATCTAGCCCTATCACCTGGCGCTTTCCAGGTATATCTTCCCCTAACATGTTGTTCGAATAGGGTGTTTACAGTTACTAATCTATGTTCCTGGCAAAACTCAACTAATCTTTTTCCTCTATCATTTCGTCTGTCATGCCCAAATTTTCCTACCATTTTTCCCTCACTACCTTCTCCCACTGACGCATTAAAATCGCCCATAACTATTAAATTCTCATCTCCTTTTACTTTTCTCACTATAATATTTTTATCCTCGTATACCTTTTCTACTTCCTCATCCTCGTACTGAGTTGTTGGCAAGTAAACCTGTACTAAAACAGTGTATGTGGGTGTTGTACTCAATCTAACCATAATTATTCTATCACTAAATTGTAAGTACTCTTTAACTTTATGCCCTAATCTTTTACCTAATATTCCTACCCCTGCCTGTCCATTAGTTAAAGAAGTTGTAATTATTCTATACTTATCTTTCCAAAAGTCATTACTATCTGGTCATCTCACCTCACTAACACCTAAAATGACCAGCTTTCCCTTTCTCATTTCCACTAATAAATTCGTTAACTTATCTACTCTAAGTAATGACCTTACATTCCAAGTCCCTATCACTAAATCAAACTGTTGTTTTATATTCTTACGATAACGAGCCCCAAGTACTCCCTCCCGGAGATCCGAATGAGGGAGTATTTTACCTCCGGACAAGAATTTACTTGTGAGCTCTCCATTATATGTATTTCGTGTTTTAGGCCACGCACACCTGGAAAATATTGTGGTAGGCTCCCATATCTTTCCACAACTCAGTTTTTATAGATTTTAGCAGAAAGCCTTATCCGTCACGGCCAACCCCCAACAAGCTTGTAAATTATTGAGGATCGCCCGAGACCAACCGACCATCCTCCAATATCTTTTAGCCAGTAAGGCTGCTGCACCTTGCTACGCCTTTTAATCGCCTTTTACGATAAGCAGGCGTACTATAGTAGTATTCTTTATTCCCTACTATAGAGGTTTCTGGTTTCTTATCTTTTTTTGTGTATACTCCAGAATATCTCTTGCCGCCATGTCTAGGCTGGATTTAATGTTATTCCATTCTGTTTCTCCTTCCTTAGTATCAGAAATTTTTCCGATATCTTTCAGCAATTCATTTGATTTTTTCGAATCCTACTTTAATATCTTTATCTTTTAGTTTCTCAAAGTCAAAGTGCTTTTTTCCGTTTCTTTTTTTCGAATTTTTAAATTTAAGTGCGGTTTTCATAATAATAATGCTGTTGTTAGTGTCCATATCTGCTTCTGGGTAGCTTCTACAGTCCTTTACTTGAATACTAATCCGTTGTCTAACAAGAATGTAATCTATTTAATATCTTTCTATATCTCCTGGCATCTTCCATGCATATCGTCTTCTAGCATGATATTGATATAATGTGTTTGTAATGATTAAATTGTTTTTGTCGCAAAATTCTACCAGCCTATTTTCCATGTCGCTTCTCGTGCCTACATCAAATGAACCTACCTACCTTCCCTACCCTCACTTACCACTGCATTAAAAACCTTCGTAATTATTAAATTTTCATGTCCTTTTACGAATCTAATATGTCTTCAATATCTTAGTAGATCGTTTCTACCTCTTCGTCACTGTAGCTAGAGGTGGGCATGTATACTTCTATTATTACTGTGTTTGCCGGTTTAGATTTTAATCTAACCATGAGTACTCGTTCGTTTTTTTGTAAGTAACTTTTTACACAGTATCCTATCTTTTTTCGCATAAATATCTCCACACCCAAATTTCCTTCCTCTGCTCCTGTATGAATTATCCTAAAGTCTCCACTCCAAATATTCTCCGCTTTTGGTCACCGAACTTCGCTGATCCTGACTATGTTTTGTGCTAACCTATTTAATTCAAGTTTTAGGTTCTCTAGCTTACCTACTTGCCTTCTGACATTCCACGCTGTGGCTTGCAAAATGTTCCCGATTCTTATTCTAAACTAGTCTCCTCCTGGAGTTCCGAATGGGTCACTATTTTAATTTCGGAATTTTTTAGCCCAGAAAATGCCATCATGTTTATTACAATTTAAGTACGCTGTATACTTGAGAGGCAATGTGGTGGTTTCCTGTTGCCTTCCACATTGCGGTAGTGTGTCATAGACTGCCATACCAACCCCTATAGTCTCTGTCGATCTAAGTACCAAAAGAGCCGCTGCCCTCTTTCGGGGATTTGCTGAAAAAATATTAATTCAACAAATGTCAAATATTGGAGGCTATTGGCAGCCACAGGCTGTTTAACCCCCTCCACATACCACTGAATTTCGGTGAAATAGGGCAAATAATTACAAGACAATAGAAGGGAAAACGAACTGTATATGGACTTTGGGAATTATAGGAAACTGTGTAGGCTACGTCAGATATGAATAAATGGAGATGCGCGTACACTCAGTTTTACGACCGAAAACCTAATGACGTAAAAAATAATTGCACTTATATCTAATGATTATTATAAACAGCTACAGGTGTTGGTTTTGAAATATCTTCAACTAATGTTGATTGTGCGAAAGGATATATTAGAAAACTATTAATTCGCAAATGTTCAAGTGTAGGGGGATCTTGGTAGCCGCATGTTATTTAACCCTTCACATATTACAGAACATCTGGGAAATAGAAAATATATTTGTAAATCAATAGAAGAGGAACCGAACTGCATCTAACAAGAAAGGGCAGCGGTTATGTTTGAAGACAACAAACATAGAAACAAGAATACAATTGTTGAAAGCATATGTATGGAGTACATTACAGTACGTCTATAAGATAGGGATATTAAGAGAAGCAGACAGAAAAACGATAGAAGCCTTTTGAAATGTTGTGCTTCAGATGTAAGATGAAAATAGAACGAACAGACAAAGTTAATAACAAAGAGGTTATGGAAATATTAGGGGAATAAAGATATCTGTGAAAAAAAGGAAAAAATAGGAGAAATAGAAGGGTAGGATATGTTCTAAGATATTTTTGGAAAATAGTGTGGAATATATTACAAGCAGATAAAGGAGGTAGAGGTAAACCTAGATCAACCTACTGCATGCAGTTAGTTAAAAATGCAAACTCAGAAAATTTCAGGGAAATATGTAGGTTAGCTCAAAGTAGGAGACAATGGGGGTACGCGTCTAACCAGTTCCAGGACTGAAGACCTAATGATGATGATGTCTCTCTTTTCTATCTGATGGACTATAAAATTATACATTTCTAAATTCAATTCTTAATTTCCTCAATAAAGATACTTATTATTATTATTAGATCCGAAAATTTAGGCAGTTTAGAAAGTTTATTTTACCATCAGTTGACTTCAAGTTCATTATTTAAGAAAACATTATTATTAAAAAAAAATAGGTCGTTATTATAGTTGCATGAGCTTCCGGACTTATACATCTGTCTACGACCTTGCCGTGTTCCTTTTCTTCAAAGCAGACTCTAATCATATTCAATTTTTTCGGCGTATGTTAAGCGTTGTAGTTTTACTATCCAAAAACAGGCGCCAGTTGTAGAAGGTCAAACTGAAAATTGTGTTCCTGAAGCTTAAGTACCTATAACCACTGGGCACGTGTAAATACAGATCTACTAGGTAGTGACCAAACATACGGAATCTATTCATTCTCTTTCCGCCTTTCTAAGTATTTCAATGAATGAATAGGCGGTAATCAGAATTTTATTGAACGACAATTAAAACGTAGTAACTGAATGCGAAAAAATTTGAAAAAAAGACCTCTAAAAGGTAATGTATAAATTCGTTTTCATTATTTAAATTACAACTAATAACATGAATATAGAGGACACCACATAATTAGCTCATAGTAATGGGGAAGTAAAATAAAAGCAGATAAAAAACGTTTCCTGTTATGGCAAAAACTAGTTATCATCTCTCATATCTTTTAGAGTTTTTATTACCTAGAAGTTCATTTGTTATTAACAAATAATGTTCTTTGAAATTTAATGTGGTTTGCGAAATTATATTACCTTTTAGAATTGAGATTTCCTACTTGTAAGTACTCGAGGGCCATATTTGACATCCTTGGTATGACGGTGAGCCTCATTTTGCTAGAGGACCAATTTTCGTACAATGTTTGCTTATATAACAGATCATTTAAATATTGAATTAAATGATAACTTGAAAGAATTGGTCACAAATTAAACGGATGTGAGATTGTAATTTATTCAAAATGCATTTTGCGTTCTAATTACCCAAAATTATCTTTTAAAAGTCACAAGTTAACGTTTCGTGTAGAAGCTTTTCATGACTGCATAGAGCGATCATCTTCCATTTTTAAAATTATTGCGATAAGGTAGCATATCTTTACTAAACCATGTGGTTTTGCACACTGTATCAAAAGTATTTATCGCTATTTGAACAACTTTCAATATACTTACGAAATAGGAAACAGGCAATATAAAATAATGTTCTTCATAATAATTGCAATAAACTTCAATAATAATACCACTTTTCTTGTTTACCATTTACATTATTTTCAAGATTCGAATACAGTTCTCGTCCCAGCGTTTCTAAATATTATACGTTGTCAATTTTTTATGGAAATTTCACACTATGAAACTTTTATGGATCTAAAGAAAATACTATAAAACATACTCCTTGTTATCGTACGAGTGGGCGGCGTCTGAAAGTATGTAGACTTAGCACTGTTATGTTTAATATTCACAAGCAAACAAACAAAAGAAAGTTCATAGGTACACAGATATACAAGTTAAATAATTAAAATGAACAGTTTATGCAGTTTGAAGCACTTCGGTTATTTTTGGTTGGTCTCGAGTTGCTCGTGGAACCAAGTAGGAATTTAAATGAGGAGAGATCCCCATTTCCAATGGACCTGCACCGTGCCGAAGTTCTAGATTACTAGAACAGGTGAAATGGCTTGCGTGTTCTAATGAGCTAAAGAGCCAAACTACAGGTCCAACTAAAGTAGTAGGGTCGTTAGTGAGGAACCAGACTAAGACAAGTCCCCGAAAGAGGGCAGCGACTCTTTCGGTACTTAGATTGGCAGAGACCATAGGGGTCGGTATGGCAGTCTAAGACACACTACCGCGATGTGGAAAGCAACGGGAAACCCCCACATTATCTCCCAAGTACACAGCGTACTTAAATTGTAATAAACATGATGGCATTCTCTGGGGTAAAAGATTTCGGAGTTAAAATAGTCCCCATTCAGATCTCCGGGAGAAGACTACTTCGGAGGGTGCGATCGGAAAGAGAGTCGAAAACATTCTGCGAGTCGAAGCGTGGAATGTTAGAAGTATGAAGCAAGTAGGTAAGCTAGAGAACCTAAAAATCGAAATGAATAGGTTATCACTAGACATAGTAGGGATCAGCAAAGTTCGGTGGCCAGAGGCGGGGGATTTTTGAAGTGAAGACTTCAGGGTAATTCATACAGGAGCAGAGGAAGGAAATTTGGGTGTGGGGATAGTTATGCGGAAAAAGATAGGATACTTACTTACTTACAAAGAGAACGAAAGAATACTCATGGTTAGATTAGAATCTAAACCGGTAAACACAGTAATAATACAAGTATACATTCCTACCTCTAGCTACAGATGAAGAGGTAGAAGCCATCTACAAAGATATCGAAGACAAATTAAGATACGTAAAAGGACATGAAAATTTAATAATAACGGGGGATTTTAATGCCATGGTAGGTGAGGGTAGGGAAGGAGCGGTAGTGGATTTATTTGGTTTAGGCACGAGAAACGACAAGGGAAATAGGCTGGTAGAATTTTGTGACAAGAACAATTTAATTATCACAAACACATTATTTCAACATCATGCTAGAAGACGATATACGTGGAAGATGCCAGGAGATATAGGAAGATATCAAATAGATTACATTCTTGTTAGGCAACTGTCTAGAAATCAAGTAAAAGACTGTAGAAGCTACCCAGAAGCAGATATAGATACTGACCACAACATCGTAATTATGAAGGCCGCACTTAAATTTAAGAATATGAGAAAAAAAAGCGGAAAAAGGCACTTGGACTTGGAAAAACTAAAAGATAAAGATATTCAAAAAAGATTCGAGAAAAAGTCAAATGAATTGCTCAAAGATATCGGGAAAATATCTAGTACTAAGGAAGTAGAAACAGAATAGAATAACATTAAATCCAGCCTAGACATGGCGGCCAGAGATATTCTGGGGTATACAAATAAGAAAATAAGAAACCATGGATAACAAAGGATATCCTGAATTTAATAGAAGAAAGTCGGAAATACAAAAATAAATCAGACAAAACAAGAAAACAGAGATACAAAGCCATAAAATGGGAAATTATTCAAAAATGCAGGAAAGCTAAAGAACAGTGGATTGATGAAAAGTGCAAAAAGGTACTAACGGAGATGGAAACAGAAAAGACAGACGAAGCATACAAATTAATTAGAATGAATTTTAGGGATATAAAACCGTACAGCAAAAACATAAGGGACGCACAAGGAAACGTCATTATAGAAAACGTAGAGAAAGTGGGTAGATGGCAAGAATATATAGGGAATTTATATGCAAGAGAGGAACTAACTGCATTAGAACAGGAATCAGACATTGAAAATGAGGACTTGGGATTTCCTATACTTAGAGATGAGTTTGAATTAGCATTAAAGAGTCTGAAAAATGGCAAGGCGCCAGGTACAGATAAAGTGCAAGCAGAAACTCTAAAAGCCGCTGGACAAGCAGTAACAGAACGTCTCTTCCAACTTGTTAGCTATATGTATGAAACAGGCGAGATACCCAAAGATTTCAAACGTAGCATCTAGTAACTATACCAAAAAAGAGAGGCGCGGAAAGATGTGAAAAGTTTCGAACAATAAGTTTGACAGCACACGTGTCAAAAATATTAACTAGAATTGTGCAAAGACGAATGGAAAAACGGGCGGAAGAAATACTAGGAGAAGACCAATTTGGGTTTAAGCAAAACAGGGGAACACGGGAGGCTATTTTAGCTCTGAGAGTGATAATGGAGTAAAACAATAAAAAAAGGGGAAAGCGTGTATATAGGGTTTGTAGATTTGGAAAAAGCTTTCGACAATGTAAAATGGAAAAAAATGTTTGAAGTACTCAAAAAGATTGGAATGAGTTATAGGGATAAACAAATAGTACATAGCTTATACAAAGAGCAAACAGCAGTAATAGAATTGGAGCAGGAACGTAGAGAAGTAAACATTAGGAAAGGGGTGAGACAGGGATGTGCCCTATCCCCATTGATTTTTAACTTGTACATAGAAGAGGCAATGAATACTGTCAAATGCAGGAAGACATTTGGAATTACTTTGCAAGGACAAAAAATTGATATGCTTAGATTTGCAGATGATATAGCGGTATTAGCGTCTAGCAAAAAAGAGTTAGAATTTGCTCTTAATGAAATGGAAACGGTTCTAACAGAAAGATACGGTATGAAAATTAACAAAGTAAAACTAAAGTTCTAGTATGAATAAGTGGGGAAAATAAATCAAAAACAAGAATACAAGTATGTAATACGAACTTACAAGAGGTTAAGGATTTCTGCTACCTAGGAAGCCAAATAACGCAAGATGGAAAAAGTACAAAAGATTTAAAACAAAGATTAGCACAAGGTCGTACTACATTTAACAAGAAAAAGCAACTACTGTGCTCAAAGATCACAAACATAGAAACAAGGAAAAGATTGCTTAAAACATATGTGTGGAGCACAGCATTGTACGGATGCGAAGCCTGGACAGTAGGAGAAGCGGACAAAAAAAGGTAGAAGCCTTTGAAATGTGGTGCTACAGACGTATGGTGAAGATATCATGGACAGACAAAGTTAAGAACGAAGAGGTACTAAAAATGGTAGGGGAAGAAAGAAATATGTGGAAAACGGTAAAAAAATAGGAGAGATAGGATTATAGGTCACATACTACGGCATGAGGGAATAGTGCGGAATATATTAGAAGCAGAGATCGGAAAAAAGAGAAGAAGAAGCAGACCTAGGTTAGACTACTGCACACAGATAGTAAAAGATGTAGGCTGTAAGGGTTTCAGGAGATGTGTAGGCTAGCCCAGAATAGAAATCAATAGAGGTACGCATCCAACCAATCCCAAGATGGATAAACTAATGACGAAAAAAATAAGTGTGCTTAAACATGATGATTATTATAAGTAACTACAAGAATTGATTAGGCAATATTCTCGAATAATGTTAAGTGTGAACGGATTTACTGGAAAACCATTATTTCGGCAAACGTCTAAGTGTTGGGAGATCTTGGTAGCCACAGGTTGCTTAACCCCCTTCAATGAATTTCGGCGAAATAGAGCATAAAATTAGAAAACAATAGAAGGGGAACGAGCTGTATACACATGCTGGGTGAGAATTTCAGGGAACTATGTAGACTACCTCAGAATATAAATAAGTGCAGGTACGTGTCCAACCAGTTTTGAGACGGAAAACATAATGACGAAAAATAAGCGCAGATAAATATATTGGGAAATATATTAAATCGGTAAATGGTTAAGTGTTGGGGGAACTTGGCAGCTACAGGCTGCTTACCTCCCTTCACAACCATTGAAAGTAGGAAAAATAGGGTATATAACTGCAAAACAATAGAAGGTGACCGAACTGCATCTAACAAGAAAGAACAGCGCCTATGAGGAAAGACAACAAACATAGAACAAGAAGAAAATTGTTGAAAGCATATGTGTGGAGCACATCACAGTATGCATATGAAATACGGGCAGTCTGAAACGCAGACAGAAAAACGGTAGCAGCCTTTTGGAATGCTGTGCTTCAGATGTATGAGGACGATAGCATGGACAAACAAAGTTAATAACAAATAGGTTATAGAAATAGTAGGGGAACAAGGATATCTAGGGGAAAAAAGAAATAGAAGGGCGGAATACGTTCTAAAGCATTTTGGGGAATAGTATGGGATATATTACAAGCAGAGATAGGAAAAAAGAGGTAGATGTAGAAATAGATCAGATAGTGATAGATGCAGACTGCAAATTTCAGGGAAATCTGTAAGTTAGTTTAGAATAGGAAACAATGATGGTACGCGTCTAACCAGTTCCAGGACTGAAGACCTAATGATGATGATGATGAGGAGAGATCCAGAGGTCTTCGGTAGTTTTCGGAAAGCTTCAGGATTTCTTGGTGAGAATGAGTAAGAGCTTAAACAACGATAGTTAGAAAGTATTTATAGTCTGAAGAGGTGCAGACGTCTTCGGCGATCTTCGGGAGGCTTCGTGTTTTACTTGCAGGACAATGTGAAGTTATAAAAAATTATGATCTGAACACAAGAACTATACATTGAACATATATACAATATTCAGAGGTTCAGAAGTCTTCAGTAGGATTCGGAATTCTTCGAATGGCCTCAGGATTTGCTTGTGAGGCTGAGTAGAACATGAATAACGATAATTAGAAAGTAATTATAGTCTTTGGCCTTTTGGCGGTCTTTGGGACTCTTCGAAAGGCTTCGTGTCCTACTAGTGGCACAACGTGGAGTTATAAAGGATTAATGCGGCGTGGCACAGGTACGACGCCGGGCAGAGTAACTGGTCAGAGTTAAGCAGACTATGGGAAGCACTGCTATACGTGAGCAACGGTACTGAACTATAGCGACGTGCCCTAGATGCGGCGACGGGCAGCGTAGCTGGTCAAAATTAAGCAGGCTATGAAGAGCACTGCTATACTGAACTATAGCGAAGTGCCCCAGGTGCGGCGGCGGGGAGCGTAATTGGTCGAAATTAAGCAGCCTATGGAGAGCACTGCTTGCTGAAGTGGTTTACATTCTATGGTGAATACTGTTATGTAAGTTCTTAGGCTATGGCAAGCACTAAGTGTACTGAATTCTGCTGGGTTCGCAATCGTATTTATATGCTTTCTTCCCTTATGCAAGGTATGTTAAAAAAGGTTAGTGGAATGGCATCCAATGGATTTACTACTTTGAGGGTAGCACAAAAAATGAGTTGGAGATTCCGATTCTCTAAGCCTTTGTTATATGCTCAGCATATGTACTTTGATATAGGATAACATTCCCCCCGTTGAACAGTGTAGCGTAGCTAGGTTGATACGAGGCGGTGGGGGTTGAGTGGTTGCTGGTCGAACATCTTTGGAATGTATCTTCATATCTCCCCGTTCCAGCCAAACCCTGTAGATGTCGGGACCGGCTCTCCTTTTGATTGGTGGAGTCCGGTTCATTGCGTCTCAAACTGATTCTTGGTGGAGGGGTGGTTCCTAATCATGACCATGTCTCCACATGAAAATAGGGCGGGATCTTCGTCTAGGTCATATTTGGCTCTGAAGCAGTGCTCGCGATCTTGGATTTGTTGGATGCGGCGGGTGGTGGAAGTCCCCTGGACGGGGTAGTTCATATCCTTTCGGCCAAAAGTATTTTTCGCCGATGACGTGGTAAGTTTCGTCGTTGGATGTTCAGGCAGGTCGTGGAAGACGTGCAATACATTAGTATGTGTAGCGGGCCGGTTCTGGTTTGGGTTGCACGCTCAGAGGTATCCGCCTTGTAGCATTTTCTCCTCGTGTGAGTTTTGGGAGCCTCTTTGCTGTACGAGGAGCCATTGTCGGATCATCCGTCCAATAACTTCGTTGTCCCGTTGTGCGGTTTGTACCCGTTCGGGCAGGTCCACTAATGCGACATAGTTTGCCTGTGGTGTTTTTGGTGGTAAGAGGAGGTTTTCGCTCGTGGCCTCTTCGGGAATGTTATTGTTCAGCACGTGTATTTTGATATAGCGTAACATCCTCGTTCAAATCTGTACTTTTTACTGAGAATAAAAAACATTATTTGAAATTAACTTCTCAAAGTACGTAAAGGAGCTCGGCACATTGTGTGGTTGGAGAGAGTGGGGAAATACCGCATACTTATGGAAAACTTCAAATTACAAAGTTCATATAAAGCATACTAATATAATTATTATACCATTTTATTGAAACTAATGTTATCTAACCACCCAGTAGAAGAAATTGAACCACTTGATTCAAATTGCAAGTTAAAAATTTAAAGCGCCAAAGTTTACACTGTACGGTATTGCCCCATTGACTGGGGAAATACCGCCCATGGTATGAGGTAATATCGCATAATGGATAAATATTCTAATTTATACAATAGCTTATACGAAAAGTGTTTTAAACTTATGTCTAAGATACAAAATACCTTTGCTAACAACTTATACAACATTAAAAAGATTTCTGCATTTAATTGGTATGACAAATGCCATAAACAAAATTTTCAGTAGTCTGAGCACCACTGCATTTGGAATGCACCCATCCAGAACAAGAAACACAGCTGTATCACAACTCACTACTTCTTCCAAATTCTGCGCATAGTATACCAACTTCATTTGTATCACTCATATCTATTGTTGAGGCAGAAACATCAATCCTCATTGGTTCTAAATCGTCAACTTCATCATCATTGCGAATTAATCCATTAATACCCTCTTCTTCCGTTGAAGTCAAAGAAAATGTTCTTTGGTACTTTTTCTTCATTTTGGTCTTTTAGTCAGTCTTTCTAAATTTATTGTTGCTATTTCTTTCACAATGGTCGTTTTTTAATTATTTTAATCTGTTTTTGTTCACTGAGTTTCAATTAAATTGGTTTTTAGTCGTTGCTTCTTTCAGTACTGTTTTATTTGGCGACAAAGTGTAGCTTCTTTTACTTTGACTTTAATTTTGGCATTGTCGGAGTTAAAAGGAAGTTATATTTTTAAATGATATGGTACCAGTTGTGGATGTACGAGGCTACCCTAAAATATCCGAGACACAATTTCTTTTTGGACGTAGGTTATTAGACGTAGGGCTGCTTGGTAGAAGACTTTCATTGTATTCTTGGCATTACGACAGCGCGAGGTTAGTTTTCATCATTAGGTCTAGCATCTTTGTTGTATCTTTTTCGTCAACTAGTACTGGCAGTGCAACCTGCTCCTCAGGTGGCAATGTTCCAAAATCTTCTTGTGTAAATTTTTCCAGAACTATGGGATAAAAGCCAGTTGTTGCAAAGCTAAATACTTCTTTTTCTATATTTGCCACGCGACTCTAGGTCTTGGTGAAAATACCAGCAACGTCATACGAGGTGTCTTTCGATGAGTATGGGTTTTCATAAAGTTCTCGCATTCTTGATTAAAATACGATTTCAGGCTACTGTAAAAAGCAATGTCCAGAGGCTGGAGGTGGTGAGAACAATGCGGAGGCAGCGTTACAACGTGAATACTGTTGTCTTTACAAAGATTGTATGCAGTGCTGTATGGATGCAATGATTATTTATAAATCAAAAGTACGCGACTCGCCTTACTTGACTTGGTGAAAGCTATAAAATGTCTTTACCGTGTTATAAATAACTTTTCAGTAATCCACCCAGATTGGTTGAGGTGGTATATAGAGTTTACTGAACCTCCAATTTCCAAAATGGGGTTCATCTTTAACCGTAGGAATATAAACCTTGGTGGAATATAAGTATCGCTAGCCATTCACCGCACAGCCCACAGTATTATTTTTCTCACACTTCCAACTAATTGCAGACCCAACTTACTTTACCCCCTTAAATCCTAAAATTGTTCCGGGTGTCTATACCGTAGATATGCTGGTTTTATTAAAATTAAAAATGCGGTAACTATCAAATTTGTATTTGCCCATTAGTACTGAAAGGTTAGAGAAAAAAAGTTGAACTTAGTGTAGTTGAAAGCTGTTACTCAGTTGATGCTTGTAGCTTCAGGTTTCGTTACGGCAATAGTAGGATTTCTTTTGAGGGATCCATGGAACCAATCTTGTGCTGCTAATCTAGTAAAAGAGTTATAGTAATTTGGGATGTTATTAATTTTTGCAAATTCAAAAGCTAGTCGCCTGAGTTGCAACAATGAAATATCTTAAAACAATTTAGCCAACAACAGAACATTGGGCTGCAATTTATTTCTCTTGGACTCCACCAGCCTCTGAGAAAACATTGACTCCGTTTTGCAGTAGTGGCCCGTCGACTTCAAACGTTGTTTTTTTTAATTCGCTCCATAAAACTTTAGTCGTGTTACTTTATACAGTTTAGGTAGAAATCGCTGACCGCTCTGCTACTTTCCAGAAATTTTGTTGTTTACTTTTATTTCGCAAAGTAGTGTGAAACGTTTGGGCTTTCGCGCTACTCCACCTCTCTAACCCTTAGTGACTTGGACTGCATGCGCTCCGCGGCTATACATGGCGTTATAACCGTTTTACTCAAACCAATATGTGCTTCCTCACTTAATTATTAATTTCACATCTGTCGTACTCACAAAAATTTGTGAAAATTTACCTACTACTAATATTTCTCTTCAAAATTTCGCTCATCTAGCTAATATCAAGCTAGCTGATTCGCTCTTTGCTCAATCTGGACCGATTGATATATTACTTGGTGCGGATATTTTTTTTAAAGTTCTATTAAATAGCCGCATCAAAGGTTCAAGTGATCAACCTGTTGCAATCAATACTGTATTTGGGTACGTTCTAATGGGAACTATTCCTGCCGCACCCTCTTCACAGATCACGAGCTTATTTTGTATGACAGTCTGCTTCCTCTCTGGAAGATATTGTCGCTAAATTATGGGAAGTTCAAGAGGTTCCTGAGGCTAAACCTTTCACACCAAATGAGATCTTTGTTGAAAAAAAATTTGTTGAAACTCTGTGTCGCAATGAGCAAGGACGTTATGTCGTCTCACTGTCCTTTGAAAATCCAAAACCTTACTTCCCCGGTAGGCGTGATTTTGCTTTACAGCGTTTTGTATCTTTAGAAAATCGTCTAATTAAACCGTCCGCAGTTTATGAACAATACGTTTCGTTTATGCGCGATTATTTGAATTCCAAACACATGCAACTTGTTCAAGTTGGTTCTCTATCTGGCAATTTTTATTACCTCCCGCATCATTGTGTTGTGAAACCAGAAAGTATAAGTACTAAGCTACGTGAGGTTTTCAACGCTTGCACTAAGTCTCTATCTCGATCCTCAATAAATGATCATTTGTTTGTTGGGCCCAAACTTCAACCAGATATTACTGAAATTTTGTTACAATTTTGCCTTCATCCTTATGTTATTACTGCAGATATTCGTTAAACGTATAGTCAAATCCTTGTTAGTCCCGCTCATTGTGATTATCAAAGAATTGTTTGGCGTTTTTCTCCTGAAGAACCTATTCAGGACTTTCAATGGGGTAAATTGCGCTTTGTTTTTGCGATACGCACGCTTCTGCAGTTAACCGAGGACAAAGCGAACTCCTTTCCTATTGAGTCAACCCTTGCTTTACGAAACCAATTAATTATTCTTCTAAAACTGGGTGGTTTTGAACTTCATGAGTGGTCTAGTAATCAATCTGAATTACTCAAAGATCTTTCCGCTTCGCAACAGTTCGCACAACCTCGTTTTTTTGAAAATCCTGACACTCAACTTATGTCTTCAATAAAACCCCACATCAGATACCTTTTGTTTACTAGTTCAACCACAATCAATAGCATATACCAAACGCAACTTACTTTCCACCGTAACCCGTATTTTCAACCCTATGGGAATTTTATCCCCCCTATCTTTCTTAGTAGAGCATTTAATTCAGCGTTTGTGTTCCCTGAAATTAGACTGGGATGATACCCCTCCCCCCAATTTACTGCGTTTGTGGAGAGATACCGTCATGAATTGCCATTTCTTTCCGAATTTGAGTTGCCGCGCTTGCTAATTCCGCCTCATTTTGCAACGTGCAAAATTCATTGCTTTGCTGACGCTTCCGAACGCGGCTATTGCGCTGTGGTTTATTTTCTTTTTATTACCTATTTTTCTATTGAGGTACGATTAGTTTGTGCAAAATCTAGAGTTGCTCCTCTTCGTACCCTTTCTTTGCCCAGACTCGAACTTTTAGCCGCCACCTTGGCTTCAAAATTATTAATCTTTATCCTCAAAACGTTTGATTCCCATCTTAGGTTTGATAAAAATTTTTCTTGGTATGATTCCATGGTGGTTCTTTCTTGGATTTGGTACCCCCAAGCGCTGAAAAACCTTCGTTGCCAGAGTCTTCTATATTCAAGAAAACACTTCTCGCGCTTCTTAGCATCATATCCCCTCTAATAAAAAATCCTACCGATGTCGGGTCACGTGGTTTGCTATCTAGCGAGTTGTGCCAGTGTTCTTTATGGTGGGCGGCACCCCCTGCCTTGTACCGTTTGTTCAAAAAATACAGTCCACACATGCCACATTTTAATTATCCTGAAGTTCTCATCGAATAACGTTCTATTGTTCTGACCGCCGTCGCGTCCTTTTTTTTGGATTGAAATAATTTTGGAAAATAATTCTTCTTTTCAATTCATTATTTGCATTGTCGCTTGGATTTTCCGCTTTGTCCACAACCTACAACATTCGTTATCAAAATACTCCGGATCTTTGTCCTCTTTTGAGCTACATAATGCCTTGATCCTTTGATTAAGTACACTCAACAAACTCATTTTTCAATTCAACTGGACACCCTCCAGTCAGGATTAGTTCTAAAAAAGAATTTTCACAAATTGTACCCCTTTATTAGAGAAGTAATTCTACGGGTTGGTGGCCGACTGTCTCACGAATCCTTATCCTCTGAAAGGAAATTTCTCATCTTTTTACTTTGCAAAAGTTGCTTTACGGATTTGTATATCAGTTTTGTCCATTTGAAATATTTCCATGCGGGTGTTCAAATGGTTGGTTTTATCATCCTTCAACAATTTTGGATTGTTTCTAGTAAGCAGTCAATTTGTCGTGTTCTGAGTTGGTGTGTAACTTGTTGGAAAACTGCTCCTACCGCATCACAGTTTCTTATGGGCAACCTTCCTGCATATCGAGCCACTCAAGTCAAGCCTTTTTTGCATTCGGGCGTCGACTTTGCTGGTCCCTTTTTTATTACCATGTCTCGAGTAAGGGGTGCCAAAGTGTTAAAAGCGTATTTATGTATCTTTATTTGTATGTCTATCAAGACGCTGCATCTTGAATTAGTTTCTGATCTGTCAACCGACGCATTTATCGAAGCTTTACGCCGATTTATTACCAGGCGTGGCCGTTATGATCATCTCTACAGTGACCACGGCACGAATTTTGCTAGTGCCCATCGACATTTAATTTCCCTCGCCAAGTCCGCTATCTCTACATTTTATACAGTCCGCTGCGCCTCATTTTGGTGGTTTGTGGGCAGCGGGTGTGAAGTCCGTTAAAACCTTGCTTCTTCATACCATAGGTGAACAAGTATTGATCTACGAGAAACTGACCACTGTCTTTGTTCAAATTGAGTCTATCTTAAACTCGCGCCCTCTCACACCCATGAGCAGTGACCCAATGACTTGATTTGCCTTACACCAGGTCACTTTCTGACTTTGGCTCCTATAACCGTTATTCTGGAACCCGCCCTTTCTCACCTTCCGCTTAACCGCCTATCTCGCTGGCAATTGCTTCCAGCGGGTTCACCAAAATTTTTGGTCTTTGTTGGTCCAAAGAGTATTTCCACTCGCCCTAACAGCGCTCCAAGTGGCACACACCGTCTCCTGCAGTTGAATTGGGCACCTCAGTGCTAATTAAAACCGAGAACGTTCCACCTCTTCGTTGGTCCCTCGGCCGTGTTGTGGCTGTCCATCTTGGGACGGATGGCGTTGTGAGGGTAGTCAAACTTAAAACTGCTCATAGTAAGCTGAAGTCTTCCGTGGCAAAACTTTGTCCTTTGCCCTCAATGTAGAGAAAAATTTTGTTTATTTATTTATTTTTCCTTTTTGTTTAGTTAAATCCCTTTCTTTTTGCTATTTCATTCCACACCCCTCCCCCAGGTTTAATTACTTTCTCTTCCCTTAAAATGCCTTGCATCTTGGTGGGTGGTATGTTACGTTTATATATATTTGCATTTGGAATTTGTTCTAATCATTTACCTCTGCCCGGTATTCAATTTCCATTTCATTTTCCGTGTCAGTACTTCAAGCATTGCCAATAAGTGCCGCGATATAAATAAACTATAGCTACATATGTGCAAGAACATATTATCACCGCTATGAAGAAGACAAGACAGCATTGCACGATCGTATTCCGTACTAGACGTACGCAGACAAAGTTTTATATTAATCGATTTTCGTACTAGACGGTTGCAATAATCGTTTTCCGTTGAACGGCCGCAAAACTACTTGTGTTACTCGTCCATAAAACTCGAAAAGTAAGTGTTTGAAGTGATCATTTTGTGTTTGTTTATTATCATTTATTTTTATATCGTATATTTGTCCACTTTCTCTACCTCTGTAATTATCGAAATCCCGCCACATTAACTAACGCTCAGAATGTGTAAATACGTGCGGCATCTTTAAACAACACAGTACACTAGGCCAACAAATCACAATGACAGTTGAAAAATTCAGTATAAACTAAAGCACAATTTCACAGCTTGAACATCAACACACTACTGTCGACAATCGATAAATACGTCTATAACAACCGGTGTACCACCAACACACGAAACGAAAATGCAATGAACTCAGTGGGGAAATGTTTTGAAAATCAGCTTTGAACGTTCCATTTCCCTTTGTTTGGGTTTCATACTAAGAATATCAGAATAATTGCATTAGCACGGAAACGAAGGGTTTGATCATAAAGGATGATTGATACGTCCTCTGGTGCAAAATCTCTTGGTTGACTGGTAAAAGACTTTGCATGTAAAGGTTACAATAGGTGCATTCTAGATGTTATCTGAATATTCTGATATATTCTCGAAATAATTAGAACAATTGGATAAAATATAAATTGCTGTGATGAGTGTTAGATGGTTCATTTCTGGTTAAACTTTGATTACTATATGCTCTGGCTTAAAGCTTTGAAAAATGTGTTATAAATTTCTGTGTACTGTTGATATAAATTAGTGTTGGTACAAATAATTGTAGTAATAATATAAATTAGTAATAAGTGGTTGGATAGTTAATTACAGTGCTCAATAACAATTAAGAATATAATATTTGTACTGTTACGATTCCATTTCAAATGCACCTGCACCTTGCCGAAGTTCTAGATTACTAGAACAAGTGAAATGGCTTGCGTGTTCTAATGAGCTAAAGAACCAAACTAGAAGTCGAACCAAGGTAGTAGGGTCGTTAGTGAGGAACTAGACTAAGACAGGTCGCCGAAAGAAGGCAGCAGCTCTTTCAGTACTTAGATTGGCAGAAATCATAGGTCGGTATAGCAGTCTAAGACACAGTACCGTGATATGGAAGGCAACGGAAAACCACCACATTACCTTTCAAGTACACACCGTATTTCAATTGTAATAAACATGATGACATTCTCCGGGGTAGAAGGTTCCGGAGTTAAAATAGTCTTTACATGTGATTTTCCAATGCTCCAACCGAAGGTACTACATTGGCCAGGAAGCGAGTTTTCTTTACCTCAAAAATATTGAATTTTGCCGAACCCTTACTGTTCCAAGCAATGTAAGGATCTTTAACGTGCGTGACAACACTCACACACGAAACCTCCTTTTTTACCTCTCATCCGAACGAGGGCGTATTTTTAGGAAAAACGCTTGACTAACATGTTCCAAGCGGACCGTTTCGGGAATCAAACCCGGGACCTTGGGCGTAGTAGTCACACGCATACCAACTACACCACGAGGCCTCCTAACAGTTAAAATAGTTCCCGATTCGGATCTCCCAGAGGGGACTACTTCGGAAGATACGATCGGAAAGTTAAGAATAAGAGTCCGGAACGTTTTGCGAGTCGGAGGATGAAATGTTAGAGGTATCAAGCTAGTAGGTAAGTTAGAAAACCTAAAAATTGAAATGAATAGGTTAGCCCTAGACATAGTAGGTATCAGCGAAGTTAGGTAGCCAAAGGCGGGGGATTTTTGGAGTGGAGATTGCAGGGTAATACATACAGGAGCAGACGAAGGAAATTTGGGTGTGGGGGTAGTTATGCGAAAAAAGATAGGATACTGTGTAGAAAATTACTTACAGAAAACGAAAGACTACTCATGGTTAGATTAGAATTTAAACCGGTAAACACAGTAATAATACAACTATACATGCCCACCTCTAGCTACAGTGACAAAAAGCTGGAAGCGATCTACAAAGATATCGAAGACATATTAAGATACGTAAAAGGACATGAAAATTTAATAACTACAGGGGATTTTAATGCAGTGGTAGGTAAAGGTAGGGAAGGAGCGGTAATAGGTTTATTTGGTTTAGGCACGAGAAACGACAGGGGAAGTAGGTTGGTATAATTTTGCGACAAGAACAATTTAATCATCGCAAACACATTATTTCAACATCATGCTAGAAGACGATTTACGTGGAAGATGGCAGGAGACATAGGAAGATATCAAATAGATTACACTCTTATTAGACAACGGTTTAGGAATCAAGTAAAAGGCTGTAGAAACTACATAGAAGCAGATATAGACGCTGACGTTGTAATTATGAAGTCCGCACTTAATCTTAAAAACTTTAAAAAAAGAAACCGAAAGAGGCGCTTTGACTTTGAGAAATTATAAAATAAAAATTCAAGAAAGATTCGAAAAGAAGGCAATTGAATTGCTGAAAGATATCGAGAAAATTTCTGATACTAAGGAAGTAGAAACAGAATGGAATAACACTAAATCCTGCTTAGACGTGGCGGCTAAAGATATCCTGAGGTATACAGAAAAAGAAAATAAAAAACCAGGGATAACGAAGGATATCCTGAATTTAATAGAAGAAAGACGAAAATACAAAAATATATCAGAGACGAAACAGGAAAACAGAGATACAAAGCCATAAAATGGAAAATTATTTGCAAATGCTGGAAAGCTAAAAAACAATAAATTGATGAAAAGTGCAAAGAGGTACGATATATAGGGAATATCTATGCAGGAAAGGAACTAACAGCATTAGAACAAGAATCAGACACTGAAAATGATGACTTGGGCTATCCTATACCTAGAGATGAGCTTTAATTAGCATTAAAGGGTCTGAAAAATGATAAAGCGCCGGGTACAGATAAGGTGCAAGCAGAAACTCTAAAAGCCGATGGACAAACAGAAACAGAACACGTCTCTTTCGACTTGTAAGCTATATGTATGAGATACCCAAATTTCAAACATAACATCATAGTAAGTATACCAAAAACAAAAAGAGAGAAAGGCGCAAATAGATGTGAAAATTTTTGAACAATAAGTTTGACAGCACACGTGTCAAAAATATTAACTAAAATTGTACAAAGTCGAATGGAAAAACGAGTTGAAGTAATACTAGGAAAAGACCAATTTGGGATTAGGCGAAACAGTGGAACACGAGAGGCTATTTTAGCTCTGAGAGTGATAATGGAGAAAGCAATAGAAAAAGAGGAAAGCGTGTAGATCTGGAAAAAGCATTCGACAATGTAAAATGGAAAAAAAGTTCAAAATGCTCAAAATGATTGGAATGATTTATAGGAACAGACGAATAGTACATAGCTTTTAAAGGAGCAAAGAGCAGTAATAGAATTAGAGCAGAAACATAGAAGTAAGCATTAGGAAAGAGGTGAGACAGGGATGTGCCCTATCCTCATTCATTTTTAACTTGTACATTGAAAAGGCAATGAATACTGTAAACTACAGGAATACATTAGGAATTACTATGCAACGACAAAAAATTTATATGCTTAGATTTGCAGATGATATAGCGGTATTAGCATCTAGCAAGGAAGAGTTAGAAGCTGCGCTTAATGAAATGGAAAAAAGTTCTAACACAGAGAGATACGGTATGAAAATTAACAAAAATAAAACTAAAGTATTAGTATGCTAAGAGGGGAAGATAAATCAAAAATAATACAAATAGGTAACAAGAACTTACAAGAGGTTAAGGATTTCTGCTACCTAGGAAGTAAAATAACGCAAGATGGGAAAAGCGTAAATGAAATAAAACAAAGATTAGCGCAAGGTCGTGTTACATTTAACAAGAAAAAGTAATTACTGTGTTCAAAGAAGGAAAGGATTGCTTAAAACATATGTGTAAAGTACAGCACTGTACGGCTGTGAAGCCTGGACAGTAGGAGAAGGGGACAAGAAAAAAGTAGAAGCCTTTGAAATGTGGTGCTACAGACGTATGATGAAGATATCATGTACAGACAAAATTAAAAAAAAAAGAGGTACTACAAATGGTAGGGGAAGCAGTTAATATATGGAAAACGATTAAAAAAATAAGAGATAGGACGATAGGCCACATAGCACGCCATGAATGAATAGTGCAGAGTATATTAGAAGCAGAGTTAGAAAAGAAGAGAAACAGAGATAGACCTAGGATAGATTATTACACACAGATAGTAAAAGATGTAGGCTGTAGAAATTTCAGGAAAATGTGTAGGCTAGCTCAGAATAGAAATCAATGGAGGTACGCATTCAGCCAGTCCCAAAAGGGATAAACTAATGACGAAAAAAGAAACTGTACTTGAACATGAGGATTATTATACGCAACTACAGATATTGGTTGTGTAATATTCTGGAATAATGTTAATGATGTGAAAGGATTTACTGGAAAACTATTAATTCGGCACATGTCTAAGTGTTGGGGAATATTGGCAGCCACAGGTTGTTTAACTCCCTTCACATATCGTGCATTTACATTTCCAATGCTCCACGCAAGGGTACTACATTGGCCAGGAAGCGAGTTTTTTGTTGCCTGGAAATTTAGAATTTTGCCGAACCCTTGCCGTTCCAGGCAAGGTTGGGATTTTTAACGTGCGTGAAAACACTCACACGCGGGACCTCCATTCAACCTCTCATCCGAACATAAGCGTAATTTTTGTGAAAAATGCCACCTGTCATTTTTCAAGCAGTTGGCCGTGTCAGGCCGGGTCGAACCCAGGACTTTGGAATCCCTAGTCTTACGCTTACTACATTGATCCATGACGACGGCCCCCCCTACACATACCACTGAATCTCGGTGAAATAGAACATATAATTAGAGAGCAATAGAAAAGAATCCGACCTGTATATAGGCTGTATGGAAATTTCAGGAAACTGTGTAGGTTAGCTCAGACTATAAATAAATACGTGTCCGACCAGTTTTGAGACGGAAAACCTCATGTCGAAGAAATAAGCGCAGATAAATATGATGATTATTATAAACAACTACAAGGGTTGGTTGTTAAATATCGACAACTAATGTTGACTGTGCGACGAGATATATTATAAAAAATATTAAATCGGCAAATGTTCAAGTGCAGGAGGAACTTGGCAGCCACAGGCTGTTTACACCCCTTCAAAACCACTGAATGTCGGAGAAATAGGGTATATAATTGTAAAACAATAGAAGGTACCGAACTACATCTAACAAGAGAGAATAGCGCCTATGATTAAAGACAACAAACATAGAAACAAGAAGAAAATTTTTGAAAGCATATGTATGGAGCATAGCACAGTATGTTTATAAAATACGAGCAGTAGGAAAAGCAAACAGAAAAACAATAGCAACCTTGTGGAATGTTGTGCTTCAGATGTATGAGGATGATTTTATGAACAGACAAAGCTAATAACAAGTAGTTAATAGAAACAGTTAGGAAATACAGATATCTGTGGGAAAAAAATAGGAGAAATAGAAGGGCAGAATACGTTTTAAGGCATTTTTGGAGAATAGTATGGAATATATTACAAGCAGAGATAGGCAAAAAGAGGTAGATGTAGACCTAGATCAGATAGTTATAGATGCAAACTGTGAAAATTTCAGGGAAATCTGTAGGTTAGTTCAGAATAGAAAACAAAGAGGGTACGTGTTTAACCAGTTCCAGAACTGAAGACCTAATGATGATGACTTTTAGCAATTAGCTGATAATGAATTATTGAGAAAGCTTTTAGCAAATGCTACTGTAACTACAAGTTATTGAGAAAGATTGTATAATCAGTTTAAAATAAAACACTGTTGTTATTGCAAATAAAGATTTTCTTACAATGATAAAAATGTTTACATTTCTTTAGAAGCATTCATTTATTTATTATTGTATCAACGATGTATTTGTTTGTATTGTCTATTGGATCAGATAGATTATCAAAGTACATTATAGACATAATTAATTATTGCTTCTAAGGAAAAAAATTTGGTGTTTAACTATAACCTCTAAATATTTCGTCTATCTATCCTACATTATAGTATATGCTGTGGCACTGCAATGTTTTTGTTCGCCCCATATTTGAAGGCTACATAAAAACCCCGAACGAATAGTACTTACCAGCCACACAAAAAGTTCCCGGTGTCACATTTTAAATTTAAATTTTTCCAAAAATAAAAGTTTTAGCTGTTTTTCTCATACCTGCACCAACGAAATAGGGTTGAATTCTGAGACACGATTGTATACGTGTTAAAAGTCGCATTCATATTTGCTTTGATTTTAGTTGTCACCCGATAGAGAATAAGTAGGAGGCTCCGTGGCGTAGTGTATGTGTGTGACTACTACACCCAAGGTCCCGGCTTCGAATCCCGACACGGTCCGCTTGAAAAATGTTAGGCGAGCATTTTTCACAAAAATACACCCTCGTTCGGATGAGAGGTAAAATGGAAGTCCCGTGTGTGAATGTTGTCACGCACGTTAAAGATCCCTACCTTACTTGAAACAGCAAGGGTTCGGCAAAATTCCAAATTTTCCAGGTAAAAAAAAACTCGCTTCCTGGTCAGTGTAGTACCTTCGGGTACAGCATTGGAAAATCACATGTAAGATAGAGAATAAGTAACTTGGCGGCGCCGAAATACCTAATCGATTTCTTATTGGAGCCACAATATACTTCTCAACATATTTGAATTTTTTCTCAACCCTATTCTATCCAGGAACACATTTATAATTATCTAATAGTAAACGGATGAGCGTCAGCAACCTGACGATTACCAGAATCCCATATTGATCTCATTCGCGCAAACATATATCTTTTAAGTTTTTTTTTAATAACAGAGTTTCTTGGAAATATAAATCGATGACGGTTTTCCTTATCTTCCTCTAAGAGGAGAAGAAGTTTTTTAGAAGAGTATGAGATGCGGTAAAGGAGATATGCTTAAGATAGACACCTCTTAGCAGGACAACCTTCAGGACTATGTTACTGTACCCTTAGGCGAGATTTGTCCAAGTTATCAAACCAAATATTGGTAATGAATAAACATATTTTAGGTGCAGAGGAATAATTTCAAAAATGATCATAACCGTTTTTAAAGATCGCCCTTTTTTTGACAAAAACTATCTGGCATGTCGGCGCATTAAGAAATATAAATTTTTTCAAGTTTGGCACGCTGGCAGAAAGACATTTCGCTCCTGATTTAAGGCAAACTGAGAGGAACTACTATCACGGACTTATCGAGCCCGATTTACGTATCCAAGGGTTAACAGCTCTAATTCTATAAAAAATTCTTAATAACGATAAGTTTGCAAACGGTATGTAATTACGCAAATCTTCAGCTTAAAATTCTAGGAGTGTTTTTAAACTAATTCAAAGTTAAAATTTTACTGATATATTCAGTTTACTATCATTATATACAAAAATATGCTGAACTTGATCCAAATAAACGTATTTAATGTAAAATACGTAAGATATTATCAATTCACTACCGGCGTCTTACAATGTTAACTTTTTCTTGTATTAATTAAGGTGAATGTTTTATGGAATAAGTTTAGTATAAAAGGTGCTGTTTCTTGGGATTAAAGTATCAGTAATCTAGCGTGATAAGCAGTACGAAGAACAATGTTTTCCCAGGTAGGCAAAAATTGTATTCGCTCTATTAATACGAGACTGTAATCTGTACTTACGGTTTTGTTAGTAAAGCGCGACTTGGTTTTCTCTAAGTGTTGTATTTAGTAATTTTATTTCACTAAAGCACTGTTTTTTAATTTTGTAGATTGTAGCCCTCTCAGCGCTCGTGGCTTTCGCCTCCGCAGGTTTGATTGGTGGACATGGATATATTGCTCCTTTACAGTACGCTGATAACGGACACCATAATGTAGATTATTACGTAAGACAGTATAAATTACAATACTTTTCTTATATAAGATTTCTATAGGCATACCCAAAATACGAATTCAACTATGGCGTTTCTGATCCTCATACCGGAGATCAGAAATCCCAAGAAGAAGTCCGCGATGGAGATGTTGTGAAAGGCTCGTACTCCCTTCATGAAGCCGATGGTACCATTCGCAAAGTTATCTACACAGCTGATGACCACAATGGCTTCAATGCAATTGTAACCAAAATTGGACACGCTGCCCACCCACAACCCTCTTATCACGGACATGGTTATTCTGGGCACGGATCACCCTATTATGGTGGATATTAATGACAACAGCTAGTTAATCCTATCATCTTGTAAATACATTTTTCTGTTATCTTTTATATTTCATGTCTTTCTTTATGTATGTGTATGCATGTGTAATATTTATTTTTCTAAAATAAAAGTGGTACCCAAATTTTATATTTTTTCTGCCAAAGGAATAGCGTCCTAGTTGTTCTTAATAATTACGTCTGGTTTTCTTTTAGAATCCATTTCTGATAAACATTTTACGATAGTTATTAGATAGTTTAAATCTAAGTAGCTGCGTTTATATTTTGTGATATGTAGTGTTTATTCAATGCTACCGTCCCGCAAGAGTCACTTATTGTAATCTAGGGGATAATAAATAAAGTGCATACAGTTTTTTTTTTCTTTTGAACTATTAGCTATCTACTGTCTATTATCTACTATACACATCTGTTAAATCTCAATTCCACGGTTTGCAAAGTACGACATAGATGCAGGGTTGAGTTTTTATTTGTATAACGTTAGTTGGCGATTAAAATCTAGTTTTTTAATAGATCAAATTATGTTGTGTCAAGGTAATTTGTTGATAGAAAGTCAAGTTAAATTTAAATTACGCCTAATAGGGAATCAAATTGTAAGTTAGTTTCTACTCCATTTAATGTTAATATTCTGTTTCTAAGGATTTTGAATAAAACTGTACAAGAAGAAAAATCTTGAGTTTACCTGTTTTCATACCGCAGTTATTCATCTCGTTGTCTACCTCTGCGAATAACCAATATCACTTATAACTTTACATAAATTTCAAGATCAATTTTTATTCAAATTTGTAAAAGGTGAATGTGTAGGCGTGGATGATGGTGTTGTAGGAATCGACGATTGGCGTTGCCCATGTTGTGCTACTTCGTCTGATATTGCTAAAGCAAGCTCAAAGATCGCTACATTCGAGAAACACAAAGCAACTAAGCAGAACCTAGTCAGTGTCGTTTAAGCCACTCAGTCGAATACACGGTCTACTAACACTAGTAAACGTCGTCGGCAACGTTTGGAAAGTTTACGGGAACAAAAACAGTTAATTAAAGAACAGCAAAAATTGATACAAAACAAATTAAACATTTGTCAGCAAATGTCATCGCTCATGGAAGTCTGATGATGAAAGTCAAAAGTTAGATGACGATGAAATAGAAAGAGCAGATCCAAAGGCCAATTTAGAACTATTTAGACGTATTTAACAAGGAGTCACCAGTGGTTTGTCTTGTAACGTACCAATATTTAAAGTTACTCTATTGTTTAGGCGTGACATTTGTACATCATTCCGAACCACTTGCAGCGGAAATGCATTTCAGCTTGTAGATGGTGTCTATTGCTGTAACTATGTAAGTAATTTTTCTATTAAAATTTAAAAATTTTAGTAACTAAAGGTTTGAAAACATTCCACTATAGACTTTTGTTATTTTTTTGCTATGTTAAAATTGAAGTGGAAAATTTGCGATAAATTATAACTTGGCGTAGATATTTTTATACTGTGTAAATCTTTCAGGTTATGTTTGGGGTAAACGTTGTTTTCTACGCGAATTGGTGTTTTTTTTCCTTTTTCTTAACTGGAGGTTTAGTAAATAAAATTCCTTTAATGAGGTTTTCTGTTTCTTTTTTTGACCCACACCGCTCTACGACGTTTTAGTTAGCACGACATTACTTTTTTGAATTTCTTTTCTCTCTTTTGTTGCGATATTTGGTGCGGATTAATTAATTTGCTTACTTTATTTTTCTTTTTGTCTGCACGGAATACCGTAACAGATTGTTTAAAAAAAATTGGAAACAAAAAATTCTATTCGCATTTGTTTTGTTCTCGGGTTATTTGCAGCCACGGCTACTCCATGGGGGCTCAAAGGCTCGAGCCCCCCAGGTTATTTTAAAAAACAGGTACCGTAAATAAACTTTTTGGCATAAATTAATTCATCGTAAAATGATTACTCAAAACTAGAGATCGAATGCATAAATGCTTTCAGCCCGGCATTTTTAAGTGGTCTCAGTAAATAAATTACAAATTCTACGTTTACATGAAAATGATGTATGATATCGGAAACAGATATAAATAGTAAACATATCCCTACGTCGTCCTTTCGTAAGCAACCACATCTAACCGTTTTAATGAAAATTAACACCAAAATGCATATCATTCTTTTAAGATTTGTGGTTCAAATGATCAAATGTAACCCTGATATTATTATTTTAAAATTATTTAAAACAATTATGTTTTTCACTATATTCATTTTACATCCAACATTTAAGCAATAATAAATAAATACCTGTCCTAGACATTTTGACAGTGCTCTGGGCTCAATAGAATTGAGCCCAGCTTTAATGTAAATTTTGTAGGAAATCGAACGACGACGAATTCTGTCGAACTCAAAAAATAACAGCTTCAGATAGCTTTAACAGGGCTCTCGTTATTAGAGCCCTTAGCCTCAGTATCTGTTGATATTTCAAGGCGTGTTTGTTGTTGTCCGGTACTAATTTGCGTGAGTGTAGAGATTATTTCACTTGTTTTCGTTGAAAGTAAAGACCGTGTCTTGTTTTGTTAGTGTAGTCGTATTGTATAATTTTTTAACCAAACTTGCGAAGTAAGTTAGGTTAATATAATCGCTACGTCGTCGTCGTCGCCGCCGTCGCTGCCGTCGTCCGTTGCCATACTACCATAATGATACAATAAATGATATATATGTACCTTGTTTAGTTTTTTACGCTGATTATAAATATGCTATATACTTTTCGATATCTCATTTAGTTTTCGAGATAATCGAATTTATTTGAGAAATGTTAACAGTACAAACTAATATAAACTTTACTAGATATCCAAATGATTCTTATTATCATTTCGGCATCAGTATCACATTATATAATTTTTATGCAAAAGAAGATCAATTAGTTCGCAAGCCTTTAAGCTGTAGTTCATTGCGCTGGAAATGGCAGGGATGTGATACATGGAAATCACTATGAAGCAATCATTCCTAATTCGGCTGAAGATATTCCAACCGTACATCAAACTGACTTATTTGGAGGAATTACAATACCCGGGACTAATCGCAGAATATATGTTAACAATTTTAATTAATAATTTTTTATTTTTCTGTTTCTTTGAGTGGTGCTGAGAGCTTATATCATTAAGTAGTCTGACTCAAACTTGATTAAAACAATGAAATTTATTAAATTATATTTATAATAATAATAAAATTTTGTTTAACATTTTAGTTATTTAATTTAAAATATATAATTTCTTTTTATAAAATTTCCGTAAGTTTGGTTGTAAGGCGTACATGCGTTTTAGATTTTTTTGATTATTATTTTGAATTATTCAAGATGACTGAAAATAATATTTGTAATATAATCGAAATTAAATTTAAAACTCTTCCATTAGCAGAAAAGGTGAAAATTAAGAACCTAGGGTGTCCGACACCGGCTTTAAATATGAAACAGGTAGATAAGGTTGAAAATCGTAGTTTCACAAAGCATTTTTCAAAAGAAATTTATAAAAAATGTAAATAGATTTCCGGATGTTCTCAATCGAATGCTCTATTTTGTTTTCCTTGCCATTTATTTTATTGTGACGGAATGGACAAAACATGATCGGAAAAAGGCTTTAGAGATCTAAAGCATATAAACGATAAAATAAAAAAACATGAAATTGGCAACTACCATATAACGCCTTGCACGGATTTGGCTATGCTAGGTTCCGTGAACATTGCGGTTCAGTTAGATTCCGCATATAGGTAGAACATTATGAAGCATAATGAGCAGGTGACTAAAAATAGATACATTTAAAAAAAAATTAATTGTATTAAATTTTGTGGAAAGTTGGAAGTGTGATTGAGAGGACACAATCAAAAAGAAGATTCCGTAAACCGTGGAATTTTGTTAGAATTAATTGATTTTACTTCGGAATTGAATGTAATTTTAAAAGAACATTTACACAAAACGAGTGTATTTAAAGGTACACCTAAAACTATGCAAAACGAGATTTTAGAAAGCATGCTTGCAGTGTGTCGTCAAGGAATTCAAGATCAAATTAAAGGTAGTGAATTTTTGTCAATTCAGTGCCATGAGACGACTGACATTTCAAATCAATGCCAAATGGTAATTATAGTTAGATATTTCTACAGTGGTAATATTTATGAGAGATTTTGGACATTTCCACGAGTAATAGATAAAACAGCTAACGGTTTAACGGAGTGTATTGAGCAGGAATTAGATAAATTAATATTAAACTCGCCATCTAAACTAATCGCTCAAACTTATGACGGTACAAATGTTATGAGTGGTTCTGCTAGTGGAGTTCAGTCAGAAATAAAACTTAAATATAAAAATGCCTATTTTGTTCACTGTTATGCCCATCAATTAAATTTAATTATGCAGAAAGCAACTAGTCAAAATGGTAAAGGTACAATTTTTTTTCTAATTTATCCGAATTCCTGCTTTTTTTCTCATTCTACTCACAGGTGTGATGTGCTATAAGAAATAGTGAAGCGAAAATTGCCCACTGGTGCTGCCACACGTTGGAATTATAATATTCGTATTGTGAACGTCGTATATGAAAATATATAAAACTAATCGAATGCTTTGAGGAATTAGAAAAAAATGAAATAAAAGTATTACCTGCTGGGAAGCATATGGTTTGCGTAGAATTCTGGAAGATCCTGATTTTGTGTTTTTTTTCAATTTATTTCATAAAATTTTTCCACATGTTGTAACATTTTCAAATGTTACGTTTGTCAATATAATCTCAATAAGAATTTTAATAAGTAAACCCTAATATTTGCAATACACCTTGTAGTGCCCATTATACAATTAGTATATTTAATTAGCTATGATTAATATGTTGGGACAAAATAATTATATCACAACAATTGAGCCAACTGTTGTTTACAACATTTAACTTATATCCTTAAGCGATTTAATGAAAATCTATTATTACATTTATAGTGTAGATAAATAAATACATTCCTAAATAACATCACTATGAAATACGTAGTAATATGCCCAGCCATCTGCCGAAAATATACGAAGATGAAGGTATCGAACTGGTTTGTATTTGAAAAAGCAGTTTAAGGTCACTCTTTATCAATTCTACATGGCTTGCTTAGCGTCCTCGACCTAAGAATTGCGATAGTCGGGACGGAATATAGCGTCGAGAATGGTCGACGCGAATATTTTAATTTGTAGTGGCAATGCAGAGAAATTGTTCGGTACTTTGGTTTATCATTTAATACCATAATTCGTTTAACGTCTACCCTCAAGATAGTTAGCTTCGTTTCGTTTTTTTTATTCGAAGAATCGCCGTGTTGTATATATTTACGTCTATCCAGGATGTATAGAATTTTAAAATACCATAAATGTTCGGTACAAGATCGCAAGATTTCCACTTAGTTAAATTAAATAAATGTTTTAATTATCTGCGAAGAGGTTTGGTCAAAGTGCAAACCACGATAATTTGCTACGTAAACAGCACGACATCAATACTTATAACAGGTTGGTATTACAGGTGTCAAACAGTGGTATAATAACCTCTAATGTGACTAAGAATATTTCATAAATTGAAGTGAACATAAAATTTAGGATTAGGGAATATTTCACATTGATTGAATAATTAGAGAATATTGATCAATGCATTTAAATCTAAACATAGTTTTTGCTAATTTAAACATAATTTGATATAACAGCTATCAAATGAAGCTTTAAATTGTTTATTTCTTGTTATGATTAAAGAGGGACATTCTAATACTCTTACGAGTTCATAAAGATGTGTTGTTTTCGTTTATGAAAATTTTATACTTCAACTTACTTAGATATGTAACTTGTATAAATTATGTTACTGATTTAAAATCTTTTGTCTAAGTATAATTTTGCCTCTTCTATCATCTAAGTAGGAAACGTTGTTCATTTACTTACTTTATTCATGAATTTTAAAATCTATTCAGTCAAATTGTAAGTAGTTAACGGATCCGATTTCTACATATCATAAATATTGTTGCATATGTATTAGAACTAAACGTTAAATTCCATTATCAATGTGAAATTTAAAATCAAGAAAATTACATATTCAATTTATAACAGCATAATTAAAGAAAGCTAAGTTTTTTTTAAAGACTTTTTTTATATCTGAATTATAAATACGTTCAATTTTTTTGTAATAACATATAATTTGTCAAAGGATATTATGTTACATTATACTTTTCTAAGAAACTTAGAACATTTTTATTTAAAACAACAAAAAAAAGGTATAAAATTTTTAGGTATTTAAAGATACTTTCCATATCATGTCATTTTGAAATATATGGGAGGAGCAAACTGCTGCACACACGAGTTATATTATTAATCTTGTAATTTATTTCAGATATTTCATTGTTGTAGTCAATTTATGGGTTCTACATTCCCATTTTCTTCTGAATGTAGTGGCACTCAATATTTAGTTTAAATTTTAATATCTATCCCCCCCCCCTGAACCATGCTTTCTATCGCTTAGAGTAATGTCTAGAGCATAGCACCGGTAACACCTATTACCTGCAGAAGGTAAAACGGTAAAAATGTTAACATATTATTTAATCAGTTTCAAGCTAGAGATACAGACAGTGTTGCACTGAAGGGAAAAATGGAAGACTTTGAAAGGATAATAGCATCTGCTAGAAATTCAACTGATGAGATAGAAAAAAATACAATCTGTAATGATACTAAACGAAGAAAAATTAGTAACGTGGAAAATCGGAATTTGATTGCTAAAGAAGTGTGCGGTACAATAGCTGTTCAGATGAAGGACAGGCTCTCATACCGAACTCATTTAGAAGCCGCATTTTTAGTAGACGTAACTAATTTTGATAGTTACTCAAAAAAAATTCCAACATCGCATTTCCAATCGATTGTTAAGTGTTATTCGATGTTACAGCCAGACAAATAGAGGACTGAATTGGAAGTAATGTACTCAAAAACGGATTTTAATAATATTTTAGGCGGCCTAAACATGCTTTCGTGGTTGACCCAAAATGGGTTAAACGAAATATTTGGCGAAACAATAAAATTATTAAAAATTATAGTCACAACCCCAATGTCCACTGCCGAATCTGAAAGATGTTTTTCAACTCTTAATAGGATTAAAACTTACCTAAGGAACACAATGACCGAAGAACGTCTTAATGTCTTAGCAATGATATCAGTCAACAAAAACTTAATACATAACATCAACAATTTTGACGAAAAAGTTATAGACCATTTTATTGCTCAGAAAGACAGAAGGCTTGATTTCGTTTACAAGCAGTAAAATTATTATTACGTGACAATTAGAGTACAGTGTGTGACTTTTTGTACATAAACCTATAAACAAGTATACAAAAATTAATGGGTCTGTGTGAGTGACTAGGCTGAATACACCAAACCACTGAAGGTGAGTGTTGTATTATATTCATGCCATGAGCAGTTAGAGCCCCTCAAATAAAATCACCACGAGCCGCCACTGGTTATTTGTATAGGGAATTGATGAGAAGCAATTTTCAAGCCGCTCTTATATTTCTGGGCGATAGGGTGAAATTTTTTGCATTTATGAAAGAAAGCTGAAATTTTTGTATGTGATTGAATTAGCGTAGTATGATACGACTTTAATAATACTGGTTTTTCACGCATCTATGGAAAATAATTGTGTTCGAAAATTCAAATAGATAATCTGAGTATAACATTTCGTTTATAGAAAATAAATTTACAGGATTTAGAATTGGATTCAAAATAGTGATATTATTTTGTATAAAGTAGCGATAGGTTTTATACACAATAATGTTATTGTTATAAGTGGAGCTCTACCAAGTAATAGTCAACGCTAAATTTGCAATATTTATTATATAACAATAAATACAAAATACAAACATTACACACATATTTTGTACGCAAAATACGCGTTAAAGAGATGCGATGAGAAATGAGGTATTTACAATATGTTCATAAGTATAAGAGATCGATTATCTAATAGTGGCCGTAATGTCCTCCGTATCCGGCAAGACCAAGACCATGTCCTCCGTAGCCAGAAAGTCCATGTCCAAGTCCGTACCCGTGGCCAACAGCGAGAGCAGGAGCAGCTACAATGGCTTTAACTGGTGCTACGGCGACTTGGGGATGAGCAGCATGTCCAGACCTAGATACAACAGCGTTGAAACCATTGTGATCATCTGCGGTGTAATGCACTGTACGGATGGTGCCATCAGCTTCATGAAGGGAGTATGAACCTTTTACGACATCACCGTCGCGGACTTCGTGTTGGGATTTTTGGTCTCCCGTATGACCATCAGCAACTCCGTAGTTGAATTCGTATTTAGGGTGAGCCTACATATTCGTGGTTAAATAAATTGTAAAAGGTTTTTAAGGACTTACGTAGTAATCGACATCATGTTGTCCGTGTCCAGAATAGCCCAAAGGAGCTCCGTATCCGTGACCACCAATGAGACCAGCGCTGGCATAAGCCACAAGAGCTGAAAGAGCCACAATCTGAAAATTAGAAAAAAACTCATTAGGGTGGC
The DNA here is from genome assembly GCA_036346225.1 of Platerodrilus igneus. Lineage (NCBI taxonomy): Eukaryota > Metazoa > Arthropoda > Insecta > Coleoptera > Lycidae > Platerodrilus > Platerodrilus igneus. Next base: position 3,276,396 of record JARFIW010000668.1, on the reverse strand, counting down.
TGGGTATGACGCTTGGTATTTTATACAACTAGTTATTCCAAGTGCACGTAAAAATCATATTTCGATTTTTAAACAATAATAATTTAAGTAAACACTACACCATTCTACACACCTTGACGAACATTGTGTTGCTGTAGATAACAGGAGGATACTGACTTTACAATTAAACCCAGTCGCTTTTATACTTATAGCCCATACCACGAAACGTTCACCATAATTAATAAAAAAAAACAACCTTATAGTATACTACTATTGTGTATACAAAGAAGTAATTTGAAAGTATATTGCGACAAGCGTGTGGTTAATGTGGAGCAACGAAGGTGAATTTTACTTCCAAAGACAATAATAATAATCACACACAGCCACCTACAAGTTTACTTCGGTGCCAATAAGCTAATCCCAGGGCATAATGAGTAACGTTGGGTAAAAATTACAATTTCTTACATGCAAAGCAGTACAATTATCGTATTACGTTATTTAATAGGCGACTTTGAATGCATTCATGCATCAAGAAATGGCAAAGATCACGCAAATTTGTTTATTATGGCATTGCCGAATGCTATTCTTGTGCGTATTTTTAAACCTTGACCTGAATGTTTTCTTCAAACTAAACCCACAAGCTTGTGTACCTAATGGTTGTCTGTACTAAATGTAATGAGTTGAATAATATGAACGCTAGTTGCAGATCATCAACCACCTTCAAATTGTCGACAATTCTTCTGCAATATCTGGAACGCTAAACTTTTGTCGTCGTTATAGAGAATTCAAATTCCATTTAAATAAAGGCGTACTTCTGTAATTATTACAAAGGTTCTAAGTATGGTAAGGAAATTGACTTCCTATTATTCTAATTTTACGTAATTCTCTTTGTATTACTGATGTGACAACGTAATGCTGGTACGAATATACTTGGTTATTTCCTTATCCGAGGCGTTCTAGATGTAATTTGCATTTCACAGTATTACATATTTGAATTTTTTCAACGTGTGGGAATTTTAGTAATATGAACTTGAAAAAAAGGTAGTTTTCTACCTCACACTATGTTTAGCGACTATTAATAACTGTTTTACGTTTGTTTATTCGTAATTTCTTAGTTAAAAATAACTAGTTCCATAATAATAATTTTATAGTACTTGCATTACATCTATGTTTAACAACGCGAAAGTAACAGTTTCTTCCGGATTCTTGTATAATTAAACCTAGTCTAACATTATTTGGTTTGCTTACCCATTTCCTTGGTGTTTCACGTTAAATAAATAAAAAATGTGATGTAACTGTTAAATTAAGGAATTTCAAATGATCTATTTCACAAAGGAAACTAGCTAACTATTAGCAAACCTGTGCTTCTACACGTGTAAAAACTTTCGTTGGTATTACAAACAGGAGGAATGTCTTAATCTTTACGTGTGAAAATGTCTAATTATATTTAATAACCTAATTATGATAAACTTTTCTAAAATTTATTAAAAGTGAAATTGTTGTCATGGTAATTAAACACCATTATACTTGCTCTAATTTAAAATATAAAGGTGTATTGTAGCCTAGATCTGTCACTAGTTTTCATATCAATTTTCCTAATATCAGCAATTGGCTATAATTAGGTTGTGTGTCAAGGAAGTTACATATTACCACACCTACCGAGGGTGTAAGCTGGTTTTATTACATTGTAAAATGTAGAACGTTAACATTCATACGCCTGAGAGAGGTGTAGTAGTCTTTGGTCAATATAATGCGCTTAGTACTGGCGTCGTGTGACCCTTTAACTCTCTTTCAGTAAATAATTGAGGCAGTGACGTACTGACAGATTAACAGACTCGTGTACAAGTTTTCAGAACAAGCCCCGAAAATTATATAGTACTTGCAATTTCTAAACCGACTTTCTTTATCAATATTTGTGATGTCATATATTGGCGCCGTTACCACTATCAAAATAGCAATTTCTTGTAACTACAATGACCCTATCGGTACAATATACCGGGTGTAACAAAATAAGTGTAAAACATTTCAGGGAGTGATTCCTCGTCGTAAAAGAGATAGGGTCTTTCATATAAAGAAACTTCATTAGAGCATCTCTTGTTAAGATACAGCCCCTTAAAGGAGGTAGATAAAATTTGTTTTTCATTTTTTTACAAACACTAAAAAAGTTACAAAATTGAAATTAAGGTGACATTTTTTACTATCAAAAATACACTTACTAAGTAATTTATTTGGTTTACCTCATGGTTGTAAGGGGAGTGGAAAACGCAACTTTTAAAACTTATTTCCAATGTAACTTTTGGTCTTATTATTTATTTGCCATTTAAAAATTTATTTCCAATAGCTTATTTCATTCTAAATAAAAAATGTCTCTTGAATTTTTTGCCCAAAATTAACCAGTTCGCGGAAAAAAATTATTTTACAAACAACTACAGAGATACATCGTCATAAATGCGAACTGGATCATTATTGTTATTTTGTAGTTACTACCTGCTTCAAGTATGATTAAAGATGAATAAACAAAACTAATTTATTTATAACAAAACATACAACATGCAGAAATCATAGTAAATGTTCAATAGGTCCACGTTCAGTCATGACACATGCGTCTAGACGTCGGCGTATTGAGCCATGTATTCGCTCAAATATTAAATTCTGACGTGTTGCTTGACTAAAATGGGCGAAAGCCCCATCATACATAAAAACATAACCCTTCTGATACCACAAGAAACTTCCTCCAGCGGTACTGGATGCACTTCTGTTAAAAATTGAATGTATGCCTCACCATTTAATCCAGGAGGTAGAAAATGAGGGCCAATTAAGTAATCCCCAATAACTCCGACCCACACCTTAAGACAAAAATGTTCTTGATGGTTAGCTTGGACAATAGCATGAGGGTTTTCATCAGCCCATATGTAGTTATTATGAAAATTAATAATCTTGTCCCGAGAAAAAGTACATTCGTTTGTGAATTCGATCGTCTTCAAAAAGTCAGGATTTCTTCTAATCATTTCCAGCATCCAATTGGAAAATTCAAGACGGTTCGGAAAATCTTGCGGTAACAGTACCTGTACTCGTTGTAGATGGTAGGGGTATAAAAGTTGTTCCTTTAAAATTCGAAATACCGTCATATGATCAACATTTGACTCGAAAACAATCTTTCCAGTACTGCTAGTGGGTTGTCCTTCAACCAAATTAAGTACTACTTCTTCAAGCAGTGGTGTCCTAACTTTCCGATGGCGACCACAATCCGGCGTCCTTTTTTGAATGAACCATATTCTCTTAATCGTTGATGAAATTGGGCAAATATTCCATGCGAAGAAGCTGCCGTTAAGAATACATTTCAGCATATCTTCTACAAGCTTCTAACCCATTACCCTGCGACAGACCGTCAACGTAATGCATACCAGCCATTTCCGCATTTGTGTATGCTATTTTAATAACAAGTGAATTATTAATCTAACAAATTTAGAACAGAACAACGACACAATTATTAATTCAATTTCAAAAATTTACAAACTGACAGCGTAATAACAATTTAATTGTCCCTATCACTAATAGCGGCCTACTAGATAAATTAGTTTCGCATTTTCGTCTTATGACTATGTATTGTAACATGTTTAATTTCAGTAGTAATTATCCGCATTGAATTACGAGGATAATGCGCTAAGCGTGCATTATTCCTTATTAATCTACTTATATTAATATATCTGTGTCACATAAAGTTATTTCCAAGCGCATCTCTAGCTGTTTCTTTCGTATTCCACGCCTCTAACGTCGCGACCACTCGGTTCTTGTTTCGTCAAGTTAGTCGGCCGCTGGCAACAGCTTTATAAACATGTATTCTCGGCTAGAGGCTGGCGACCTTCGCATCAATTACTAACTATTAAGATATCTTCTACTAACGGTTGGTAAAGTATATATTTTACGAACTAATCTAATTTGAATTAATTTATTTAGCGCGTCATGTAGGATCCAAAAATTTAGAATTACCGTTATTTAGGAACTGTCGATAAGAAATTTGTCTACTAAGAAATTATGGATGTTAGTTTGGATGCAGTCGTATCTAGTTGGAAATGGCTGGTAACTTTGTTTGAAGAACGTAAATTTCCATCTCGATTTATCGTGGAGCAACAAAAGCAGTTGGGTTCGTTATTAGTTGTTCGTTATTATTTCATGCATGTGTTTTGAAGGTTAAAGCACGTAAAGTTGCTATTATGTTTACAACATGTAAATTGTGTAATTTTCAATTATTGTTGAACTGGTTCTATAAGCCGTAGAACAAAATTTTGTCAGATTAGGTTTCTATAATTACAAGCTTTGTTCCATTTGAACCTTCGATAATTTCAACGTATGTTTTCGACGACATATTTTTTGTGTTGAACAATTGACAGATGTTGTCATAAAAGCAGATGCTTTGTGCAGCTGTAATGGAATTTATACCAAACATTCCTATTTTTGTGATTAGCTTCTATCTACATATAAATTATTAAATCTAAATATGAAAGTTCAAATCCACGTTATGTAAGATTCTAGAGATTGTAATCTACCTGAAAAGATCTGCCCAGGTTAGAACGTAATTCAGTGTATTATGCTTACAAATTATTTTCACTCAAATATTTATAGCAGGTTCATGTTTACAGTATAGTTGGTTGTTGTAAAAAAGTCAAAACTTTAACTTTGATGTAGTTGTTAATAACAAATTTTTTTCTTGTTAAAAAGTTCCTATATTTTAAAGAGTTTTTTAGTAAACAATTAGTTCAAATTTGAGGCTTTTATTTTGGTCAAATGCGATCAAATCTAATTACACAAAGGTAAAATTTCTCGAGTAATAATTTGGTGCCAATATCATATTGGATATACATTTTTTTTTTTTTTTTATACTTTTATAGGACACAAATGGTGTTCTACTTTTTTTAGTTTATTTAATCTTTGCAATTTCTTACAGGAGCTGCGTCTTATTTAGATAAGACAGGTTTTTGTTAACGAAGGCGATCATTTTATCTTTGGGTTTCCACGTCCGCTCTTAGAACTGTGCTTTGCTATTATCGTAATTATCTCAGGAGATGGTGGCGCCTATTTGATCTAGCTTGGCTTTGGTTTGCAAACAGAATTCGACTTACCCTCCCACTTCTTATTGCTCTACCCAGGAATAGACCCCTAGGTATGTCGAAAGATTTTTGTTCACTAGCGCTTTAATGTAGAAGAAATAACGTTTCAGTGGTGTTTTCAGTACAATAGAACAAAAAAGGGTTTCAGTATCTCTGTAGTTGTTTGTAAAATAATTTTTTCTGCGAACTGGTTAATTTTGCGCAAAAAATTCAAGAGACATTTTTTGTTTAGAATGAAATAACCTATTGGAAATAAATTTTTAAATGGCAAACAAATAATAAGGCAAAAAGTTACATTAGAAATAATTTTTAGGGGTTGCGTTCTCCACCGCATGGTTGTAAGGTGTAAACCAAATTACTGAGTATGTGTATTTTTGATAGTAAAGAATGTCACTTTAATTTTAATTTTGAAACTTTTTTAGTGTTCGTAAAAAAAATGAAAAACAAATTTTATGTACCCCCTTTAAGGGGCTGTATCTTAACAAAGGATGCTCCAATGAAATTTGTTTATATGAAAAATCCTATCTCTTTTACGATGAGGAATCACTCCCTGAAATACACCCGGTAGATTTTGCATTTATTTAGCAATTGGTGACGAATGTGGTTTGTTACTTTTTCAAAGGTAACTTGTACAATGATTTCATACTGACAAAATTGCAGTCTAAGCTGTTTAGCTTAATAATAAATGTTATTATATGGGAATTTGTACTAGTGAGTATATTTTAATATTCTTAATTAAATAGCCACACGCATGTTATACCGGACACGGAATAATAACCACCAATAATCAAAACTTCCAGAGGTTATGTTTATTACACTACATTATTAAATCTAATTTTTAAGTTCATACAACAAATGTAGTGTGAAAGTTTTATTGCATTGCTTGTTATACGAAAATACAAGATTGGTGTACCTCGTGTGATAGTTTTGCTAAGTTTGAACTGTATAAGATGTATGAAGGTAGTAAAATAAGTAACCTCTTCAACAATAGCTCAAGCACACATTAAATTTGAAAATACATTACACTCGGCTATTGATAAGATATAAGTAAACAACTTTAGCAAGAGAATATTGTCAAAGATTATAAAAGTGCAATCAGAAAATGAGTAATTATATCATGAACGAAAAGTATGACTTTGCAACCAATGTTTTAAAGATGAAAGCATTATAACCAAAGAAATTAACAAAGTACCTATTAAACATTTAATATTTAGCAATAAAGATTTTATTTCGTTTTGTATATATTTATTATTCAGAAAGTTAAAGATATGTATTAATACAGAATAAACTAATTGCCAATAATTAATTAACTTACAAACATCAATGTGTCTATCGTGTAAAAAGTTTCTTTCTTAAATTCCCTAAGGTTCTATAAATTTATATTGATTAGTTGCGACTGCAGTCTGAATCCCAGTTGCTGTCGTCGTTATCTTCATTTACATCAATGACCAACGAACTACATCCCTTATATCAAACTGAATTTTGCTATTCCACCGTTCTCTAATGACTGTTTCTGTGTGTTGTACAAAATCTGTCCAAACTTGAAGCGTTACGGTCGCCTAAAATTATTTAATGTTATATAAACAATTTCAAAATTTATAAAATTTACTCACGATTTTCGTACATTCTGTAAATTACATTACGGATATCCCATTTACTAAATTCGTCAACTTCAGTAATAGGTTTCTGTGAACACATTTCTTGGAAGTGAAGGGTTCATTGTTTTTAACTGCCCGTGACACAGCAGTTACTGTGGACAGATTGATATATAAAGTAGCTGCTACACAAGTTAAGATTCGAGCTTTTGGAGCTGTATTTTTAAAAACCACTTCCAAAACTTTTTAACAAATTTATTTTAAACAAATATTGATTATGGAATTTTACAAACTTGATTTAAATTACCTAAGTCGAAAATAACTATTAAATGTACTATTTTGAGTAGCCTAAGCAACTACAATGTTAAAGCTGAATACTTTGACTGACTGCCGGGTCTTGGAACTTTTGGGATTTTTATAATTATTCCTACCCCTCACATGACTGTTGGAACATGCAAAACTCATGTCTGCTTATTCTTAATTCTATTCATTGTTACAATGTTATAATCTTACTTTCTAGGCAATTGCGGTATCTCGACCGTCTGTAACCTGCCACCTGCAGTGTCACTATCGTCTAGATACAAAGTATTGCATCCGTTCTCATGAACTGTTGATAAATTTTATAAATTGTGCTTGTATTACATTATTGCACGTTACTTAACATTTTCTTAACACTTTCTAATAAGTTCTTATTAGATCCTATTTTATAATACATACATAATTGGGGGAAATGTAACTCCTACCGACGTACATGAAAAACTACGGGTTTTGCTTTCTTAATTATTAACTTAAAATTCATAACTTAATTTCATTGCTTAAAATTCATAGTTTTTAATGGTATATTTGTTTCTTTATTTACCTTTGTTTCCTTAAATCTAAAACTGTTTTCTTTATTTTTGTATCTAATATACATCTTATAAAATACATATATAATCAATAAAATAGTCAAAATGATTAACACAATTGTCCAAATACTTAAGTTGCCGTAGTGTAATTTGGACATTTTTAGTTCACTTAAATGTTCCTTATAGTTTTCTATTAGTTTTATGGCGTGGTTGAAGTCGTTTAATTCTAGATGTTCTAGTTGCATGGGTTTTTGAATTTGGTTTTGGGTATGATAACTTGATACATGCTAGTAATTTTCTTTGGAAAAGCAAATAAATGCTAATAATTTTCTACCATCGGAATCTTTATTAAAAATGATATGTCGTTATTCTTTACATAACCTTTAACTATAGCTATTTTTTCAAATATTAGAATGTTTGCTTCTACTACATCAAAAGGTAATTTACTGTTGGTTATAAATAATCTAATTCTTAATAATTCCTTTAATAAGTTAGTTGGTTCTATGATACTAGAGTGTAGGGTATTTAATTTTGCAAATGTTACTGCGTTTTCTAGTGTGGCTAAAATTTGTTTAATTAAAATAAGGGTTGATATTATTTGGATGTATATCTAATTAAATCTCGCATGCCTAACATAGTAGTTTACATACTGTTTTCAAGGGTTTGTATTCGGTTGGCTATACTATCTTGATTACAAACTAACTTTCTTAGCATTTCGTTAAATTTTATATTAGTTGATTGAATCAATGATGTTTGGTTGCTAATTATGGTTTTTATATCGTTTTGATTTTCGATTAACTGTTGTATTGCGTTATCATAACGTTCTGCGTTTTGATTATCTAAATTACCTGTGATAGCTTTTATTACGTTCCTAATCCGTTGATTAGTCCTCTTTTTCGTCTTGCCGTTTGTTTTGTGGGTATTAGTTGGTTAAATTTATCTTCTATGTTTCTCAAAATACTTTCTATTATGCTGTTATAGTTCATCATTTCTATTGCGTATTCCGTTCCGAATTTTACCGTGTCCAATGATTGTTTTAGTCGGTAATAATTGTTTTTGATTGTTTGAAATTATTGTTTTAGTTCTGTTAAGTCGAATTTTTGTGCAAATGTCCAATAGTCTATGGTATTCTGCGTACTGCCTAATTTTATTGGTACTATATGGGGTTTTTCTTTTATATCTTTTATTACTATTTCGTTGTCCGTTCTACCTGGGCGGAAGTTGACAGTAAGGGTGATGATTGTCCATTAAAAGTACAGGATGTCTTAAGTTTTTCAAGTGGATATATTTTGCCGTTGTCTACTACGGCTATGTTTTTGTCCAATGTTCTCTTAAATTTAAAAAGGCTTAAATTTCTGGATGCCGTTTTATGTCGTTTACTTAGGAAATTTTTTCGTACACGGTTTATCTTATTAAAAATTTGTTGACGTCGGTATTTTTATTACGGGTTGTGGTGATACGTTCCTTGTCGTTATTTAATTTATCTTTTACTTTGTCAAAAGTTATTTTTAGTTTTTCTTTATGATTCGTAGCATATTGCTCATATACTTCCTTGTTATAATGTATGTCATAAGGGTTGCGTGAACTTGAATGTCCTAAAGTTAATTCTAATGACGTAAAATTGGTTAATGAGTAGATTGTGTTATTATAGGCGATTAGTGGGTATTACATTAAATTGGTGATGTGTTTTTTCTTATAAGTTATTCTTAGTAGTCGGATTTGTTCTAACAGGGTTGAATGTAGTCATTCAATCAGTCCATTTGATTCAGGGCGACTTTCAGTTATAAATTGAATTTTTATTTTGTGGAGTTCGATAGTATTTTCGATAGTTTCATTTTTAAATTCGCTACCGTTATCTAACGTTATTGTTTCGGGTGTTCCATTGATTTTAAAGTATTGTAAAAATTCTTGGGTTACGCCAATGCTATTTTTAGATGTGATTGGTATTGCTTGGCCTATTTTGGTAAATGCGTCTAAAATTGTCAAATAGTTTTGCGCTTCTACTATTAGAGTATCGGCATGTTATTTTTAAAAAGGTTTGTCAGGTGTTTTGGTTAATATTAAGGGTATTTTTAGGAGTTTCCTGTCGTATTTCGCTTTGTCGCATAGTTTACATTGTTTAATAAAGTCTGTTATTAACTCTTTCATGTCTTTGAAATAGTATCGTCTTAGAAGTTGCTTTAGGGTTTCATAAATTCCACGATGGTTTCGGATTATATAATTTATTTCGTCAGGGTTGTTTAATGTTATTAACTTTCTTGTGTATCTGATAAGTTCAAGGCCAGAGTTATTAAATAATCTAACATATAATTCTGAAAATCGTTTATACAAGTTTTCGGTGTTAAAGTAAAAGTAAAATCGATTTTTCTCGGGGGTGTATTCTTTTAGAATTTTAATTATTTGTTTTTCATTGTCGTCTTTGGTTAATTGAATTTGGTATTTCTTCTTATTGTCTGTTTTCGTGTATTTTACAGGGTTGAAATTTTTAAAACTCATTATCTTTAAGGGTTTGTTTATGATTTCATTTACCTTTGTTTCTTTCTTCTTATATCTAAGATACATTTTATACAATAAATATACAGTTAATAAAATTATTGCAATGATTAATAAAATTGTCTGATACTGTTGTAATGTAATTATGGCACTTTTAATTCACTTAAGTGTTCATTATAATTGTCCATTACAACAAAATTATTACAAAACCGATGGAACTATAACATCTAGACCTAGACGACCTCAGCCGCGCTGTAAAGTTGAGGTTGAGGTCGTCTAGGTCTAGATGTTCTAGTTGCATCGGTTTTGTAATAATTTTGTTGTCCTCTGTTTGTGGAATCTTAAACTGTAGTTCGGGTAGATTTGCAAATTTCTTTGTCACTGTTGGGTTTTGGTATACTCGGATAATTTCCCTTATGGTGATTACTTTGCTCCCAATTAAGGCTAAACTGTTTTCGTCTTAGTTGCAATGGGCGGTTGCTATTACTTCTTACGGAAATACAGCGATCCATTTGTTATCTGTCACTTTCTGAATTTTCATGTTGATAATTTGTACTGGTTTTGGCACACAATTCTGAAATGATTCCAGGAATAAGCGTTTGAAGTAATTTGGTTCTGTTTCTAAAATTTTGACTCCCCTAGATGTAGGTGCTTGTTTAGTAGTGTATGCATGTATAGCAAGAGCACAGTTGGTTTTTCCTAACTTTATCCAAAATCCAAATAACAATAAAAATAACTTGCAACACAAAATTTCCAATTAGACCAAAAAATTTTTGAAGACTAATAAGGAACTATTGATATTAAAAGCAGACAAAAGAGCAGTTACCGTCATAATGCAATCTCAAGACTACACACATAAATCACTAGAACTTTTATCCGAAACAAATACATACAAAATATTACGAAAAAATTCTACCACTACAATTCAAAAAACAGCAAACGAACACATCAAAGTATACTTCACAAACAGGGCATGATTTCAATGGAAGAAAAGAAAACGCTTACTAACAACAGTTCCAGTCCAGAAAAATATTATGGTCTACCAAAAATCTACAAACCCATAATTTTTTTAAGACCTATTATTTCGTCAGTAAATACTCCTACATTTAAAATTGCTAACTTTTGTTCTGATATTTTAAAAAAATATTTTCTTCTTGAAGGATACAACACGCAAGACAGCTTCACCTTTATCAATACATACAACAATTTTCAAATGCCCAAAAACCATAAACTTATTTCACTAGACGTTTCATCTTTATTCACAAACACTCCTAAAAAATTATTTCAAGAAAATGGAACAAAATCGAACCTCATTCTAAATTATCAAAAAAGATGTTTCTTAGTACTGTCAACTTTATTTTTAATAATACATATTTTGCTTTTCAATAAAAATTTTATCCACACCTGTCCTAGCTCAGATGGTTATGGACATGTTATGAGACACCATCATTTTAAGTAATAAAACGGTTAAGTACAATTGGGATATTTTAGTCCGAAATAATAAACTACATAATATTTAGAATCTATTTAATTATAAATGGACTTTTGGCAAAGGTCTTTGCTTTATAAAGATTTTAAAAAGAAGAACACCAATCAATATAGTTACATCACAACATCATAAATTACTTACTTAATTGTTAGTGCACAAATCATCATCATTATTAGGTGTTCACTTCTAGAACTGGTTAGACGCGTACACTCATTGCCTTGAACTAACCTACACATTTCTTTGAAATTTGCACAGTCTGCATTTATCACTATCTGATCTAGGTCTGCATCTACCTCCGTTTTCTATCTCTGCTTGTAATATATCCCGTACTATTACCCAAAAACATCTTAGAACGTATTCTGCCCTTCTGTTTATCCTATTTTTTTCCACATATACCTTTATTCCCCCACTATTTCTACAACGTATTTGTTATTAATTTTGTCTGTGCATGTTATCATCTTTATACATCTGAAGCACAACATTCCAAAAAGCTGCTTCCGTTTTTCTGTCTGCTTTTCCTACTGCCCGTATTTCATAGGCATACTGTGTTGTGCTACACAAATATGCTTTCAACAATTTTGTTCTTGTTTCTATGTTTGTTGTCTTTGATCATAGGCGCTGTTCTTTCTTGTTAGATACAGTTCGGTCCCCTCCTATTGTTTTACAATTATATACCCTATTTTTCCGACATTCCGTGGTTGTGATGGGGGGTATGCAGCCTGTGGCTGCCAAGTTCACCCAGCACCTGAACATTTGCCGATTTCATATATATATATATATATATATATATATATATATATAATATAATATAATATATCTTTTAGCACAGTCAATATTAGTTGAAGATATTTCACAACCACTACCTGTAGTTGTTTATAATAATCATCAGATTTATCTGCACTTATTGTTTTGTCATTAGATTTTCCGTCTCAAAACTGGTTGGACACGTATCTCCACTTATTTATATTCTGAACTAGTCTATACAGTTCCCTCAAATTCCCACACAGCCAATATACAGCTCGGTTGCTCTTCTATTATTTTCTAATTATATGCCCTATTTCACCGAGATTCAGTGATATGTGAAGGTGGTTAAGCAGCCTGTGACTGCCAAGATTCTCCAACACTTAGACATTTGCCGAAATAATAGTTTTCCAGTAAATCCTTTCACATAAATAACATTATTCGAGAATATTGCACAACCAATATCTGTAGTTGCTTAATATAATTATCATGTTTAAGTCCAGTTTTTTTCGTCATTAGTTTATCTACTGGTTGGATGCGTAACCTCCATTGATTTCTATTCTGAGCTAACCTACACATTTCCCGGATATTCCTACAGCCTATGTCTTTCACTATCTGTGTGCAGTAGTCTAACCTAGTACCTCTTTGTTCTTAACTTTGTCTGTCCATAATATCTTCATCATACATCTGTAGCACCACAATTCAAAGCCTTCTACCTTTTTGTTGCCCGCTTCTCTTACTATCCAGGCTACACAGTCATACAGTGCTGTGCTCCACACATATGTTTTAAGCAATCTTTTCCTTGTTTCTATGTTTGTTGTCTTTGAACGCAGTAGTTGCTTTTTCATGTTAAATGTAGCACAACCTTGCATTAATCTTTGTTTTGTATCTTTTGCGCTCTTTCTCTCTTGCGTTATATGGCTTCCTAGGTAGCAGAAATCTTTACCTCTTGCAAGTTTTTATTACCTATTTGTATTCTAGTTTTTAATTTATATTCCCCTCCTTTACATTTTAGTAATTTAATTCTATTTTTGTTATTTTTCATACCGTATCTCTCTGTTAGAACCGTTTCCATTTCATTAAGAGCAGCTTCTAACTCTTCCTTGCTAGACGCTAATACCGCTATATCATCTGCAAATATAAACATATCAATTTTTTGCCCCTGCATAGTAATTCCAAATGTCTTCCTGTATTTGACAGTATTCATTGCCTCTTCAATGTACAAGTTATAATGTTTACTTATCTACGTTCCTGCTCTAATTCTATTACCGCTGTTTGCTCTTTGTATAAGCTATGTAGTATTCGTCTGTTCCTATAATTCATTTCAAACTTTTTGAGTATTTCGAACATTTTTTCCATTTTACATTGTCGAATGCTTTTTCCAGATCTACAAACCCTATATACACGCTTTACCTTTTTTCTATTGTTTTCTCCATTATCACTCTCAGAGCTAAAGAGCCTCCCGTGTTCCCCTGTTTCGCCTAAACCCAAATTGATCTTTCCATTTATTCTTGCCATCTACCCACTTTCTCTACATTTTCTATAACGACTGTTGCTTTCTATTTGCCCAAAAACTAAGATAATCTAATCTAAGTTAAAATAATCTTAATTGGAGGCACGTTTTTTTTACTACAAAGAAACTTAGATAAAGTTAAATCTTTTGCATTCCCCTTACCCCAGATAAGGTGGCTATAGATCTACCCTAGATACTAACTTCCCTCTCTAAGTTTATATTGGGGTTATATTTTTCGTGTTGTGTATGATATAAATTTTTATTGCACATTTATAAAAGCAACTATAACATAACAGTTAATACCGAGTTGATTCTTAACAAGAATCAGTTGATTTTAATTTTATTTTCTAACCCTTTATAGGTTATTTAGCTAAAATGCTAAGTTCTATTTTCTAATAATCAAATGCAAATGAAATTAGGTAAGGCTAGATTTTCACCTACCCTAATTTTAATCCATTCTTAGCTAAGGTGTAAATAGAAAACAACAGACGTTTCCAACCGCGTCCTTTATATTTTGCTATACCGTTTTATATCCCTAAAGTTGATTCTAATTAGTTTGTATGCTTTATCTGTTTTTCCTATTTTCATCTTATTTTGTACCTGTTTGCACTTTTCATCAATCCATTGTTATTTAGATTTTCTGCATTTGCGAATAATTTCCTATTTTATGGCTTTGTATCTCTGTTTCCTGTTTCGTCTGATTTATTTTTATACTTGCGTCTTTCTTCTATTAAATTCAGGATATCTTTTGTTAGCCATGGTTTCTTATATTTTTTTTGTGTATACCACAGAATATCTCTGATTGCCATGTCTAGGCTGGATTTAATGTTTTTCCATTCTGCTTTTACTTCTTTAATATCAGACATTTTCTCGATATCTTTCAGCAACTCATTTGACGTTTTTTCAAATCTTACTTGAATCTCTTTTAGTTTCTCAAAGTCAGAGTGCCTTTTTCCGTTTCTTTTTCTCAAATTTTTTAATTTGTACGACTGTCATAATTACTATGCTGTGGTCAGTGTTTATATCTGCTTCTGGGTTGCTTCTACAGTCTTTTACTTAATTCCTAAACCGTTGTCTAGCAAGAATGTAATCTGTTTGATATTTTCCTATATCTTCTGGCATCTTCCACGTATATCATCTTTTAGCATGATGTTGTAATAATGTGTTTGTGATAATTAAATTGTTCTTGTTACAAAATTCTACCAGCCTATTTCCCCTGTCGTTTCTCGTGCCTAAACCAAATAAACCTACTACCGCTTCTTCCCTACCCTCAACTACAAGTGCGTTAAAATCTCCCGTAATTAATAAATTTTCATCTCTTTTTACGTATCTTAATATGTCTACGGTATCTTTGTAGATCGCTTCTACCTCTTTGTCACTGTAACTAGAGGTGGGCCTGTATACTTGTATTATTACTATGTTTACCGGTTTAGATTCTAATCTAACCATGAGTACTCTTTCGTTCTTTTGTAAGTAATTTTCTACATAGTTTCCTATCTTTTTTTCTTCCTCTGCTCCTTTATGAATTACCCTGAAATCTTCACTTTAAAAATCCCCCGCTTCTGGCCTCCGCTGATCCCTACGATGTCTGTTGCTAACCTATTCATTTCAATTTTCAGGTTCTCTAGCTTACTTACTTGCTTCATGCTTCTAACATTCCACGCTCCGACTCGCAAAATGTTCCCAACTTTAATTCTGAATTTTCCGATCGCATCCTCTGAAGTAGTCCCTTCCCGGAGATTCGAATGGGGGACTATTTTAATTCCGGAATCTTTTACCCCAGTGAATGCCATCATGTTTGTAACAATTTAAGTACGCTGTGTACTTGGGAGATAATGTGGTGGTTTCCCGTTGCCTTCCACATCGCGGTTGTGTGTCTTAGACTGCCATACCGACCCCTAAGGTCTCTCTCAATCTATGTACTGAAAAAGCTGCTGCCCTCTTTCGGGGATCTATATTAGTCTGGTTCCTCACTAACGACTCTACTACTTTGGCTGAATCTGTAGTTTGGCTCTTTACTTCATTACAACACGCAAACCATTTCACCTGTTCTAGTAATCTAGAACTTTGCAAAGTGCGGGTCCATTCGAAATTGAATGCATAAATATTAATAAAATAATACAAACAGCCACACCATTAGGGTTGTCGATGGTCAATATAATAAAAAATTAAAAATATCCAACTTTTAAAGGACAAACCAGAAAAGTTTTCAAGGTTCAAACGTGCATAATGTTAGCGACCAGCTACGAATAAACTAACATAATACCAGTCTGATAACGAAGAGAGGATTTGTTGCACGTTTTGTACTTACGTAAATAAGTATGAACTCGGCCTTCACCTCTTTGTTGAAAAATTAGAATTTGTTCTTGCTATTCTATACAAATTTGAATATATCGCATAAAAATTTTGGATATCTTGTCTAAAGTTTAATGAATTTGTTTACCAAAATGTATATTACTTACAAAAGTTTGACGCACCTAAGCGATCACATTATAAATCCAAACAAACACAAAGTAAACACCAACTTTGATCTTCAAACCAAAAAATCAAGTTTATAGATGACCCCTATAGTAGAGGACAAAGAATATTACTATAGTTAGCCTGCTTATCGTAAAAGGCGATTAAAAGACGCCGTAAGGGGCAGCAGCCGTACTGGCTTAAAGATATTGGAGGAGAGTCGGTTGGTCTCGGGCAATCCTCAATAATTTACAAGGTTATTGAGGGTTGGCAGTGACAGATAAGGCTTTTTGCTAAATCTTTAAAAACTGTGTTGTGGAAAGATATAGGAACCTACCAGAATATTTCCCAGGTATGCGTGGCCTAAAACACGAGCTATGTATGATGGAAAGCTTGCAAGTAAAATTCTTTTCCGGAGATAAAATATTTTCTCGTTCGAATATACGGGAGGGGCTACTTGGGGCCCGCCATCGTAAGAATTTAAAACAACGGTTTGATTTAGTGATAGGGACTTGGAATCTAAGGTCATTACTTAGAGTAGATAAGTTAACGAATTTATTAGTCGAAACGAGAAAAGGAAAACTGGACATTTTAGGTATTAGTGAGGTGAGATGGCCAGATAGTAATGATTTTTGGAAAGATAGTTATAAAATAATTACAACTGCTTCGACAAATGGACATGCAAAGCTAAGAATAGTGTTAGGTAGAAGATTAGGACGTAAAGTTAAAGAGTACTTACAATTTAGTGATAGAATAATTATGGTTAGAGTAAGTACGTAACCCACAGACACTGTTTTAGTACAGGTTTACATGCCAGCAACTCAGTACGAGGATGGGGAAGTAGAAAATATATACGAGGATATAAATAGTATAGTGAGAAAGGTAAAGGGAGATGAGAATTTAATAGTTATGAACCATTTTAATGCGTCAGTGGGAGAAGGTAGTGAAGGGAAAATGGTAGGTGGTTGTGGTAGACGAAATGATAGAGGAGAAAGATTAGTTGAGTTTTGCCAGGAACATAGATTAGTAACTGTAAATACCCTATTCGAACAACATGTTAGGAGAAGATATACCTGGAAAGCTCCAGGTGATAAGGCTAGATGCCAAATAGATTATATTTTACTTACACAAAGATTTAGAAACCAAGTTAAAAACAGTCATAGTCATCTAGGGGCCGACATAGATAGCTATCATAACTTAGTTAAAATAAAGTGTAATCTAAAATTCAAAAAATTGAGAAAGGCTAAATGGGAGGAATGGGATCTAGGTAAGCTTAATGGTAGTGAGATAAAAGAGGAATATAAACAAGTATTAGATAATAAGATCAAAGAGATAGCTATAGAAGGTAATGTAGAAAATAGATGGAAAGAAATAAAAAGGGCTGCACGTGATACAGCAACACAGACTATAGGTAAGAAAAAAGTAGAAGCGAGAAAGCTCTAGATAACAAAAGACAAATTAGATTTAATAGAGAATAGAAAAAAGCTTAAACCTTTCAGAGAATTGGATAGTGAAAGTAAGCAAGAATATAATAAAGTTAGAAATAAGATAGTACCTAAGTGTAAAAAAGCTACAAATAGATGGATGGAGGAGAATTGTAAGGGAATACAAGATGGTTTGAGAGTACGTAAGACAGACCGGGTTTACAGGGAAGATAGGAAATAATAGAATACTATTTAAGATGAGAATAATGAGCTTCTAATAAATAAAGTTGAGGTAGCAGGTAGATGGAAAAGATATTTAAAAGTTTTATATATGGGAGACGATATGGATGAGTTAGAGAACGACCAAGAAGAGGATGTAGAAATATGGTTCTCAAGATTAAGAGAAGAATTTTATAGAGTTGTTAGGGGTCTTAAACCAAATAAAGCGTCTGGGATAGACGATATACCCGCAGAATTAATAAAATATGCAAGTCAGAAAACTTTAGATAGATTACATGAACTAGTAATAGTAATATATGACACAGGTGAGGTCCCAATAGGTTTCGAAAACAATATTATTATCCCAATCCCAAAAAGTCAAGAGCTGATAGGTGTGAAAATTTTAGAACGGTTGGTTTAACTCCCCACGCTTACAAAAAAATAAAAGGACTCATTTTGCGTTTGTAGATTTAGAAACAACATCTGATAGGGTTAATTGGATTGTTGTAACAATTTTATTTTCGCATTAAAAATCTCTGCATGAAAGGTATAACGAATGTTAAAACACCTTTATTAACTAAAGTAATAATACGTGTAACAATCAAATTTTTGCATTAATACAGTATCTAGAGTCGTTAGTCTATTTGTTTCGGAGGTCGGTGTATTCCACAGCCACAGGCACGCGCGTGAGAGGATTGACAACCCCCCTCGGGATCCTCCCACCATGCAAGAACGCGGCAGGGGCACTTGTCGATAGGTAAAAGCAGCGACAGCATGCATTCGAAGAGAATGGCGAGTGACCTCCGGGTCGCATTAATTGTGTAACACACTTCCTGAGTAACGGTTGGTATTGTATATTCGTTATCCTAGTATCTAATTTAAAAATTTGTTTAGCGCAACTACGACTTACAAACTACGACTTACAAACTACGCAACGAAAATTATATTTATAACTAAGATTAGACCATGGAAGATTACGCTACAAAATTTATGCAACTTTGAATCAATGTAAGAAACCCACTTCGCTTCGACACCTGTATTTAAAGCATGGAAAGCAGGAATAATTAGCTGCAGACTCCGCACGGCGATGCAGTTCCCAATCTAGCCAAGGACAGCAGCCCGGGGTTTGGTTCGTAATAGCTTTAAGATTTCCTCAGTGCTTCCCTCTAAAAGCACGTTATTTCGTTTTGTTTTATAGAAGCACAAATTTGTTATTCAGTTTATCTGTAGCTAAGCTGGTTTTCTCCAGTATCAAATTTAAATTTCACTTAGTTTCGTAGATATGTGACTACACGTGGCTTCAGCATAAATTAACAGCTGCGGCTACGTCACTTGTTTGTTTGAAATATGCCGTCAACAATTGCACAATTGCAAGCAGATGTTTAGTATTACATTACTACCACCTTTGATAAAATTAGAGAATATCTTTGTGAATATTTTGACTTCAAATCGATTTTAATACTGTTAACTTAAAAAGAAAGTTTTGTATATTAATTTGTAAATGACCTACAGAGATCTGATTGGGTTAGAAAACTTTAGTATAACCAGTCACACTGGGTTGTAATATATTTGAGTAAGAATCAAGTTGATAAACTTTACAATAATTCTTCAAGTAATTCAAGTATTCATTTTATTTTATTGCATTAAATTTTATTTACAGAAACAGAAAAAATTCTTTCTAGTAAATTTATAATCCACGCTTAAAGTCTTTTTATTCTGATCTAGTTTGATCAGACCTGATAAACAAAAAGCAATAAGAGTTCGATTTTTATGGTACCCTTATGTAGGAAACATTCTTTTTGCATTTTTATATATATTTGAGGGACACAAATAGTGTTCCCATTTTTTATGCGACTTAATTATTATTTTTCCTTACAGGAACAGCGTCTTATTCTATTAAGACAGGTTTTTGTCAGCGAAGGCGATCTTTTTTTCTTTGGGTCTCCACGTCCGCCCTTAGAAATTAGCCATGCCATTTACATGAATCAATCTGGACTTGGTGGCGCCTGTTTGTTTTAGTTTGAGTGTGACCCCCTTACAGATTTCGACTTACCCCCCCATTGCTCATAGCTCTACCCAAGGAATAGACCCCTAGTTACGTCGGAAGACTTTGTTTTGCAGACACCTAACTTGGAGCATGGTGATTATAAAGTATTGTCGGCCAGAAGTATAGAAAAGCGTTTCACTAGCGCCCATGCGTGAGGCTAGCGGAGCCAATTAGAGAGAGGAAAAAATAGTTATACTGGCGCCGGCAACGTTTGGGGCCTCGAAATTTGTTTGTTCATAATTTGATTTACCTCGAAATTTGTTATTCATAATTTGATTTGCTTCGAAATTTGTTAGCTCAAAATTTAATTTGCTTTGAAATCTATTTGTCCAAAAATTATTTTGCGTCGAAATTTGTTTGCTTAAAGTCGATTTGACATTTAGATTTGTTTGTTTGCTTTTGATAAAAGATTGGTTGTAACATTAACCCTCATACAGTCAATTGATTAACTTGGTCAAATTTATTTTTGACTTTCGTTCTATTTTGACCCCATATAATTTTTTTGATATTGTTTTGGCAAAATTATTTTACCAAAACACCTTTTGATTTTTACCTCTAGTAGTACGAATTTGTTTTGATCACTTTTGTGAGGTTCAGATCAGTTAGATTTATCGGTTTGATTCCATTAGGCTTGAGTAATCATGTCGGAAAAATTCCAAATTGTTTGTCTACTTAAAGAAGAATTGGAGTATGAGCTGAGAATCAGAGGAGTGGTGAGTGAGAGACCAGTGTTGGAGAAAAGGAAAATTTTAGGTAGATTGTTAGCTAAGGAAATAGATAAGCCTGGTTGTTTGATCGATCTTACGTGTTATGAAGTAGACTTTGCAACGGAAAGTAAAGAAATTTCAGTTTCAGTCGAGTCAGTTCGTAATGTTGTGTCCGAATTTGAAGGTGACTCATCAGACTCAATTTTTAGGAGAGCTTGTTCAAGGTTAAACCACCTTTCGGGGCGAGTTAAGCGCATGAAAATCCCTTCAATAAATTCCGAGGAAGCAATTAAGTTCAGAAATGAGACAGTAGCAACGATATTAACCCTTGAAGCTGAGTTATACGATAAAACCAATAAAAGTACAGAGTCCACCTATTTGGATCGGGCCGTTGTAGTATCTCCTTCAGTTGCTAGTGCACCTATTCATTCGACTTCGTATGTAACGACTTCCGTACCTATAGGCTCATGGCCTGTAAAATTCTCAGGTGATCCCAAACAACTATATTCATTTTAGATAGAGTTAGTGATTTAGCACAATCTCGTAAGGTATCCGAAACTGATTTATTTGGATCGGCATGTGAACTTTTTGTGGGTGACGCTTTAGTTTGGTTTAGAACAGTAAAAAATTCATTGAGAGACTGGAACTCCTTGTTAGAACGTTTAAGGAAGATTTTCTACCCGGTTCTTCAGATCATGACATTTGGGAAAAGATCAGAAATCGTCGTCAAGGTAAAGACGAAAGGATTATTTTATTTGTCGCGCATATGCAAACCCTGTTTAGTAGACTGACCAACGAGCCAGCAGAAGTTACTAAAGTTAAGATGATAAGAAGAAATTTGGTTCCTGAATATATTTCAGCACTTGCATTGTCGGACATTCAAGATTTGTCTACCTTAGTAAATTTGGGTAAAGGTTAGAAGAAGCTTCTTTGATGAAACTAAACTTGGTTTTAGCATCTTCTAGTAAACCTAACAAGATTTGCAACCCTCTAAGCATCTATTTGAGAACAAACATCCTGGGTTGAATGAAAAGTTTGTGCTGTTAAGAGTAGGGTGTTTCAGAATAAATTAGTTAATCCCCAAGTAACAGTAGCGGATAAGAGCTCTTCAGTCCTCAGTTTGTAATTTCTTTAGTCCCGACAAGAGAAATAATTTTGTTTGTTGGAATTGCTCCCGTAGTGGACATTGGTTTAGAGATTGTAGAGCAACCAAGAAAATTTTTTGTTTTGGATGTGGTCGAAAAGGCGTTAAGGCAACGTCATGTCCACAATGTTCAAAAACCAGTAAGGCGGCAGGCGCATAGTGGTCGGCATCCTGTTCCGCGTAATAAGGCCATGGTTATGATTTGTAAACAAGAAAAATACTTTTGTAAAGACGAGTGGTCGAGATGGCTTACAGTTGTTAAAAATTTTTGTCAGGACTCTCCGAAGCCTAAGAATAATACTTTGTTCATTGAGAAGCAGTGTGATAATCGACCTTACATTATGGTGAAGTTAATGGATAGAGACATTACCGGTCTTCTAGATTCGGGATGCACTACCTCAGTGGTAGGATCCTTAGCCCTTTCAATTGTTAGAAAATTAGACTTGAAAATTTTTAGTTCAGCAAAACAGGTATCACTACAGCTGATGGTTCAATAAAGTCTGTTGTAGGCTCGGTTGATTTGCCAATTTGTATAGATAATGATTGCCGCATCCTTAATGCATTAGTGGTTCCGTCCCTACCTCACACCTTTATCTTCGGTAGTGACTTTGCAAAATTATTTGGTGTAGTTGCTGACTTTAGAAGTAATAATTGGTTTATCCAAAGTAACATTGGGAACGACATTGGGTATATAGGTTCGTCTTCCATCCCTTTGAACACTGAAGATTCCTTATTTGGTTTACATGACCTTGCAGATGCTCAATGTGTGCAAGGTACGAAATTCAAAAGATTTGGTATAATGCTGTTTATGCTCCCCAATGCAATTTTGTGGAAAGAATCAATAAGACAGTTGGTACAGCAATCCGTTCATACGTAGAAGGACATGATACGTGGGATAGTGAGATATCAAAGATCCAATACGCAATCAACTCAGCAAAACATGAGTCCACCAACTATTCTCCAAATTTTTTAGTCTTTGGTCGTCAGGTACCCTTAAGTGGAAAAGCTTATAATGATGATTTTAAACCTGGTGAGGATGTTGATGTCGTCTCCAGTAGTAGACCTTCTTATGTTTTGGATCGTCAACTTTTATTTGATATTTTGGGAATGTCCGTGAAAATTTGCATGTAGCTTATCAACGTTCGAGTAAACGCTACAATCTTAGGAGAAGAGACAGTTCGTTCCAAGTCGGAGAAAGTGTTTGGAGAGCTAATAAGGTCCTCTCGAGTGCTAGTGATAAGTTTTCCGCTAAGTTAGCTCCAAAGTTCATTATGAGTAAAGTTCGAAAAAACATTCCAATTTAGTGTATGAGTTAGAGAACGAAGATGGAACAAGAGCAGGAAATGGCACGTAAAGGACTTGAAACCAGTTGAAGCGTCGTATCCAAATGAAAATGATGATCCTGACGATTAGTTCCGGTCCGGTCATCTCTTTGATGTTAAGTAATGCAGTAGTGGTTTGCTTTGTTTTGTTCCGATTTTTGATTTAGTGTCGGTTCATTAATTTTGAGTATTTTGTTTGAGAAGTGAAATAAGTGGTTAGAGAGTTTGTAGGTTTTGTAAGTTTGAGGTGTGCCTTGGTGTGCACGCTGGTCGTTTTGCTCGCGCGTTATTCGGAGATGTGTTTAGAAGATGTCTTTAACAGATATCTTTACAATGTAGAAGTAAGTGGGCTATTTAATTGTTAGTCCTGATTTCTACTTATCTAGGTAGAGAGAATATTAGTTTATTCTTTCCCTTGTTTTTTTTGACCGTTCGAAATTCTTTGGTTTGATAAGGTCAAGGTTGGCTTGGTGAGTCTCACCATTTGGTCCATCACTAATGAGATCTGTTGTTTGTTGGAACTTAGTGATAGGATAATCAGTAGGGTGTAGGATATTACAGCCCTAACTGGTTTGATTTTGTATTTTGAATTTGTTAAGTAACCTTATGGTTAGGTTACCTTCATTTTGATTATCTCTTTGCAATAAAGTGATAATATTTTGTATTTGGGTTTGATAAGTAACCTTTTGGTTAGGTCACTTTTGTTTTGATTATCACTTTGTGATGATAGTGTTTTAAATTTAGACCTATTAGTAGGGTCTTCTTTTTGATTGTCACCTTATAGTGATAATACTTTGAATAGTTATGCTGTTTTGGTGAGGAAGCATTCCTTTTTTTTAGAGAGAGCTAATTGAGCTCCAGGAAGTGAAGTTTTTTTGTGGAATTGGAAATAAATTGTAAAATGTTTGGTTACAGGTAGTAAATATTAGCCTTGTTTGAAGTAAGAATCTCAAGTTAAAGAATTATCGTGAATTTGAATTTTTTTGTCCCGTGGAGTGTTTGACTTTCTAATTTGACCCCCTCCCAATTTTGATTAATACCGATTGTGACTCCCCGATTTTGTCTCCCGATGGACGTCAGGTACACGTAGTTACCAACACACTCGCATTTGTAAATATTTGTCTTCCCCATTTGAATAAATTCATAAAAATTGCATAGTTAATTAGGAAGGTAGAAAAGGCTAGTATTATTATAATAAAAAAAAAAATTTTTTGTATTTGTTATATTTGAAGTTGTTCCTTAAAGGAAAAAAACTTTTTCTTTTAGGAAAGGGTAGTGTAACAATTTTATTTTCGCATTAAAAATCTCTGCATGAAAGGTATAACGAATGTTAAAACACCTTTATTAACTAAAGTAATAATACGTGTAACAATCAAATTTTTGCATTAATACAGTATCTAGAGTCGTTAGTCTATTTGTTTCGGAGGTCGGTGTATTTCACAGCCACAGGTACGCGCGTGAGAGGATTGACAACTCCCCTCGGGACCCTCCCACCATGCAAGAACGCGGCAGGGGCACTCGTCGATAGGTAAAAGCAGCGACAGCATGCATTCGAAGAGAATGGCGAGTGACCTCCGGGTCGCATTAATTGTGTAACACACTTCCTGAGAAACGGTTGGTATTGTATATTCGTTATCCTAGTATCTAATTTAAAAATTTGTTTAGCGCAACTACGACTTACAAACTACGACTTACAAACTACGACTTACAAACTACGCAACGAAAATTATATTTATAACTAAGATTAGACCATGGAAGATTACGCTACAAAATTTATGCAACTTTGAATCAATGTAAGAAACCCACTTCGCTTCGACACCTGTATTTAAAGCATGGAAAGCAGGAATAATTAGCTGCAGACTCCGCACGGCGATGCAGTTCCCAATCTAGCCAAGGACAGCAGCACGGGGTTTGGTTCGTAATAGCTTTAAGATTTCCTCAGTGCTTCCCTCTAAAAGCACGTTATTTCGTTTTGTTTTATAGAAGCACAAATTTGTTATTCAGTTTATCTGTAGCTAAGCTGGTTTTCTCCAGTATCAAATTTAAATTTCACTTAGTTTCGTAGATATGTGACTACACGTGGCTTCAGCATAAATTAACAGCTGCGGCTACGTCACTTGTTTGTTTGAAATATGCCGTCAACAATTGCACAATTGCAAGCAGATGTTTAGTATTACATTACTACCACCTTTGATAAAATTAGAGAATATCTTTGTGAATATTTTGACTTCAAATCGATTTTAATACTGTTAACTTAAAAAGAAAGTTTTGTATATTAATTTGTAAATGACCTACACAGATCTGATTGGGTTAGAAAACCTTAGTATAACCAGTCACACTGGGTTGTAATATATTTGAGTAAGAATCAAGTTGATAAACTTTACAATAATTCTTCAAGTAATTCAAGTATTCATTTTATTTTATTGCATTAAATTTTATTTACAGAAACAGAAAAATTCTTTCTAGTAAATTTATAATCCACGCTTAAAGTCTTTTATTCTGATCTAGTTTGATCAGACCTGATAAACAAAAAGCAATAAGAGTTCGATTTTATGGTACCCTTATGTAGGAAACATTCTTTTGCATTTTATATATATTTGAGGGACACAAATAGTGTTCCCATTTTTATGCGACTTAATTATTATTTTTCCTTACAGGAACAGCGTCTTATTCTGTTAAGACAGGTTTTTGTCAGCGAAGGCGATCTTTTTTCTTTGGGTCTCCACGTCCGCCCTTAGAAATTAGCCATGCCATTTACATGAATCAATCTGGACTTGGTGGCGCCTGTTTGTTTTAGTTTGAGTGTGACCCCCACAGATTTCGACTTACCCCCATTGCTCATAGCTCTACCCAAGGAATAGACCCTAGTTACGTCGGAAGACTTTGTTTTGCAGACACCTAACTTGGAGCATGGTGATTATAAAGTATTGTCGGCCAGAAGTATAGAAAAGCGTTTCACTAGCGCCCATGCGTGAGGCTATCGGAGCCAATTAGAGAGAGGAAAAAATAGTTACATTGTTATGTTCAGGATTTTGTGAAAAATTGGAGTGTCTCATAGGGATAGAAAAATTAGTTACAGTCTATATAAAAACCAAAGCGTAGTAATTAGATTCAATGAAATAGAAAAGGAAGCTAAGATTAGAATGGTGTTAGACAGGGTTGTATACTATCTCCCTTGATTTTTAATGTTTATATTGAGGAAGCTTTAAATTTAGCTAGAGAGAAAAAAGAGATATTGACAGAAAATAGACATGTTACTTACCTAAAGAGAGAAAAGAGATACGGACAGAAAATAGACATGTTACGTTTTGCAGATATAGCCATTCAAGCAGAGTGTAGAAAAAAGTCTAAGAAAGTTTTTAAATATTTTAGATGAGATAGTACAGAAGTACTACAATATGAGAATCAACTCAGGAAAGACAAAGATAATGGCAAGTGATTTATAGCCTAGTTCTAAACTAAAATTTAAAAAAAGGTAATACCGAGTTAGAGGAGGTAGCAGAAGGAATATAGTAGCTAGAATAGCTCAAGCTAGAAAAATGTTTTAAAAAAAAAAAGTATTAGTTTAGATAATAAAAAAAAAACTCTTTAAAATCGTATATATGGAGCGTTCTATTATACGATAGTGAGACTTAGACAATTAAAGAAGTAGATCAGAAAAAAATAGAAGCTTTTGAAACTTAATTTCATAGGAGAATGTTAAAGATTTGTTGGACAGCTAAGGTGACAAATGAGAAAGTTTATAAAAGGATAGGTGAGGAACCCTATATGTGGAAACAATTAAAGGTCAGGAGAAATAAAATGATAGGGCACCAGTTAAGACATGAGAGGCTGTTTAGTAAGGTCTTAGATTGTAGACTACCAAATAAAAATAGAGTAGAAAGACCTAGGCAAAGCTATATTAGTTAAATTATGAGAGATTTAAGTTGTGAAGGGTATGTAGGCCTTTTTAGACTAGGTCAGAATAGAAAGGAATTTAGAGCTGCCTCAAATTGACCTTAAATAAGTTCGAAAACAAAACAAAAAAAAATAAATAAATAAAAATCAGTTAACTAAATGTCGCCATGACAACTCACAATTAGTTAGCAGTCTGGCATGTTGGCGGCGATTTGCTACTTAAGCTTTACCATAACATATAATTTAACAGGTTTCCTTTTTCGGAGGGGATTACCAGGTAATATTTCATTTCCTTATAAATAGGATGTAAACATGTTTTTTAACAACCATCACGTTGCTAATATCTATGTAAAGCCAGGTAGATAAGAAAAAGATAAAAGGGTATAGGAAGGCCTAAACCAAGCTATATTAATAAAATTAATAGAAATTTAGGTTGTGAAAGGTAGGTAGAACCTTTTAGATTAGCACAGAATAGAAAGGAAGTTAGAGCCGCCTCAAACCAACTTTTTAAGTAAGGTCGAAAACGAAATGATGAAGGGAGCACTTTTACCGCCAGTTATAGCCCAAATGGTTATTCATCATTTGTTGGAAAGCGTCTTACCTAATCTAAACTTCAACATGGTTTTTTTAGTTAAATACGTGGATGATATCATCTGTTCCTCTACAACTAATGAAATAGAACATCTAGTATATTCCTTCAACGGTTTTGACCAACATCTTAAATATACTTTTGAAATGTAAACAGAAAGAAAATCTCATTTTTGGATACTCTGATCATTCGAGACGTTACCAACAAGCTTATTTTGATGTTATGAAAAACCAATTAGTTCTGGGAGACTGTGGCGTAACTAAGATTTTGCCAGGGGGAGATTTAAAAAGTTCATGACAACTTTTTGGAACTTACATTTATTGGATGATGTACGCGCTACAGAACAAAATGAAGTTTTCTAGGTTTCTTGCCAGCTGATTTATTACTTTCTATGTGCTCATATCCAACTCCCTGTGTATGGATAACATTGCCAGTCCATTTAGCCGATTTTGAGGTGTAGAATTTCGAAGAAAGTTTTTTATTATTTTTAATTAGAGAATGGCTTTTCAACCGTCGCTGTGGATACAGGTATTATTGCCATGATTTTCAGCATAATAAATATGTTAGGAAACATATCTTATTGCACAGAGCCAAAGCATCCATTGCAGATATGTAAGGAAGATGTTAATTATCTTGGCATCGTTTGTACAGTTTAAACTCGGCGATCACGTCAGGTGTTGCGCTGAGTTCACTAGCGTAAGATTCCAAAAGAACTAACAAATCATTTTTGTCTTGATTGGACAGGGTTTCTTCATTTGTTGAGGGAAATATGTACTAGGCCGCCCCTATAATAAGAGGGAGAAGGATCAGTAATGTTTAAATGGTCCGATTGGTAACAGGAGTCAAGTTAAGCATGCGAGAGAATGCGGCACGTTTATCCTAGCGCGTGTCGGGTGCTGTAGAACTTATAGTTTAATTATGAATTTTGCGTTGAAATTAAATTATAAAGTGATCCGTAAGAGTGGGGCAATGATAGGATGCTGATGTTTGATGATCAGTTGGATTGTACTTACAGATAAGTTATAGCGTAGTATTATTTCTTTGTTTGTTTTTTTAATGACAACGCCGCTGGCCGCCTTGCAACTAGGGTGCATGCTGCGAATTTTTATTTAGCTGTGTTTGTTTTCTATGTACTAATATTGGTTACAAGTCATTAAACTACATAAATCCATCTACGAGTTATTATTAAATATTCACAGGTTGTAACAGGTAAAACTAAAAGGATCACGAAAATACCGCATGCGAGGGGTGCCGCCAGCCTGGGCCGACATCTGCAAGGGCATCCACTCGTGTCCACGTCTCCGGAAAGGTCTGATCTTTCTGTAGGAGCTTAGTTCAAATAGCACTTGGAATCTCTTAAATAGATCGCCGTTTATTGTGAACTTGCGCTCCAGTTCGGAAATAAACACTTCCAAGAAAGGAATTAAATTGTTGCACGATAAAAATCTTTAGGCTTCTGGAGGTTAGGATTTGCACGATGCTTCTGCCTACCAGTAACTCTCGGAATATTCATTGCAACTCCGAGCTTTTCACCTATAATTTTTGCTTCTTCAAATATTATATTGAATTCTTTGTCAGCATCCTTTCTTAGATTCTGAAGTTCGCACTTAGCAGCATTTGCCATATCTACTGAAGCCTTTAGGTCGGTGTTTATTTTCTGCAAGTGCTTACTAAGCGAAAGACTGATTCCAAACGCCTGACGTGTTGCAATTAATGCCAACAGAAATTGCGGCTTCACTATCGCACTTTTTAGCAATGCAACATCTCTAGACGTGTCAGCGTCTCTCCAGCTCTCTATGATTTTTAGTGATTCCACTACAGGTTCCAGGAACTCGAAAAAGTCACTTACAGAATAATACCTTTCAATCCTTCGTGTAGAACAGTTTGTTTTTAAAGTTTTAACGATGAGTGTAATCTCAAGTTTCTCAAATTCTTTAGACAAGACATCTTTGCGTTTTGGTGTATTAAAAAAATCATGACCCTTGCCAATAATACCAATACTGTTTCTGATTTTAGTCACTTCGCAGAATTTGGACACCGCAAGATTCAGGGAATGAGTATACGGGGCATGAGGATGATCTCGAGAAACATGCTATTGTACACCGTTGAATGCACCAGACATTGCTGCAGCTCCGTCATAACCTTGTCCTCGGAGATATTTTGTGTCAATGCCAAATGATTTCAGACTACTTAAGATTAGGTGAGCTAGTCTTGCGCCTGTGAGATCAGATGTTGAAACAAAATTTAGAAAATCTTCTCTTTTTCATTAACGTATCTGATACATATGGAAACTTGTTCAATGCCACAAATATCTGCAGTTTCATCTGCCATTACAACAAAACATTTGGCTTTGTTAATATTGCCCACTACTCTTTTCATCAAAATATCATTACAAGATTCTATAATTTTATTTTGGATTTTTGGACTAAGGTACTAGCGTCCTGGTCCTTCCAATGTATCCCTTAGATCGGGGTCTCCTATTGCCCTATAGCAAGTAGCTGCAAAAAATTTTTTTCGTTTTTGTTGATTTCTCTGACAGAGTTAATTTACCAGAGTCCCGATGACCACGAAGTGCTAAATCTTGCCGACCGCACAACAAAATTGCATCAATTATAGGAATAGCTCGTCTTCTGTTGTCTAAAATTTGCTTTTCGCTCTCTTCTAGAATTTGATTGTCTATCGAGAGTTTTGGTAGTGCCCATGTTTGGTTAAAACGCTCACCATCGACACCACATTTCGCATGATATTTCAAAGAAGCATGGTGAGTAAATGTTTCTCCGTTCAACAGGGTTTATTAGTTCTAGACAAATATATTTCTCAGGGTACCATGATTACGAGTAGTATTAATAATTCTTTATGTAGTTTTCAAATGTTGTATTCTTTCAATCAGGTCAAATGACTTTATTTTTGACATTCATCTCTCATTTCATTCGCCCTATGGCGAAATGATTTTTATTCGTCTCTTGGGTTTACGTGTAACTATTGTATTTTCGTAGCAATGTGCATACAAAGAACAAGCACGAACAAACCGATAAAAACCTGCTTAAATATCTGGAAATGCTTATCTCCTTTTTCTCAACTTATGTTCTTTCTATATGCCAATTAGGGCGATAACGCATGAATCCGCAATGCGCTTTGGGATATAATGCGAATAGAAATGGGAATATATTGTACATGCTTTCTTTCCTCAGGATTCTCCTTTTTTGCTTCTTCCATGAAAACATTTTTTTTCGAACCAATTTCAGTCTATCAGCCATACTGGAAACTGATCAGATATCACAAAAGAAAAAATAAACTCCAAAACAAATCCTACGAGACAAAAACTCTAATTTACAAACGAATTAATCGTACCACAGGTTGAGTCGCCCCTAAAAGAATGCTGAGATAAAGCCCACGTTAAAGCTCCGCTAAAAGAGTGCTGTGACAACGCCGCGCATTGGGGCATTACTGAAAGCGTGATATGAAAAAGGTCGCACGTTGAGGTGCCATTAAAAGAGTGATATGAAAAGTACGCACTGTTGTGAGCGTCGCTAAAAGACTAATATGAAAATGACCTCGCGTTGGGACGTCACTAAAGAGTGCTGTAATAAGGCCCGCGTTGAGGTGCCACTGAAAGGGTGCTGTTGTAAGATCCGCGTTGGAGCGTCTCTGAAAGAGTGCTATGATAGACATACAGCAAATTGTAAACTTGAAATTGTTCACTTACCCTCCTTTCTAATTTTGCCTGACTAGCTCAACGAAAATGTGGAGTTTTAAAAATGAAATCAGGCATAGCAACATCACATAGCATTCATACAGTATGAAATATTTTCTCTCATACAAAAGCATTTACAACATCGTTTCTTTCAAACAAATAATTTCTAAGAAGTATTTATTATATAAAAAAAATTGTTCCTTACCTAATTTTGAATTTACAGAACTAAATTTCCTTTTTTATGGATGGTTTACCTGGTTACGTTTACTGACACGCTTGTATGGTTTGTTTTGGCAAAAATCCTTGACAGATAATTTATTAAAGGTCACAGTGTTTCGAGCTCTGAACACAAACTTTCATTGTAAAAAAATCCCTACAATAAAGTTATTATATGATTAACACATTATTTTACCTTAAGTTAAATACAAATATTGCAATATCAGTTTAAAAAAAATGTAAAAGTAATATTTGCAGAATCAGCAAAAACGCTCCTCTTAATTAAACGTCTTCTATTTTAAATTGACGTCAAATCAGTTAACAAAATTTTCCATATTTGAAATCCTCGTTTCAAACGTCAGTTATCAAAATACATTTTTGGTTAAATCTTCCTTTCGATTATTTAATAAAATTTTGATAAAAGCGTTATCTTGGAGAATTTTCCCTCTTTATTGTAATTAATAATTTTCATTTCTTTATGTAATTTGCGTTTATAACACCACTTCTATATTAATTGTACCAACATGATAATTATTAAATTAAAGTATGCTTAGTGCATACTTAAAATATCATCTTCGCAAAGCAACAGCTCACGACTTAAAATAACATTTTGCGATCGTATTCAAGAATCGAACGAATTGAATTAATCGAATGAATTAATCCCCATTTTATTAAACGCTTCGCTATATATTTAAATCATCTATATCCAGAAGTTACTATAATATTGTGGAACATTATAATGCAAGGTGTCTCGAAAAAACATATTAGCGTTCAAATTTGTTGAGTTTTATTACTTTGTTATCTGGTTTCAATTATTCGTGACGCGCGCTCTGTTTTTAACACCCAAGGTTAATATGTCGCAACGTTACTCTTTAACAGTGAATGCGAAAGGTAATAAATAATTTTTTATCAGTTTCGCGGGTTTTCCAATGATAGGGCCGCTTCTTGGAATAAAATGTATCATTTATTAATTAGATATTTACGTAGTTCAAAATACCGATGCTTCATCTCTTTATATTCCTAATATTCTGGAAAATTATTTATTTAAAACGGAGTCAATTTGTTAATGAAAAGTTTGAAAGTAAATACGTTATTATTTGTCAACTTAGCTAAATCATAATAAACACTAAATCGCTTTCCCCTCGTATTGTTTTGACAAATTGACTTTAAAAATTGTTTACGGTTAATTATATCGTTTCCGTATTATTACGACTTTTTGGTTTAACGTAAAATTAATAATTCGTAGTTGCTTCCAAATTGTTTTAAGAATATTTGATTAAAAAATATGGTGTTAAAACAGTACGTAGCGTGACAAATTTCATTAGGGGTGGGGCTCTAAAATGTAATTTGCGACTCGGAGCTGGTTTGCGGAATAACTTTGAGGAACAGAATCCCGAAAGTGCCAACGGTCACATTAACGGAGAAGAATATCTTTGTCGAAACTGATATATCCTGTATTCACCTAGGTCAAATCCAACCGTGCAGCAGCATCGTCAGAATATGCTGCTTATCCAAAACGAACCAGTTGCTCATTCTTCACGTAATCCACTGTTGGAATCCCAACAACCTTTCAACAACTACCAAACTGCGGAAACTCCTCCTGTCATGAATCCACAAAACGTTATTCCCCAAGCTATTACCACGGAAATTGTACTCGTTGTGCCAGTGCCAGGGCGCTGTAGCTTTGTTTGTGGCGGAAATGGAGGGTGTAGAATTTCAAAAATAATTCCAAGGAATAACAAGGTAGCCTAAACAATCAATTAAAAGGCTTGAAAGACAATTAAAGACAAACCAATCAAAATGATGAAAAACGTCTGAGGTAAAGGGAATAATTAGATGAAGATCCCTTATCAAATAGTGTGATAAAACGCCGATTACAACGCGAGTTATGTATCTTCCAATTTACCTATCTTTATTAAATAATAGAATCTTATAGGAATTATTAGAAATTGTTAAATAAATCATAAGTCAATTGCAGCAATGTAATACAAGGATAAACCAGAGAGGTTATTAACAGTTCATGAGAACGGATATGCAACTTTGTATCCGAGACGACAGTGATACTGCAGGTGGCAGGTCACAGACGGTTAAGACATCGCAATTACCTAGAAATAAGATTGAAACAATCTAACAAAGTGTAGAATTAAGAGTAAAGCAGACATGAGATCTGCAAGTTCCCACATCCATGTGAGGGGGTAGGATTGTTATAAAAAGCCCGGGAGCTCAAGCCCCGGCAGTCAGTCTGAGTATTACAGCTTTTGCATAGTTGTTTACCTAGGCTACTCGCCCTAATATTAGTACAATTAATTAATTCTTTTGGTTTAAAGTAAAAAACAGTTTGTCAAAATTCCACATTAATTTCTGTTTAAAATAAATAAATTTGTTAAGTTTTGGAAACGTTTTTTAAAAACACCGCTCCAAAGGCCCGAACCTTAACTCGCGTATAACCAGAATCACCAAAAATGTCGCTTATTAGATTCCGATGAAAACAGTTGATGGCATGACATATACGGCCCACAATACGCCATGATAGTGAGTTTAATGCAGGTGCCGTTGTAGAAAAATCAGAAGACGTTTTTATATGGAGTCCTTTGATAAAAAAAAGTTCGTCAGGTTGGTGTCGCGCTCACTCCCAGGGACACCCCCACCGCCGCCGTAAGGAGATATTGCCAAACAAGTTGACGTAAACTGATCAAGCCTGAATTCCATATCTTATTCCGCAATATGCTTATCAAATTCTTATTATTTTCCAAAAAAATGCCATAAGATTGGTACTCATAATATGGCAAGTGTGAATTTCGAAGACCCAAAAGTGCCCTTGGAATACAAAATCTGAAGATGTGCGCAGCAGTGCTTTTGTTTCACTCGTCGAGATCTATCTAATGGCATGGATCTCCGTTTTGGCAGGCTTGGGCCCACTTTGTATTTACTTGTGAATATGGCCCTTTGTACAGTATAGCAAGGACAAAGTCTAATTTTTCAACGAAGAGGTGAAGGCCAGTTCGCGTCTTCAAAAATAAAAGATGTTTATATTCCGAAAATGTAAAATATATGAGTGTTTTCTTAAAAAAGAACTGATAGGTATTTCTGGTTACACAGAAAGTGACAAAATTGAAAATTGCATAAATAAATTCATTAATTTTAACCACATATCCATACCGAATTTAGAAAATACACTTCAAATAAAAAAGTTAATCGAGCGTTCCGGGACCTTATACTAACATCTTTAATTTTCCATTCTGTAGTTCATTCTTTTCTAGCAACTTCTATTTTTGTTTCATACTATTAATTAAGATATGATAAGTAAACTTTTTAAGCAGGTTTGTAAATCACGCAGCTCTGCAATAGAGGATATGAGCAAGCTTTTGATAATTGAATTGGAATTATGATTTCTTTTTTGATTTGTTTACTGATTTTTTTGCCATTGTTCTGTTGTTGAGAAATGAATA
The DNA here is from genome assembly GCA_036346225.1 of Platerodrilus igneus. Taxonomy (NCBI): domain Eukaryota; kingdom Metazoa; phylum Arthropoda; class Insecta; order Coleoptera; family Lycidae; genus Platerodrilus; species Platerodrilus igneus. The sequence continues at coordinate 3,241,468 of JARFIW010000668.1, read as the reverse complement.
TTTAATTGTTTATTTAAATTTTGTATCAAAAACAAAAATGACATGCTCAATCTTATTTAAATAAGGCGTTAAATATAGCGCTATGCTTTCTATAGCAGTTCAATACTTGAATTTAAGTTAACAATACTCCTTACGCCATCGCAAGAAAAAACTTGTTATTATGTTGTTAACTGCATGTAATTTAACTCCTTAAATTTCTAGTTTCAGTTGTTCTGAATGGTAATCCATTGCATAACTTCTACGTTGGAATTTTAATAAGACCACATTGAAACGTTCCTTGTTACATAAAAAAAATTGCACAATTGTAGATCGGAAGGTCACAAATTTTAAAACAATGTAATACCATAAGTGTAAACAACCTGTTTTACTTTTTATTCAGCATATCTGACTAATTGATTTAATGAGACCCAACACCTGCTTGGACAAATAAGATTATTTAACAGAACTAAAAGGCGCTGGGAATGTTCTTAAGTTTAACCAGGTTAACTAGAGCGTGTGTAAATGATTTTAGTGCATGTATGCGACGATTGTGGAGAAAGTGAATTGATGTTGTTTTTGTTCAAACACAAAGAAAAAACATTTCACATTTAATATAGGTGCAAATTTTGGCACTAGAAAATGTTTGATTTATTTGGCTTTATGTAATACAAAATTTCGTTTTGATGCATAATACGCCAATAATTGAATTATTATAATTTCTAATGCAATTTTGTCCAAGATAAGAACGTTCTGCATAGAAATCTAGGAATTCGTAATACTTACAAGATTGGTTAATTGTGGAAGAGCTGTTGTGCATTTCTGAGACTATTTTAGACGTCCCCCAATCTAGCAACGTTTCCGAAGTGCGCCGCTTCCTAGGCCTCTGCGGCTGGTACCGTCGTTTCCAACCGAAATTCTCTACGCTAGTGGCTCCAATAAATAAATTTATGCGGAAAGGCCACAAATTTTTATGGACTGATAATTACGAATTCGCATTCACCGAAATCAAAATTTTCTCGTGTCAGCTCCCATTATAAGTTGTCCCAATTTTGAATTGGCGTTTACAATTCAAACCTATGCTAGTGATTATGGCCTGGGCGCTGTTATGCAAACCGAAAGGCATTCGATTGAACTAAAAGAGACCTCTATCCGGCACGTTAAAAGCGGTAATCGGGCGGGACGTTTCGGCTACCGGCAATTCCCAGTATACGCTCTTAGTGTCTATAGAAGTAAGATACTTAGCAACTCGCGGTTTGTCGAGAGTCACTGAAACTAAAGGTAGGGTAGGCATCGTGTTTGGTGACTTTGTTTACTTTACGATAGTCAACGCAAAGCCGATAACTACCGTCTTTCTTCTTGGCCACAACAACAGGAGACGACCAAGGACTAGAAGAAGGACTAACTACACCTTGTTCTAACATAGCGTCCAGTTGGGAGTTTACAATTTTTTTAAGAGCAGGTGTCAAAGGATAAAACCTTTGCTTTATAGGTTCGGCATTCGTTCTTATCACATGTTCTACCATATGAGCGCAACCTTATGCGTCAGGCATCTCTTTGAACAATTGTTCAATAGCTAAATTTAAAAGTGCAGTTTGTTCCGGGTTAAGCTTATCATTCGATTGTATACTAGATAGGGTGGGCGTAATCGAAGAAAATTGCCACAAGCCGTGACGTAAGTCAGGTACTACGCCCATTCAAACCAGAACTCGGTACCAAGAATCAGTGGGTCCGGGACAGACGGAATCGCCAGAACTTTTATGCATACAACTTAGTTATCTAATTTAATTAGTAGGTTATAAGTGCCACTAATGATACAGATTTAGCCATTCGCAACACGGCATGATAAAATGCCACTCGGTAGGAGTTTTGTATTTAATTTTCGGAGCATATCGTAGCCCGTTCGACCTAATATGGTACGGCGTGCTTCACTGTCGAATAAACCGAGCATGGCTATACCATATATATTCACTTCGAGATAAGGACGTTCGTCGTCTATAACACTTGCCAAAACAAAATTAAGATTGGCTTGGATGGTGGGATTGAGTTTCTTAGTAAATTTATTTACTTTAGATAAATCAATCGGGTTTGGGGACGACACAGAGCACACGGACCGACCTATTGGTAGCTCAATCGTCCGTTTCACCAGGGACCTATCAGTTAGAATCCGCTGAAGGTCATGAGGTTTGGGTTTGGCATGCCAATGATTTGCGTCCTGATCCTTAACTATGTTTGTGGGTTTTTTCCTCGTTTGTTTTTGTTGTTTTTTGTACTCATTTGGAGTTTGAATTTCAGTATTTGGGATATTTTAGGTTGCACTTTTCAACAATTGTTGGATCTGTTCCTTGTGCTGGACTTCGAATGACTTGGTTACCGACAGTTACTTGAAGGAGAAGAAGTTTCGGATTAGATGTCTCGATATGTTTGTGCGTGGGTTCGGCGTAGGTTAATCATTTTTGGGTAACATGGGGATGTTACGGTTGAAATTTTCACTACGACTTTCGCATATTATGTAACAGTGTAAAATCCTGCTAATATCATGATAGGTAAGGCAATCCTAATTACGTAGCGTATACATCTACGGTAGTATACAGTTTTATGGCAGGTAGATCAAGTTAGAACGGAGTAGGGATTCGAGATCCGACGGCGATACTCGAGGTCGTCTCGGTTTTCTGGTCTTTTTGATTCGAGAGATCGGTTTCGTAGGAAGAATTTTTGCAAAGAAGCGAGTTCGGTTTAACAGTTGTTAACTTAACGAAACTTACAGCAAGCTAGTGGTAGGTGAGATTTCTTTTAAATAAAATTTTGCTAATGAAGTATTACAAATTTTTAGCTGTCAGTTACGGCTGAAAGCAATAACTGTAGTTATTTTAAAAATTAAATGACTAATGGTACCGTCTTGAACGAAAGAGGTTTCCCAGTTATCTAATGGCGTTGGCATAAATTTGGATTTGAGTAAAAAGAAATTCATAGGAAGCTGTACCATTCGAATTTAAACAAATAGCAGGTGAAGAATCTACAAGTGCAAGTTTTGAGAGCAAAGGTTCCTGATACTTCATAATTCCATGGTCATTGCAAGGGTCAAGTCGAGTCAAGGACGCAGCTGGCGTGTATGTTTGGCTGATTGCATCCAGATGATAGTGGTTTTCCGACAAATCCTGTAAATAGGTATTTATGACCTTCTTATCTGATCGGGTTTGGAACATAATTTATCTAAACAAAAGTGTAAACTAAAAATAATCTTTATCGGTAACTTAACCTATGATTTGGTTGTAAACATTCCTGGGAGTTCTAAATTAATTCTGTTTTAAAATTGTTAGTAAGTTACCTGATGCCTGCTAGATAATTTAATACCGGTATTAGGCTGCATTTACTTGAAATTAAATTTGAACTATAATGACCATTATTTAAATTGAATTTCACTTTGAAAATATAGCACTTTAAATAAAGTGCTTTGTATAAATATTTTGTATTAGCAAACAGTGTAACACTGATGGGGGTTATGAGCTCAGACACTTATCGGCGCATTTAATTTAATTGTAAATAATTTAACGTAATTAATTTTTTCAATAATTGTATATAAAATTTTAACTTATGAAAGTTTAAGTCAGTTGTATATAGTTTTGCTGCTTGAATATTTCTTAAAGAATTAATGCGAATTTTGCTTATTTGTACATACCTCTTCTTGTACATATTTTATTACGAAAACATTAGAAATACTTTGACTTCCAATTGTTTATTTATTGAACTGGTGTGTTTGTGACTTAGTGCATTCAATGGTACACTACTGTGTTAAGCTATACAGGTCATCCCACCCCTGAAGAAGTTATTAGACGTTTTATGCTCTTAAATTATTATAGCTTAGGCTATGTTTTTGTAAGCAAAATTAGTGTTTTTTTTAGATTCTGCCCATACTGAGGGAGACTGAGTTTGCAGCCAGTGTAGCAGTCCCAAGGTATTAGATATATTTTTTTTGCTCCCTTACAGATAGGTGTACCAAGGAGTAGACAATTAGCAGTGTATTAAATAGTTAATTGTTTCCGTATTAGATTGTACATACTTCAATATTGATAGCGCATCACGTTATCAAGTACCAGTTTGCAAACCAGCTTTAGTGGAATCATCTTTACATGATATTTAATTCAAATCGTACACTTTTAATTTACGCTTTGGATTTGTACACATGCCCGCCTTCGTGGAAGGGATTTTAGTGAATTAATTTGAAAGGAAAATTAAATTAAATCACCTCACAATAATTTCAATATTAAAGTATGTACAATGTAATACGGAAAGAATTAACTATTTAATACACTGCTAATACACGAAACTGGTAGTCAAAATTTCAACCGTAACGTCCCCATCTTACCCAAATATATTAACCTACGGTGGGGTCCAAACCCACGCACAAACATATCGAGACATCAAATCCGAAATTTCTTCGCTTCTAAGCAACTGTCAGCAACCAAGTCACTCGAAGTCCAGTACAGGGAACAGATTCAACAATTGTCGAAAAGTACAACCTAATATATCCTAAACACTGATATTCAAACTCCAAAATGAGTAACAAAAAAACAACAACAACAAACGAGGAAAAGTACCCACAAACATAGTCAAGGATCAGGCATGCCAAATTCAAATCTTACGATCCTCACCGGATTCTAACTGATACGCATTTGGACACAATAAAAGGACCAACATATTTGGGTGCAAGATTACTTGAAAAATATTCGGCGGCATTAGATTGCACGAAATTTCTGTGCCATACTTTCTGACCAACAACATAGCGATCAAGACGACGTCGTAAGTCATACACCTTTTTGTTACGTTCAAATACTATATCTAGACGAGCACGAATATCTTTAAACACTTGGTCAAAAATTGGGGGGCGGTCAACAGGAAGCACGGAATCTTGCTCAACCACATCCTCTGAAGGGACTGTCGGTAAGTCGTGACTATCGCCATGACCGAAATTCAGAAAATATGGGGTGAGGTTAGTAGCCTCATGTCTCGAAGTACGAATTGTGCAAACCTGTGAGGATCAAACTCACGATCCTTAGTTTACAAGATCAGTGCTCTGCCGCTGAGCTAAAGCCACGTGCACGTAGTTTACAATTATTTAAAATGAATGGTATAGACGAGCAAAATTTTTGAAGAATAATGGAGAATAATACAAAAATTTTGCACGTTTACACCCCTCATTTTAAATAATTACCGTAAAAGGGTTTGGATATAGTTTGTGATTCCTTATCTATTTGGCAAAAACTAATTTTTGGATTTCCTGCTTTATATTTTCTGATGTACTAGAACAAAACTAAGTAATGTCAATTTCCGTAGACGACGCTTTGTATCGTATTTTCTGTTTACTGAAATTTTTTTAATTGTAAATCTAAAGCTTTAAATACTCTTCAAGCACGTATTTCAGCCATAATCAGGAATTTTTTAAACGATTGTGTTATCATCATCATTAAGTTTGCAGTCCTCAAACTGGTGAGACGTGTTTCTCCATTGTTCCCCATTCTGAGCAAAACTACACTTTTCCCTGAAGTTCCCGCAGCCTACATCTTTCACCTTCTGTGTATCACACTCCAACCTAGGTATACATCTACCTCTTTATTTTCCTTTGTCTGCTTCTAATATATCCTGTACTATATCCTCGTGCTCTAAAAACATCCTATCACCCTATTTCTCTTTTACTTGTTTTCCCCCTAGTATTTCTAGAACCTCTTTCTTTTTAACTTTGTCTGTTCATGATATCTTCATCATACGTCTGTAACACCACATTGCAAGGGCTGTTACCTTTTTCTGTCCGCTTCTGCTACTATCCACATTTCACAGTCGTCTAGTGCTATGCTTCACACGTATTGCCTTTAGCAATATTTTTTTTAATGTTTGTTGTCTTCGAACATAGTAGTTGCTTTTTTTGTTCAATACAGCACAGCCTTGTACTATCTAATCTTTGTTTTATATCTTTTACCTCCTAGATACCAGAAGTCCTTAACCTCTCGTAAGTTCTCGTTTCCTACTTGTATTCTGGTTTTTGACTTATTTTCTTCCCTTTTACACACTAATACTTTTGTTTTTCTCTGTTGATTTATCAACCGTATCTCTAAGTTAGCACTGCTTCCATTTTATTAAGATCCTTCTAATCTGCTTGATGCTAATATCTTACACTTGGTGGTCCACTGCTCCACTTGAATGTCGTACGTTGACCAGAAAACGAGTGTTTTTTAACTGAAAACGCGAAACGACTAAACCACTGACCAGCCGAGATGCTAATACCGTTATATCAGCCAAAAATCTAAGCATATCAATCGTTTATCCATGCATAATAATTTCAAAGGGCTTTATGCATTTAATAGTAATAATTGCATCTTCGATGTACAAGTTAAAGATTAATTAGTATAGCGCACACACCTGTTCCACTCCTTTTCTTATATTAACTTTTCTGGTTTTTTTGTTTGCAGCCTAGAATATTTCTGAGGTGGATTTAATGATACTCTATTCTGTTTCTACTTTCTAAGTATTAGAAGTTTTCCAATGCTTTTCACCAATTTGTTTGTTCTTCTCAAATCTTTATCGTTTAGTTTCTCAAGGTCAAGCTGTCTTTCATCTTCCTTTTCTTTAAATTTTTTTATTTGAACATTACTTTCATAATTACTATGTTGTGGTCCATGTCTATATGAATTTCAGGGTTGCTTCTGCAGTCTTTTACTTAATACAAAAAGAGTTTTTGTAACTAACATACAAGATATTTGTGTTTTGTACTTGCTAAAAAGGATTAGGTGAAGATTATTTTATTAATAAGCCGTTATTAGGTAAGATTTTTTGTCTAAGCTTAAGCTGTAAATTGTTTTTGTAAGTATTATTTGTCTGTTGAATGCAAAAGATTCGTTAGGTGTTATATATAAAGGGAAGATGTTTTTGAAGGGTTGGAAGACTGATGATACATGTTTTTTGAAATTTCTGTATTTAAAATCCACAACATATTTTCCTCTGAACTAGCCAGACAAGAAAAAAGACATGTAACAGCATCTTTTGTGGCTCCCAACGTATAGGCACATGATGGTCACAGCAATTTACGAGGGTGCTCCAATAAGTACTTATCCTACAAAATAAAAACTAAAATTTTGGCAAAGTGGCGATTTATTTGTCAACATAGTCTCCTTTTAGCTCGATACGTATGACTCAGCAATGCTCCAACTTTTTTAACCCCTCATTCGGCTCAAGTTTCTGCCAGGCGAGTGACATTTTCAAGTTTGGAAACAAAAAGAATTTACACGGGGCCAAATCTGGAGAATACGATGGATGGGGTAGCAGTTCGTAGCCCAATTCGATCAATTTGGCCGTGGCGAGGGCGGTTGCGCTTGTTGTCTGAAGTGAGCAAACGCGACTTTCATCGCGCCGGCAGCTTTCTCATGCCCAATATTTTATGCAGGATATGACCCACGTGGTTTTATGAGATGTCTACTGCCTCGGCTATCTCGCGTACCTTCAATCGGCGGTCTGCCAATACACGCCGTCGCCGTGGATCAATGTAGTAAGCGTAAGACTACGGATCCCAAGGTCCCGGGTTCAAATCCCGACACGGCCGACTGCTTGAAAAATGGCAGGTGAGCATTTTTCACAAATATTACGCCCTCGTTCGGATGAGAGGTTAAATGGAGGTCCCATGTGTGAGTGTTGTCACGCACGTTAAAGATCCCTACCTTGCCTGGAACGGCAAGGGTTCGGCAAAATTCTAAATTTCCAGGCAACAAAAAACTCGCCTCCTGGCCAATGTAGTACTTTCGGGTGGAGCATTGGAAATGTAAATGAACGGTCTGCCAATACAAGGAGGCTCCGTGGCGTAGTGGTAAGTGTGTGACTACTACGCCCAAGCTCCCGGGTTCGAATTCCGACACGGTCCGCTTGAAAAATGTTAGGCGAGCATTTTTCACAAAAATACACCCTCGTTCGGATGAGAGGTAAAATGGAGGTCCCGTGTGTGAATATTGTCACGCACGTTAAAGATCCCTACCTTACTTGAAACAGCAAGGATTTGGCAAAATTCCAAATTTTCCAGGTAAAAAAAAACTCGCTTCCTGGCCAATGTAGTACCTTCAGGTAGAGCATTGGAAAATCACATTTAAGGTCTACCAATACAAGATCGTGAATTTTTGTCATGTTATCCTCCGTGGTAGCCGTTTTCGGGGCACAGGGTGTGGCTCATCAAAAACCGACGTGCGACCACGTTGAAACTCGTTATACCAATTTTTGACGGTTGTCATCGAAGGAGAAGAGTCACCAAACGCTCTTTGAATTCGCTGCGTTATTTCCCTTCCAAAAACAAGAATTGAACCATCTACCGATATTGGTCTTTTTCCATTTTTGTAAAATCCGCGGACACGCCCACTTCCACACGCGTTCAAAACAAACTACTAGTCCTATTCGGCTGAAATTTCGACAGTAGCCGTTTACGAGAATATACTACACTATATAAATTTCTCTTGCGATAATGGTGGCATCGGGCGATGAGCCTAAGTACTTGTCCGACCGCCTAGACCTACGAATAGCCACCAATAAATTACATAATAAACGAATGAATCCTTAAGCTTCCATCATTCAAACAAACTACATAGTCTCCTTTTCTATTAGTTTGATAGGCATGCGCGTCCGCGGGTGCATACATACACAACACATCAATTTTAATTATTTGTTCATGTATTTTTTCTATATACTCATTCTACATTTCACGTTCCTATTCTTCACGTTCATGTCGAGTTGCGGTAGACCTATATGTTCTAATCTTCGCAAGCTACCAGAGCTTTGGTTAGCAAAGCTTTTGCAAAACTGTCTATGATAAACAGAGTACAGCAAGGGGGGACAGTTACCTGCTCTCAAATCATATCCTACTCTCTTGTAAGATTTCCCGCTAACGACTAGGAACCAAGAGCAACTCAATGTTGCCCGTTTTTCCAGTATGCCACCAATTGTTCAGTAATATCACAAATGTGCCTCCACTATTTCTAAGAAATCAGTAGGTCTCTAGTATAAGGACTGGTTTAAAGTTTATTGCTCGTTAGGAGGTTAAAAGATAATGCATCGATACACTGAGACATAGAGTTCTAATAAATACTCATGTAATACCGTTTCTTAAAAATAACGAGTAAATAACGATATGGTGTTCTTAACCTCAACTTTGACAATCTGAATTGATTTTCTATATGTTGAAAGGCGCCATGTACAAATAAGGTGCAAGCAGAAACTCTAAAAACCGCTGGACAAGCAGTAACAGAACGTCTCTTCCAACTTGTAAGCTAGATGTATGAGACAGGTGAGATACTCAAAGATTTCAAACGTAACATTATACTCACTCCACTAAAAAAGAAGTGTGAAAATTTATCGAACAATAAGTTTGACAGCACATGTGTTAAAAATATTAACTAGAATTGTACAATGTCGAATGGAAAAACCAGCTGAAGAAATGCTAGGAGAAGCTCAATTTGGGTTTAGGCGAAATAGGAGTACACGGGAGGCTATTTTAATTCTGAGGATGATAATAGAGAAAACAATAGAAAAAGGAAAAAGCGTTCAACAACATAAAATAAAAAAACATGTTCAAAATGCTCAAAAAGATTGGAATGAGCTTTAGGGATAGACGGATTAGTACATAGCTTATACAAAGAGCAAACAGCGCTAATAGAATTAGAGCAGGAATGTAGAGAAATAAATATTAAAAAAGGGACGAGACAGGGATGTGCTCTATCCCCATTGATTTTTAACTTGTACATTAAAGAGGCAATGAATACTGTCAAATGCAGGAAGAGATTTGGAATTACTATATAGAGACAAAAGATTGGTATGCGTAGATTTGCAGATAATATAACGGTATTAGCATTTAGCGAAGAAGAGTTAGAAGCTGCTCTTAATGAAATGGAAACGGTTCTAACAGAGAGATACGGTATGAAAATTAACAAAAATGAAACTAAGACACTAGTATGCAAAAAAAGGTAAAATAAATCAAAACCAACAATACAAATAGGTAACGAGAACTTGCAAGAGGTTAAGGATTTCTGCTGCCTAGGAAGCCAAATAACGCAAGATGGAAAAAGCGCAAAAGATATAAAACAAAGATTAGCACAAGGTCGTGCTACATTTAACAAGAAAAAACAACTGCTGTGTTCAAAGACAACAAACATAAAAACAAGGAAAAGATTGCTTAAAACATTTGTGTGGAGCATAGCACTGTATGGCTGTGAAGCTTGGACAGTAGGAGAAGCAGAGAAGAAATGTGGTGCTACAGACGTATGATAAAGATATTATGAACACACAAAGTGAAGAACAAAGAGGTACTAGAAATGGTAGGGCAAGAAAGAAATATGTGGAAAACGATAAAAAATAGAAAAGATAGGATGATAGTCCACATATCTAGGCATGAGGGAATAGTGCGGAATATACTAGAAGCAGAGATGGGAAAAAAGAGAAGTAGAAGTAGAGCTAGGTTAAACTATTGCACACAGATAGCGAAAGATGTAGGCTGTGGGAATTTCAGGGAAATATGTAGGTTAGTTTAGAAAAAAAATCAATGGAGGTATGCGTCCAACCAATCCCAAGATGAAAAAACTAATGACGAAAAGAAATAACTGTACATGATGATTTATATGCAACTACAAGTATTGGTTGGGCAATATTCCCGAATAATGTTAATTTTGCGAAAGAATTTACTGGAAAACTACTAATTCGCTAAATGTTCAAGTGTTAGGGGAACTTGGCAGCCATAGGCTGCCTACCCCCTTCACTTACCCGCCCTTGTATCTCATCAAAATCCGCGCGCATTTAGCGTTCGGACCATACCTGAAGTCTCATGAAGGTTCCATATTAAGAACGGAAACTTTACCACCTGTGGTATATACGTTTAAGAGAGTTTGCGTACAGGAAGATAAAATCCATTTGTACTCCAACAATTTTTCTAACCAGAAAGAAGAACTGCTTCAATACCACTGAATATCGGGAAAATAGGGTATATAATTGTAAAACAATAGAAGGGAATCGAACTACATCTAAGAAGAAAGAATAGCGGTTATGCTTGAAGACAACAAACCTAGAAACAAGAAGAAAATTGTTGAAAGCATATTTGTGAAGCACAGCACAGTACGTCTATGAAATAGGAACAGTAGGAAAAGCAGACATAAAGAGATAGAATCCTTCTGGAATGTTGTGCTTCAGATGTATGGACAGATAAAGTTAATAACAAATAGGTTATAGAAATAGTAGGAAAATAAAGATATCTTTAGAAACCAAAAAAAAAAAATAAGATAAATAGAAGGATAGGATACGTTCTAAAGCATTTTTGGGAATATATTACAAGCAGAGATGGGAAAAAGAGGTAGATATTGACCTAGATGAGTCTATTGTACGCAGATAGTGATAGATGCAGACTGTGCAAATTTCAGGGGAATGCGTGGATTAGCTCAGAATAGGAAACAATGAGAGTACGCGTTTAACCAGTTCCAAGACTGAAGACAATGGTGATGTTGAAAAATGAAGCAGATATGGTATTTCACGCATTAACCTTGCACTTTAAAACATATAGTACTTTAAGAAGTTTGCATTCCATTACACCTTTAGTAACTAGAACACAATTTTGCAAGAACGCCCATTTTATAAAGGCTGTAGCCGGGAACCGTAACCAATATTACTAAACGCTTAAATAATATACAAATAAAATATGCAACTATGTTAAAGACATATCAAATATAGTAACTGTAAAATTCGACTATAAATTTGAAAGCTCAAGCAATAACACACCAAATAAATCTTTTAAATTTATTACAATTCGTGCATAACTGATCCCAGCTTGCAAGGTAACCGACATGTTATTGATCGTATCTTACTCTGGGATTAATTAGCAAACACCTAACCATTAACAGTTCTGCAATCGTACCGTACGGCGTACGTTTTTATTTTTTCAAACCATATTACGAAACGCGGTGCACGAATCGTAATTATAATGAATATTTCCTGATATTAAAATGGATAATTAAAGTGTGGGTTGGGTACTAAAAAATAGTGAAACAATTGTGGTTGAGTTATTCATTTCTCGGGTCAAGGGTAATAGTATTAAATCAGAGTAGCTTGTGTCGAAGGTAAGGTCATTTTTGCGGAAATGCGGATGTAGTACCAGGAACCCTTTTTGCCAGAAAAAACTAGTGTGGTGTTCATTGACTAACAGATTTTTAAGAAAGTATTTATGTATAGTACACCGTTCTTTCAATGCCAAAACAATGAATATGTAACACTATGGAGTTCTGATAAAACTGCATATGAATACTAGCACGACAATTAGAAAATGAAGCGTTTTTTTAATCTACTTTTTTATAATTGTTAACTACTTTTAGAATTATAACTTGAGGTAGCATTGAATGTTAAAAATTTTACAATTTTGATTAAGAAAACATATTCGTTATTTTCTGAATTTAATAGAAGAAAAACGAAAATACAAAAATAGATCAGACGTAACAGGAAAGCAGAGATACAAAGCCATAAAATGGGAAATTATTCGAAAATGCAGGAAAGCTAAAGAACGATGGATTGATGAAAAGTGCAAAGAGGTACAAACTAAGATAGAAATAGGAAAGACCGACGAAGCATACAAACTAATTAGAATGAATTTTAAGAATATAAAAACGTATAACAAAAATATAAGGGAGGCAGGAGGAAACGTCATTATAGAAAACGTACAGAAAGTGGTCAGATGACAAGAAATTATAGATAATTTATATGCAGGATAGGAACTAACAGCATAGAACAAAAATCGGACATTGAAAAGGATGACTTGGGATATTATATTCATAGAGATGAGTTTGAATTAGCATTAAAGGGTCTGAAAAATGATTAGTCGCTGGGTACAGATAAAGTACAATGAAAACTCTAAAAGCCGCCGGACAAGCAGTAACAAAACGTGTCTTCCAACTTGTAAGCTATATGTATGAAACACGAAAGATACCCAAAGATTTCAAACCTAATATCATAGTCAGTATACCAAAAAAGGCAGGCACTGATAGATGTGTAAATTTTCGCACAAGTTTGAGAGCACACATGTCAAAAATATTAACAAGAATCGTACAAAGATGAATGGTAAAACAGGCTGAAGAAATACGAAGAAAAAACCAATTAGAGTTTAAGCGAAACATGGAAACACGGGAGGCTATTTTAACTCTGATGGTGATAATCGAGAACACAATAGAAAAGAAGAAAGCGTGTATATAGGACTTGTAGATTTGGAAAAAGCATCCCACAGTGTAAAATTGTATGTTCTAAATAGTCAAAAAGATTGGAATACGTTTTATGGATAGACAGATAGTACATAGTTTATACAAAGAGCAAACAGCTGTAATAGAATTAGAGCAGGAACGTAGAGAAGTAAATATTAGAAAAGGAATGAGACTGGGATGTGCCCTATTCCTGTTAATTTATAACTTGTACTTCGAAGAATGAATACTGTCAAATGCAGGAAAACATTTGGAATTATTATGCAGGGACAAAAGATTGATATGCTTAGATTTGCAGATGATATGAGGCATTCGGTGCCAAAATGTCCTAAGCGACAAATACCAACTGAAACTTTTATGCGGTAATTTTGATAGCTACTGATGGAAGAGAAAAGTGGATATTGTGTACGAAAAATATAATAACTGATAATAAACAAACAAATAATTACTTCAAACACTTAGGTAGTATGCGAGCGTAGTGAAGCACATTTATGTTCATGCGGTCGTTCAAACGGATAACGATAATAAAACTCCGTTGCATGCGTCCGTCAAGTACGGGTAACGAAAGACGACTCTCTCATGGCAAAACGTAGCACATGTAATTTTGCGGCCTTCTACAAGGAAAATCGATACTACAAAGCCTCGTGTGTTCTCTAAGGTGAGAACAAACTTCTTGTGCATGCAAAGAGCAAGTTGATCGATATCGCCGCACTTTGTACAGGCGCTGTGTTTGAAGTAATACACGGGACATTTCTGTAACATTTTAATATATTGGGCGGACGTAAATAATCAACAAATTTCAACTTCGAAAATAAATTAAGCTATAAATTATACAATATAAACGAAACAAATTAAGCGGCAAATTATATACAAATATAAACGGAACACCAACAATGGAGAAAGATGCGCCTAAAGATTTTACCACCAACAACACCTACTTTAGATAATCACCTAATGCTGTGACTCAAGTCATGTTAACTTTTTGTAGATGTTATTTAAAGAGTAACTTGTATTTTAGTACGTTGATCGTCAAAAATTAGGTGCAATAAGTAAATAAATCGTGCATAGCAAACTTTGGTTTTCCAGACTGTATAATATGATGGTTAAGATGGACAATAAGTCAGTTTGGCTTTGTTCTGTAAAATATTAAATGTTTTTACTGCTATCAAAAAATGCATGTAACTGATTTTATCAACACTTAGAATAATAATGAACAATATTCAACTACCATAACAAAACAGAAAAAATGTACTTAAGCTAGTTTGACATGGTATTTCAGGGAAACCTCTTGGTGGTTAAGGTATCTTAGTATTGGAGATGCTATGGTAGGCATACAATGCAATATCTTAATGAAGGTTCATTGGAGAGAAAACCAGAGAAACAACGTAGATGATAGAAACCAACATTGTTAATATTAAAAACAAATTTAATTTTTCGTTTCATGACAAAGAAAGGACATCATACTATTAGTAAAGTAACCTAAGACGCCAGTCCTCATCTTCACTACTTGAAGAGAAAATTATATCTTCGGCATCCAGTGTGGAGGTTTTTGTAGAACTCTTGTGAAACTGGAGGAATGAACGCCAAGAGTTCTTTAATGTCTTTAAGTTTCTTACTATTGATTTTTCGCCCATCTGGATACAACAGTATGAGTGAAGTGGTGGTAGTAATGTCAGATGGGCTCCTTCTTTTTAGGTTTACTGTAGAAAAGTCAGAGTTTTCATCAAATGAAGCTTTGAATAGCATTTTCAGATCAGTTCCTTTCCTCGTTCGAAAATGAGAATGTTTTTCCAATTGACCTTTTCCCCAAGATCTGTTTTCTTTTCTGTTTATTATACGTTGCAGCAAACACTTAAAGGAAAAAAACTGCTACGAGACATTTCATAAACCTTAAAAGGATTTTTCTTCGAACCGCTTTTTACTACCTTTGCCCAATCAGCAGCGACATAAATCTGTTTGTGGTATTTTTTTCTTTCGCTATTAATCCAAAATCCTGGTCGCACAGTAAGTATGTGTGACTTGGTATTAAAAACTTGTGGTCAATTTGGTTCACACTGAATTCATCACTATCTGCAGTGTAATCCATCATAGTCGTCAATTTCATATTCTTATTTTGCTCGCCACACTGATCACTATACATAATGACAGTAGGCTTATTAGGGGCATGGTTTTTGAAGAAACGCAGAAGACGTGAAGCAATTTCATCTGGTCCTCTAGAAGCTTGAGACTCATTCCACAACTATGTATAAACTTTATCTGAAGTTAGGTTGTGAACTCCAAGTATGTCCATAACTGTATCTTATAGTAACTAATGCCCACATCTAAGTCTGGTATAGGTAGTGTTTTCTTAAGATCAAAAACGGATACATTGCTATTACTGTTAAGTAGCTTGCTAAATTTAACATTCGATTTCATTGATTCTCTCGCTTTTTCAATAAATGCAAGGTGTTCATTGTATTGTTCTTTTATTAGTAGTTTTTCTTTATCATTTGTTAAGAAATCAGAGTTATTTTTTAGCAAGTTACATTTTTTACATGTATCTTTCAATGGCGGATGCAAGTGGAGATTGAAATCAGTATTAAACAGTTCCTTAAATACAAGGTTACTAGCTGGTTCTAATGGTGTCGATTCATTTTTGCAATGCTGTGAATACAGCTGGATTAATTTATCAATATTTAACGAAGGAGACAAATACAGCCTTCTTGAATTTTTCTTCCGGTTATAATGAGACTGATACGAAGAAAATTGTTTTATGAAGATTCTAATATGCTCTCGAGTTGATTGTGGTGTTTTATTGTGTGGTTCATGTTTTCCCCTGTAGTCTTGAGGCGTTTCTTTTTATAAGGCATGGGCAAGTCTCTGATCCGAAATTCTTAGGGTGTGTTTAAAGACAATTAAAAACTTTTATTATACTTCCGTTTGAATTAGGAACAAAATATTTACGGGTAAAAACCCTCAGACTGTTTTCATTCTTAGTGTGCTTTTGTTTAACTTCAAAAACGTTAATATTTGATTGTATGTACATGGTTTGTAGTGTCCAATCTTTTAAACCATAAAAGCATGTGTGTATTTGTATTCTTTTTTGTTGCCAAAGTTTGTCTTGCATTTTAAACTGCATTTGCATTCAAAAAATCGGTACTGCTTTTCTTTTACAGTCGTTCCTTTTACAGATTTATATTCATTACCGCTGTTCCTAAGTTGTTTTCTTAGGGTTTTTTGTCCAATTATTTTGATCTCGTTGCCTTTTTCTTCAACGTTTTTGGGATTTTCTTCCGCATTTTCTACTTCTATGTTTTCTTCTACAAAAGCATTAATTGCTACTTCATTCCCGTTATTAATATCAACTACTTCTTCATGTGTTAGAATTTCTACTTCATTTTGAAAAACTTCATTCATATCTTCCATTGTCACTACTTCAGTTCGATTTTCTGTTTCAACTTTTATTTATTCATTTCTAACAACTCTATTCACTTTTTCCGTTGCCATTACTTTATATCTATGTCCTTCTTCAATTATAATATCTTCTTTTCCAAAATTTTTCACAAAGCTATCGTCCAAAAACTCTATATCAATACCATATCCTTCTTCACCTTCAACAGTTTGAGCGGAGTAGTAAATTGGAACAACTTCAGTCACTGTCACTACTTCAACAATAATTTTTTTTATTATTTTGTCTTTCGTCTGTAAGGTCATTTTCAGAGTTGTCCAAAAAATTCCAGTATTTACAATATCTTCTATTTTTCTATTGCCAATATTTAACTTGATATTTTCACTGCGAAGCAAGTCTTTTAAAGACATGTTCGTGTCATTGGATAAGTATACTTCATTTCTTCTTGTTCTAGTACAATATGAGTGATCGCTTGAAAAGAAGATTTATTGTTGATTAGACTACAGAACGGTAAAGTTTATTAATGCGAAGGTAGCCTAAACACCAATAAAACCGCCAAAAAGTAGCTAAGCGCCCAGAAATGTTTTTGAGTGAAATTCCAAAGTACAGTATTGCCCGAAATAAACAGTACTGAAACTAAGTTGCCGGTGTTTTTATGCGTGCGTTGTCACACTCAAGTTAGCTAGTGTAGACCTGTCAAGTAAACCTCAAACAAGTAATTAGTATGGCCTAATTGTTAAAAATGGTGTTAAGTACAGAGGAGAAAGTGTTTCTGGTAGTGCATTATTTTCGTTCATACGGAATCGGCCGACGTAATGGTGCAAGTTTGCTATACGTGTCTGATCAATTCACACAAAGGTTTAATAAACGTTCTCCAAGTAATGCTGTAATTTTGAAGGTTATTGAAAAGTTTAGAAATACAGGTAGTGTATTGTGCCAACGAAAAGGAAACTCAGGGCGTCCCAGGACAGTTAACAACAACAATAACCATGAACGTGTTTTGAGCAAATCTTAGAAAATCCGAAAGTCAGCCAGGCAAGGACAGCGTTACAACTTGATTTAAAAGAACTTCCTTTCAAAGAATCCTGAAGGATCTGGGTACATTTTCGTGTGTGATTCAGGTACATCAACAACTACATCCTCGGGATTATCGCAGTAGAGTGGAATATTGCGCCAGAATTCTCGCGTTACAGTATGAAAATCCTGAATTTTTGAAAAATGTTTGGTTTTCAGACGAAGCACATTTTCACTTGTCAGGCTATGTGAATCGTCGCACAAATCGATTTCTGGGCTTTGCCAGACCCGATGAGGTTCAAGAGGTTCCTTTACATAGTGAAAAAGTGAGTGTCTGGTGTGCTGTTTCCGGACACGGAATCATTGGTCCGTACTTTATCGAAGAGAATGGTAGGCAAGTCACACTTAATCAACAGAGGTACAGACAAATTTTAACACGATTTATCCCTGATCTACGTCAATTCTGTCGTGCACGTAACTTGGCATTTCGAAACCAATTTTTCAGCGGGACGGGGCAACTTGCCATACTGCTGCCGCAATTCGTCAATTTCTTCAAGAACATTTTCCAAGCAAATACATATCACGATTTACTGACTTCCCTTATCCTTCACATTCTCCAGACCTCACACCTCCAGACGCATACATTTGGGGCATGGCTAAAAATGCCGTTTTCAAACGGGCACCACAAACCATCGATGAATTAAAGGATGCCGTTAGAGTCTTCTTCGCAGCCCTGAGACAACCCTTATTCAATAACATGACCAGAAACTTAGAACATCGTTATGAAGTCTGTCTCGAACGAGGAGGTGCACATTTAGAACATATAATAAAGTGTCAATAATATGTATTTTTTAAATATACAAAACAATTACAATTTCAGTACTGTTTATTTCGGGCAATACTGTAACTCGATCGACAAAAAACACAAAACTAGGCTATAAAAGTTCTAAACTAGCAATTTTATAAATAAAAAAACTGATATTACACTGAGAAGCTTAAACTTTCGATTTGAGACTACTATCTATTCTGTATGAATTGTTTTAAAAAGCATTACAATCAAAAAATTAACCAGTACTCAGTGTTATGCATGCCACTAAATATTAAAGGTTTATTTGTTTGGAGTGAGATATTCAATAACTTCGATTACATTTTCAAATCAAGACATTCTTCTTTACTATCGTATTAAATTCATGAAATGGTTTAAGACAATATTTACCTTTTTAATTTAAGTTCAAAACAGCATTGCATTCACAACATATACTAGGTAGAGAAAAGTTTATTTCCTTAAAAATAATTAGTATATCGCTTACCTGAATAATTAGTAGTGCCTTTCTGTTTCTTAGACATATCAAGAATTTTTAAAGTTCTTGACTTAAACAATGTAGTCACAAAACATTAATAAAAGCAGTATTGTACAACTAGCACTGATGCTTTATAGACAACTTAACACAGCTACGGGAGGTTAAAACAATTTGGCATCAAACAACAAGCAGCAGAACAGTAATGCCAAACTAAATTTATGCCTAAAAAAATACCCTAATATTTTTCTTGTTGATTAGGCTAGTTTGGTACTAAACTACATATTTCAAAAAATCTATTATAACAACAAACTCAAAACACCAAATTTGTCGCTTAGAACACTTTGGCGCCGAACCCCTCATATAACGGTATTAGAATCTAGCAAGGAAGAGTTAGAAGCTGCTCTTATTGAAATGGCAACAGTACTTACAAAGAGATACAGAATGAAAATTAAGAAAAAGAAAACTAAAGTACTAGTATGTAAAGGAAGTGAAAATAAATCAAAAACTAGAATACAAATAGAAAACGGGAACTTATAAGAGGTTGAGTATTTGTACTACCTAGGAAGCTAAATAACACAAGATAGGAAAAGCGCAAAAGATATAGAACAAAGAGTAACACGAGGTTGTGCTACATTCAACAAAAAAATGCAATTACTTTATTAAAAGTCAACCGTAGAAACAGGGACAAGATTGTTGAAAAGATATGTGTGGAACACAGCACTGTACAGCTGTAAAACTGTGAAACTGAAATGTTGTGCTACCAACGAATGATGAAGATATCCTTGACAGACAAAGTTAAAACAAGGAAATTCTAGAATTGGTAGGGAAAGAAAGAAATATGTAGAAAACAGTAAAAAATAGGAGAGATACGATGATAGATCACATACTAAGGCATGAGGGAATAGTGCGTAAAATACTAGAAACAGATATAAGGAAAAAATGGATGGAGTTAGACCTAGGTTAAACTATTGTACACAGATAGTCAAAGATGTAAGCTGTCGGAATTTCAGAGAGTGTGTAGGCTAGCTTAGAATAGAAATCAATGGAGGTACGCGTCCAGTCCAACCAGTTCCGAAACAGGAAATCTAGTGGCGAAAAAATAATTGTACTTAAGCCTGATGATTATTATAAGTAACTACATGTATTGCTTTCTCAATTTTCTCAACTATGTTAATTGTGCAAAAGATTTACTGGAAAACTATTCATTCGGTAAAAGTGTAAATTTTTGGGGATTTTGGTAGTCTCAGATTGCTTAATCCCTTTCGCATATCTCTGGATGTCGGTAAAAGAACGTATATATTTAGATAACTATAAAAGAGGAACACAGCTGTATCTAGGCTGTAAGATTTCTTTTGGGAAATATGTAGGCTGGCTCACAATTGAAATCAGTGGAGGTGCGGGTCCAACCAGTTCCAGACGGAAAATTTAATGACGAAAAAATAATTGCATTTAAACTTGATGATTATTATAAACAACTGCAGGTGTTAGTTTTGCAATATTTTAAACTAATATTGATTGTGTCGATGAATTCATTAGAAAAATATTAATTGGGCAGATGTTGAAGTGTTGTGGGATCTTTGTAGGCGCAGGTTGCTTAAACCTCTTTACATACCAGTGAATATTGGTAAAATAGGGTATATATTTAAAAAACAATAGAAGGGAAACCGAGCCGTATCTAACAGGCAAGAGCAACGCTAATGTTCGAAGACAACAAAGAAAAAAACACGGAAAAATTCTTGAAAGCATATGTATGGAACACAACTCTGGACGGCTATGAAATAAAGGAAAGTAGGAAAAGCAGGCAGGAATAAGATAGCAGTCTTTTGGAATGTTTCGTTTCAGATGTATTATGATGATAACATGGACCGACAAAGTTAATAACAAAGAAGTTTTAGAAATAGTTGGAGAAGAGATGTACATCAGGAAAACAATAAAAAATTGAAATAGAAGGGCAGGACACGTTCTAAGACATTTGGGGAATAATGCGGGATATATTAGATGCAGAGATTGTTATACTTTACGTCTCTACTCAAAGGTATACTTTAAAAGTCCCGGCGGGTAATGTATAAGAGCCACTACGACAGTTGGTAACACAAAAGGTATTTGCAAAATGTTGCGCAATAAGCGGTTACATCATACTTATGATCAAATTATTATCACATGCAAAAAGATAAATGTACTCGCGTAAACTGTAGGGCTCTTCACAACATGGCAGCTATTCTCGCGTTGAGCTCTCCGCGTTGGTTGAGCGTTCTGGGCGTGGGTCGTCCTTTTGCCCCCTTGTCAAAACCAAATTTAAAATTGTCTTCTCTTCTTGTGTAACGATACGACAGGATTACCCAAGTAAAAGGAACGATAATAGGTATAAGGCAGGGAACCTACATTACCTGAAAGAGAAGACAAGATAACGGCACAAAAATTACCACTCCGTTCGACGTTTTATTAACTAGTCCCGACGTGACGGAAATCACCACCTTTGTTCTACTCTGCGTCTGCGCAATTCCGGACGCCGACGCAACTATCTAAAATGACGGAAATGCACACACAAGTCTTTTAAATTATTGGCGCGAATTCACTTGCAAAGTAGAAACTTACAGAAATGTTCACATAGCCGATTTTCGGCATGTAACAATCGCGACAAAACCATAAAAGAAAAAAATCTTAAAAAAAGAAAATGACTGTTAGCACGGTAAAAGCTTAAAATATAGATCCTAACCAACCTACATAAACCCTAACTTAAACTCTACAAAATGTTTATTTTAGGCGCCACCTGGTTTTTTCCGACCGATAACACGTCTTCCGGATTACCAGGAAACGGAACGTGTAGCCCCATTGTCTTTGACTATATTTGTAGGTGCACACACGGGTCTTTCATGTGGCGCAGTTATAATCGACAGCACAAATTTGTCGAAGAGCATCAAACACCACTTAAACTAGAATAAATGCGACAAGTCGCCTAACCTATATACTAAACTAAAGCTAACATTACAGTTTTCTAAGTGCAGACGCACATGAGCGTTGCATCTAGACTGTTTCTTCGTTGGCAAGAAAATGCCCAAATTTCAAAATGTTCAAAAGAGTGAGTTACTCTACACTCTAGCAAATTTTTAGGTACTGGTGCTCTGGTTTAATAAACAATACACATCAAAACTTGTCCATGACGTGGTTGTGAATCAACAAATTTACCAACAGTACCATCTTACTAATTCCTTACATTACTAACCTAACAAATTACATGGCTACCATCAGGATAGCTTTTTCACTAAATATTCAAAAAATAATTCCTACGTCTGATCGTAAATACCAAATGTTAGGAAAATAAAAAAAGATAAAACAAAAACTCAAGTTATTTGGGTGTTTTAAATTTAGTAATAGCGTCGACTTTAGCGGGATCTGCTCGTAGACCAGTTCCATCGATAATAAAACCAAGAAATGTAAGGGAAGAACAGCAAAATTGACATTTCTCCCAATTTATCTTAAAACCTGCTGCATTTAGGCGTTCCGCAACTTCATTAAGTGTGGCGATATGTTCGTCAAAGGAACTTGAGATAAATAATATATCATCTAAAAATACAAAGGCACGTTCCTGATGTAAGATGAGACCTAACGTTTGATCCATAGTACTTTGTAAAGTTTGTGGTGCGTTACAGAGATCAAATGGCAAAAAATTATATTCGAAAACACTTCGGCCTAGAACACAAAAAGCAATTTTTGGGCGGGAAGATAGGTCAAGAGGTATCTGATAAAAAGCTTGTCTAAGATCGATAGATGAGATAAATTTAGCGTTTCGAAGTCGGCTTAAAATCGAATCAGTACGAGGTAGAGGGTAAGCGTCCGACACAGTTACAGAATTAAGCTTTCTACCGTCAAAACAAACACGCCATTCGTCATTTTTCTTGCGGACTAATAACACGGGAGACATCCATGGTGAATATGAGGGAGAGACAACACCAGATTCTAACATTTTATCTATTTCGGAATGCAAATGTTTTTGTAATGCAGGCGATAGCGGATATTGACGTTGCTTAAAAAGGAGGGCATCACCTGTAGAGATAATATGTGTTGCAGTAGTAACGCAACCAAGTTCAGAGGTATTTAGTTTACGAAATTTGTCGATTGTAGAGTTAAGAATTGCATTTTGGAAATCGGTAAGAGAAATTGTATTAGATATTCCTGCAGATGTACAGGAATTTGTTTTAAGGGAAGTTTGCCAAGAAAAATCTTGAAAGTAGAGCGATAAATTAAAAAGTTTACAGAAATCTACACCTAGTAAAAATGGGTAAGCTAATGTAGGTACGATCAAAAATGGAACGTCACGTTCAAGTGATTCTACTCGAATTTTTAGTTTAAGGAAACCCGATACATATATTTGATTATCGCCGGCTAAATCTATGAAAATTTTTTTTGGGAATAACTTGATTTTTTATGTTTTCTTTAGATAATTGCTGTAGGCCTTCGTTATTTATAAGGGAACATGAGGAACCTGTGTCCAGTAAAGGAACCAATCGAGATAGGTAAATGAGGACGGATATCAAGGGGTTTTTTAACAAGTTGTAAGGCAGCAGACTTTCTATGATAAAAGGAATTAACGGTTTGCAGCCAACTCGACCACTCCGACGGGGTAGTATGACATACTTCTGATAATGGAGGTAAGTTATTTTGTAAATTTAAGGTAGCGAGATTATTCTTATTAGATATATTAGGTAAAGGTATAACGTTAGAGGTAGCTTTATGCTTTAAATTTATTGACGTCTGGGTCCGTTGAATGGTTGGTGTTGAGGACGATTTTAATTCACGTCCCGGGTAGGAATATCTCCGCGAAGGTTTCCCTATAAGTTAGAAATTAGTGTGCACATTGCTTGCTGGAAAATCTATATCAATACAGATATGATTTCAGCCTCCATCAAACGGCATTCTTTAGTAGTATCAGAAAATGAGAAGACAACTTGATCGAAAGCTCTAATTTTGACCTCAAAAGGTAGTGTTTTTTGTGCGGTGAAAAAATAACAGGAGAATTTTTGGTTGCTCAGTTGAAGTTGCCACATCACAAAAGGAATAATGTAGTCACCGTGGAGATGCCGAAATTGAGGGAAACCATTTGGAAAGTCGCTGAAAATTCCGAAGATGAGTGATCACTGCAAATAATGAATCAGTTGCAGAATACAGACGATTTGGTGAAAGATGACGCACAATATCATTGGTTTTGCCAACGAAAGCTTTTTAAGCAACTATCAGCAAGTCATAAAAGGGGACGTAAGCCAGCCAATAATATAAATGAGGCGATCGATCAGATAATCGATTATCTCGAAGAGCATTCTGAAGAATGCCAATTCAGGATGGATGAGCTGTTTGATCAAATTGAAGGAAGGAAGGAAACTATGTACCTGATAAAAGAACTGTAAAAGCTCGTCTCCTGGATTACTATGGCGAAGACATCTATCTTGTTTGCTGAAAACAGTCCGAGAAAAACAATTTGTTTGAAGAGAGTCGGGTGTAAAATTCTTTCACACCATTGATATACGTATAAGAGATCGAACCTTGAGGAAGAAAACCTACGGGAAATTAAGGCTACAGCTGATATTATTGTTGGAGACATTCGCTCACGTCTCTATAATACTACTAAATTTATACCACCAGATATTTTCTACTGGATGCAGATGCTGTAATTCCTCCTACTTTGGGAGGATTTCACCTCCGTATGTCCTTCATGGAAACCATTGGGAAAATAATTGGTGGAAGTGGTTTAAAAGAACTGTTGACAATGATTTATGCAGAAAACAATGCGGGAAAAATTTTCAGCGGCCATGTTTACTCAAGTACTGTACGAAATCATATTTTGATTCATCTTGTTTTGGACAAACTGGTTTGGGAGTCTGTAAACCTGTCAGAAGACAGCAGTGATGATGAAAAACGTGCTTGGTAACATTGATAAAACGGTTTTTAATGTTGAAGAAAATGAGTTATTGAACGTTGTTTCAGCAAAATTCAGGGAAGCTTTGCATACACTTGGAAATCGTGGACCTATCACTAAGTTGTGGCTACAGTATTTTTCGATGGTGACGCTAATTAAGCAGTTTATAGAGACCGAAAGGATGGGAAACTGGACTCACTTGCCATTTTTTTACGCTTCTGGTCATTTTTTCTATACGAAATGCACACACTTGTACTTACAAGATATGTTAACATTGGAAGATAGAATGGAAGCCGCTGAATATCGCGTATTTATACTTTCCGGGTATTTTACGATCGGGCGGACGCAAAAATACTGGTTCGGTATTTGGACTGATCAGACTATAGAACAAACTCTCATGTGAATGATGGAGACATCTGGTGGATTGACAACTGGTAGGGGTATAATTAATCGAGTTCTCATACGATAGACACTTCGAGTGATACATCTGCAAAACATTTGTGCTGAAGTAAACAAATTCTGTAATATCGCACTAGAATCCTCAGAAGAACATGTCGATACGAGACCTTCTCAAATAGATAGAAAAAGAAAGACGCAACAAAGCCTTCTCATTGTTTGAATTCGGTGTTTTATTCAACGAATTGATGACGCATTCAGTCGATTCGTTATGTAGTTGTCAAATTGTACCGAAATATATCGAATGAAAACAAAAATTAGCGTAGTAGCGATTTTAGATATTTTGAATAGGTTGATATTGTGTTGAAAATCCCTAGTGTTCCAACTCAGGAAACCTCCGCGCGCGACACCATCTTGGAAACACCGCCAAATTTTTTAACTTTTTCCGAATTTTCTCAAATAACTCTCAACAGATAAAACAAGCTTTCTTTATACCAATTATTTTAGCTCATGAAATGTAGTTAGCTCTTCTTATGCAGATTGCAAATACGTCCGCTATCATATGAAGCAGATCTAAAAACTGCTAACTTTCATTAATTAGCTCAGTCAAACTGTCAGTAATGAAAACAGCGATGTTTTGATATCTTGTATAGGTTGGCATTGTGTTAAAAACCCCAAGTTTTCCAACTCGGAAGCCTCTGCGCGCGACGCCATCTTGAAGAAATCGCCAAAATTTTTACACTTGTTCCGGGACTTCTCAAATAACTCCCAAAATTAGGTCTGATGGAAAATTACGAAAGGATATTTGTAACAAGAGTGTGTGCCTTACACTATAAGACCAAAGTGAAGGTGGTAGCTCTGATATTTACCGAGGTGAAGCTCTTCAAAATCTGACAATGTTTTTCAAAAATGTAAAAAATGCTTATTTTCCCTCAATTTTTGCTCGATAAGAAAGTAACGGTGTGTCCCACCACAAAGCAAGAGGCTGCATCATGTATACAGATAAAAATAAATAAAATTAGGGTAGTATGTATATGCCAAGTATATCTAAACAATGAACAGGTTAGGGAACTGTATTTTTAGAGGGAGATTGGAGTTGTTTTATAAGTGTTGATGGCACGTAACAAAGGGGTGATTCAGGCAGGTACATTACAAGGATGACACCTGATTTGTTTACCACAAATCTTATAACACGCAAACAGTTTAACTGTACCGTGGGTGGTACGTAAATTCTCAGTAGCAACGTCTTATCGTACGCATAATACGTATTCATATCAAACACTTTTACAAACGGTTTAGTATTAATTTCATCATCGATGTTGTTGAGTCTACAATGGCTACTATAACTGCAAAGGTATGTTTTATATGTAATACAAAATTGAGTGAGGGTGATGTTGTTGTAGTCAAGAAAAAAGGAATCGAGAATTTGACAAAGCCCTGTGTTGTACGGATCACACCAATTTGTTGAAAGACCTACATGAAATTAGTGTGCACATTGCTTGCTGGAAAATCTATATCAATACAGATATGATTTCAGCCTCCATCAAACGGCATTCTTTAGTAGTATCAGAAAATGAGAAGACAACTTGATCGAAAGCTCTAATTTTTGACCTCAAAAGGTAGTGTTTTTTGTGCGGTGAAAAAATAACAGGAGAATTTTTGGTTGCTCAGTTGAAGTTGCCACATCACAAAAGGAATAATGTAGTCACCGTGGAGATGCCGAAATTGAGGGAAACCATTTGGAAAGTCGCTGAAAATTCCGAAGATGAGTGATCACTGCAAATAATGAATCAGTTGCAGAATACAGACGATTTGGTGAAAGATGACGCACAATATCATTGGTTTTGCCAACGAAAGCTTTTTAAGCAACTATCAGCAAGTCATAAAAGGGGACGTAAGCCAGCCAATAATATAAATGAGGCGATCGATCAGATAATCGATTATCTCGAAGAGCATTCTGAAGAATGCCAATTCAGGATGGATGAGCTGTTTGATCAAATTGAAGGAAGGAAGGAAACTATGTACCTGATAAAAGAACTGTAAAAGCTCGTCTCCTGGATTACTATGGCGAAGACATCTATCTTGTTTGCTGAAAACAGTCCGAGAAAACAATTTGTTTGAAGAGAGTCGGGTGTAAAATTCTTTCACACCATTGATATACGTATAAGAGATCGAACCTTGAGGAAGAAAACCTACGGGAAATTAAGGCTACAGCTGATATTATTGTTGGAGACATTCGCTCACGTCTCTATAATACTACTAAATTTATACCACCAGATATTTTCTACTGGATGCAGATGCTGTAATTCCTCCTACTTTGGGAGGATTTCACCTCCGTATGTCCTTCATGGAAACCATTGGGAAAATAATTGGTGGAAGTGGTTTAAAAGAACTGTTGACAATGATTTATGCAGAAAACAATGCGGGAAAAATTTTCAGCGGCCATGTTTACTCAAGTACTGTACGAAATCATATTTTGATTCATCTTGTTTTGGACAAACTGGTTTGGGAGTCTGTAAACCTGTCAGAAGACAGCAGTGATGATGAAAAACGTGCTTGGTAACATTGATAAAACGGTTTTTAATGTTGAAGAAAATGAGTTATTGAACGTTGTTTCAGCAAAATTCAGGGAAGCTTTGCATACACTTGGAAATCGTGGACCTATCACTAAGTTGTGGCTACAGTATTTTTCGATGGTGACGCTAATTAAGCAGTTTATAGAGACCGAAAGGATGGGAAACTGGACTCACTTGCCATTTTTTTACGCTTCTGGTCATTTTTTCTATACGAAATGCACACACTTGTACTTACAAGATATGTTAACATTGGAAGATAGAATGGAAGCCGCTGAATATCGCGTATTTATACTTTCCGGGTATTTTACGATCGGGCGGACGCAAAAATACTGGTTCGGTATTTGGACTGATCAGACTATAGAACAAACTCTCATGTGAATGATGGAGACATCTGGTGGATTGACAACTGGTAGGGGTATAATTAATCGAGTTCTCATACGATAGACACTTCGAGTGATACATCTGCAAAACATTTGTGCTGAAGTAAACAAATTCTGTAATATCGCACTAGAATCCTCAGAAGAACATGTCGATACGAGACCTTCTCAAATAGATAGAAAAAAGAAAGACGCAACAAAGCCTTCTCATTGGCTTTCTGAGCACAATCCATTCCCTAACATTGATGTGATAACGTCAATAAATTAAGGAATTGTGGGCAGCAGTGACGTAAATTGCTATTTGTCTGAAAAGATTAGTAAAGGAATGATTTCTAAAATTGTAACTTTATTTTTTGTTCTCACTGACAGGACCACGTTGTAAACGCCAGTGAAACGTATTTTTTTTGTTTTATGGGCGTGGCGTCAGTGATACTTTTTTTTCCAAAAATCTTCCGATAAAGCTAGGGGTTTATTCCTGGGTAGAGCAATGAGAAATGGGGGGGTAAGTCGAATTCTGTTTGCAAATCAAAGTTAAGCTAAATCAAATAGGCGCCACCAAGTCCTGATGTAATTACGATAATTGCATAGCACAGTTCTAAGGGAGGACGTGAAGACCCAAAAAAAAAATGATCGCCTTCGTTGACAAAAACCTGTCTTAACAAAATAAGACGCAGCTCCTGTAAGAAATTGTGATAGTTAAATAAATAAAAAAGTGGAACACCATTTGTGTCCTGCAAAAATACATAAATAAATAATAAAAAAGTATTTCCAATATAAAATTGGCATCAATTTATTACTCAGAAGGGTTTTAGCTTTATGTAATTAGATTTGATCGCACTTGATCAAAATAAAAAATCTTTAATTTTGAACTAATTGTTTACTAAAAAAAACTCTTTTAAAATAATATAACTTGTAACAAAAAATTTTTATCATTAACTGCATAAATCTTAAACTTTTAACTTTTCTGTTTGTCTTTATTATTATTCATCAAGCAACTTTACTTTAAACATGAACTTGTTGTACAAATAGAATTCTAACCTGGTCAGATCTTTTCAGGTAGATAACAAATTAATAGCTCCTAACAATATCAGCATTTGAGCTTTCAAAATTACGTATAATAATCTAAGTGTAGGTAAAGCTGATCACAAAAATAGGCATGTTTATTTAAATTGCATTACAGCTGCTCAAAGCATTTGCTTTTAAGGCAACATCTGTCAGCTGTACAAAGTAGAAAAATATGACGTCGGAAACACCTGTTGGCATTACCGACGGTTCATATGGAGCAAAGCATGTTTATTTAGAACACTAATTCAGTAAACTTTCGTTTTACAACTTGTAAAACCAGCTCAACAATTAGTTGAAACTTTTACAATTTACGTATATTAAGCATCAAAGCAAGTTAACATGTTCCAAGTTTTGAAACACTTGCAAAAAAAACTTATAGCTATCTACGAACCAAAACTGCAATTGTCGCTTTACGACAAAGTAAGACGCGATCCCCGTTCTTCAAGCAACGATAACAGCGTTTGCAATTTGAAACGACTTCATCCAAATCAACTTCTATAATTCCTTCCTAGACAAATTTCTTGTTAGGCAAAGTTTAAATCAATTATTCTTGTCGAGTAATATTTGTTACGTTCCACGTGTCGAATCACATCCTGTCGCATTACATTCTGCAGCAGTCGTGCTCTCAAAGTTGAATTATGTCACCTTCTAAAGGTTGCATCTTACGTGTGTCCTTCTGTGTCCTTCTAAAAGTTGCATCTTACGTGTCGCGCTAAATAAATTACCTCAAATTACATAAGTTTGTATAATATATACATTACCAACCGTTATTCGAAGATGTTTTCACCGTTTGAAATGGATTCGAAGATTGCCGGCCTCCAGCCAAGGGTACATGTTGATATCGCTATCGCCTGTGACCGACTATCTCGTAACCAGGGCCGAGCGGTCGCGCCGTCAGGAGGGGAACCAAACAATCAAACAGAGATGTGCTTGCAAATAGCTTTATACGACACAGATATCTGAATATAACTAGATTACTAAGGAAGGATGCAGGCTTAGCGTATTACTTTTGAAGTTGAGTGCAAATTACATTACATTACATTATTCTTGAAATTATATGCAAAGAATTATTATTTAAAATAAAATTGTTACAAAATTACCAGAAACAACTTTGAAAAAGTTAAATTCAAGCGAAAAGATAAAGTAGTTACACTTGCTTCCATTAATACTACTTCTAAATTTGGAAACATAACCGTTTTCATGGATCTCTTTATGTCTTTCCACAGATTATGCATATCGAAGCAATCAGATGAAGATCTAAAAGCACGTTTCAAGTTCGAATTTTCATCTTTTTCCATGTCTTTATTTGCAGAAGTAGGCATGCGCAAGGGAACAAAATCTTCGTTATACACATCCTTCAGATCCATTCCAGAGGAGACGATACTTATGGAACTCAACTTTGCTGTGGTTGAAGGTGGTTATTTGTTACACAAAGTTGTGTGGAGAAAGCAAGCTCCTTTTGGGGAAATCGCTAAGAGCTATATACAATAATTACAAAATCACTACGGTCAATGAAGTCGTGATTTTTGAGGGATACCCTGAAGCTTGCAATAAAAACACAAAAAATTGTGAGTGACTTCGACGGGAAGCCCATTTGTCACCCAGTGTGATGCTTGATGAAGAAACGGTGTTCCAAAGTACTCAGAAAACTTCCTTGCTAATGAAAATGATAAAAGAAGTTTATCGAATTTCTCATGAAAACGTTTGAAAAAGATTTGCGTTCAACAGGCAGTTGAAGATGCTGATATTATTGTTAATACCGCCATTTCAGCTGCCTCTGACTGCCTCTGTACGTGTGGTTGGTGAGAATATAGACCATCTAGTTCTCTTCACTGCACTAGCACCAGCGTACAACAACCTTTTCTTTTAAAATTGCGGTAGAGTGAAAATACCGGATATCTTTTACTCAACGACATTTTTCACGCACGCATTTTCCAACGTGCTTATAGTCATTCATGCGATCAGTGAGTGTGAGTATATCAGGGCTGTTTGGTCAGGGAAAGAACAAATTTATCAGTTTATTTGTGAAACATCCAGAGCTGATTAATAAAACAGTGTCATTTCTTAACCCTCAATCAACATCAGATCAAATTACTCAAGTAGAAGAGCAGGTTCTGATCACATTCTATGGCGATAATTCTGCGACTAAAAAACCTTGACAAACTACGGTATCGCACATTTCTTAAAACTGCAGCTAAAACTAAATTTAATCTTGCCAGACTGCGACAAACTACAGATGCAGAGAATTTGCATTTCAAGAGGTCTTACCACCAGATACAGACATGTTTGGGCAACAAAAGAGATTTCTTTAAATGGGGTTGGATGGACACTCAGTTAGGCTTCTTTCCTATAAAGGGTAAAAAAGATAAAGCGCGAGATTTCCTTCTTCACTACATATCTTGTAATTGTAAAACTGAATGCGTAAAGCATGTGGCTGCAGAAAAGCAAGCCTGCTGTGCTCATTATTATGTAAACATTGCAATGGGCAGTCTTGTAACAACACTATGCCAGTCCTTTCGGACTACGAAGCTGAATAGGAAGATGACCAACAGCTATTGACATGGTGGCAGAACACATTGAATGTGAAGATGTTGAATTCTAAGTGGAAGAACGTTGCTTAGTGCGGCATAAGAATGAAATCTAAGGAATTCATTGCAGATATAAAGCGAATGAAAATGTGGTTTTTCTTTTCATAATTAAATTTTTATTTTATTTGTAATTAATTGTATATTATACATACCCTTTTAAATTAAAATGTGCATAGAAGTAGATGGTTTTTACCGGTTCTGGGACAACATTTTCCTCCAGCCTCCACATTTTCGTCACACATTTTCCTCCAGCATCCACATTTTCCTCACACATTTACATGTAAATTCCCATAAGGAGGGAAATGTGGAGATGAATCTCCTAAGAGGAAATGTGGAGATGTAAATTCCCATAAGGAGCAAATGAGGTGGGATCCCTCATTTCCTCACATCTGGACCAAATAGTTTTCTTCGACCAGCCATTTTCATCTTTCGAGATAAATATATCTTACATTTTCATCTTTCGAGATAAATGAGCATGCTCATTTCCTCCCACATCTTGACCAAATAGTTTTCTTCGACTAACCATTTTTCATCTTTCGAGATAAACCTATCTTGTTTGGTAACAATTAATATTAAATTTTTCTCAGCTACCTGAATTTCCTAGAATTTCTTAGAATGCATCATCCCCCAGAGAGCTAACCCAATTTTAAGATTTTCTGCAGGCAGCGATTTCTGAGCGTTTTTATAAAATTTTTAGACATGCAATACATCAAGTTAGTCTAGAATTTTATAAAGAATTTGAATTTGCAAACAGATTTAAAATACGATCACCCCCTGCAAAGTTACACCCCTTTAAAGTCCTGAACCTCTAAATTTTGCTCCTTGCTCTATAAGCAAACCTAACAAATAGCTTTCTTCGACTATCCATTGCATCTTTCGAGATAAACCTATCTTGTTGGTACCAATTAATATTAGATTTTTCTCAGCTACCCGAGTTATTAGGAATTTTTTAGATTGCATCATCCCCCAGGGAGCTACCCTCATTTTGAGATTTTTTACCGGTAGCGATTTATAACTGTCCTTATAAATTTTTTAGTCATGCAATACATCAAATTAGTCTAGAATTTTATGCAGAATTTGAATCTGCAAACAGATTTAAAATCCAACCACCCCTTACAAAGTTACACTTTTAAAGACCTAAACCTCTAAATTTTTCGCCACCCAAGGCATATGCTTTAACCGAAAATCTAAAACTGCGGGAATTTTAGAAATGAGTCCTTTATAAGCCATAAGTGTTTAATATTTAAAACCATTTTCAAACAGTAATGTACTGTTTTTAGAATATTCAAAACCGAGGCTTTTTAAAATTTTAAACAGTTATCAATTTCTGGTTTAACATTTTCCTAATTACTAAGTACGTCACAAATAATTATATGCTCAATGCTAAATATGTACTTCGGAAAATACATTTCGCGTCCAAAACTAATTGCTTTACAATTATGTGACGCAAAAATGAAAGCAGCGTAGACCTTTCTCTTTATTATTGACTATATGTTTGAGAAATACAAGAAATATATTTCAATGTCGTGCATTAGAAAATTCACGTATAATTGCTTGTAGTTTATTAATAACACAATGTACTTTCTAGTACGTCCTCGAATAAGTATTTAGGGAAATACAAATTTTAAATAAACACTTTAAACTTTTACTAAGGGAATACCAAACTTGTTGTCTACAGGAAACTTACTAATAAAGCAATTTAATTTTTAAATAACTTCTACGTCATATTTTCGAAAATGACAGGCTTGAATATGTTCTTTGAAAACAATCGAAGATTGCCGAAGACACTCGAAGGGTGCACAAATGCGGTCGCTAAACCAATTAGCATTAATACCAAGTATTCCGTACTTTCGTAGGTTGCTCATTTCCTAGAACCAAATCTTCCGCAATGTACAATGTCCTTAAAACTATCTACATTAATATTCTTAACTACACTTCGTGAGACCTCCTTAATCTTTTTAATCGTGTCTTTCTCGCTTACAATACAGTAGGACTTGGCTTTTGTACCAACAAATTCTAATACTAGACCCCCATTAAAGTTGTCTTTGAATTTCCCTACAACTTTTTTGTTGACATGCGGTATATTGTGTTTATTATCTGTGGGGTACACCACTTTATACCTAAAAATAAAAACAAGATAGTTTAATACGCTTATTAATAATTTTTGCTAATGTCGGCGATACAAATATGATTTTTTCAAGATGGCGTTGCGCGAAGAGGCTTCCGAGTTGGAAAACTTGGGGTTTTTAACACAATGTCAACCTATACAAGATATCAAAAAATCGCTACTACCCTAATTTTTGTTTTCATTACTGACAGTTTGACTGAGCTAATTAGTGAAAGTTAGCAGTTTTTAGATCTGCTTCATATGATAGTGGACGTATTTGCAATCTGTATAAGAAGAGCTGATTACATCTCATGAGCTAAAGTAATTTGTATAAGGAAAGCTTGTTTTATCTGTTGAGTTCAAATAATAACAAAACTTCCTATTCGTTACTCATAAATTGGTATTGGTTAGATTGTAGCACTAATTTATTGAAAAGGAAACCGTATATACACTTTGCTGTAAAATGCACACTACTCATTGGTTAAGTAGTCGTTCACGAAATCAATGAAGTGTCCTCTGCCACTCATTATTGACATTATATAATAAGTAGTTAGAGATGACTGATTAGATGTGAGAAAACCTCATAAAAACTAACTTCACATCACTTTTATAAACGAGCAAAAGACACCTAAATATTTTGAATTTCAAAATCTTCATTAGTGAACAAATTATTAGGATGCCTAGCCTACCATTTTTGCATAAAAAATTGTCAGAAGAAACTCTGAGGAGTGTTCCACATATCGGTTTGTACATTTTAAGAGACAGTCAGACAAGCTGCAGACATTCAAACAAACATTTCTCTTTTGCACTTATCAAGTAAAGCAGTGCAGGTGTCTGGAAGTGTGACGAAATAAACGTGTCAAATATCTTTGGTATTTGGGTTATCGTAATACGGAGTCCTCTATTAATTAGCAGTATATTAATAGATTATATAAATAGCCTATATTTACTAAATATATATTTAGCTAAGTGATTATGAATAAATCTGCATACTAGCAATGAGCTGTTATATTAAAAAAAATGAATTAAGTAAAAAAGTAAATTAGCTTTTGGCAAGGTAGTGTAATACAAATGCAAACGACATTGGCTTTTTTAATTAAATGATCTATTAAAATAGCAATTGGTTGAAATGAATTTTTTCGGTCATTGTATCATTAAATAATTCATTCAATAAACGAGTCTAAGTTTTTATTGCTATGCTTATGTGGTAAATGAGGCCGATTTTCGTGGGTGCATTTTTCTAGTTTTTACTTTCAGGGTGTACACTACAGAGAATTATGGAATAAACCTTCGGCAATAGTTCTATACTTGAAGATATTACAAATGCACGTTGATTTATCACTTTCAACTTGTTACTCACTTCAAAATCCTTCTTTTAAATGTGCAATATTGATGAATCATTAAATCAGGATTTTTGATACCAAAAATATTGCGAGTATAAAAAATTTCTTTTAAAAGACCTATTAGAAAATGAGGTATCTTAAGGGTAATAAAAAACAATTGGAAGCAATAAAAGAAAATATCGAAGATGTTTTTAAGACGTTTAACTAATAATTGGCAATATTAGAATTAGATTACGTTCAGTTAAAGCTTATAAATAATGAACAACATGTGATACAGAAAAAAAGATTTACTCGCAATTAAAAGCTATCAAATGCAGTTTTAATTTTCGCTGTCTACTTGGGTCGCTTAATCAATAGGTTTATCACTATATCCAGGTTTCACCAAGTGGTCCAAATGGGATAATCGTTAGGTTTCCCTACATGTCCAAATTGCATCAAATTGAGGCACAGTTTCGTCAAGAAGATCAAGGTATTGTATATGCTATGACAACCAAACTTGCTTCAAGCATTGAAATATTTTCAATCAGATTTTATGCCCAATATGTACAAAACGGAAGTTTTCGTAATGCTATCAACATTAGCAGTATTTTTTTTAACCAAAACCACGTAAAACTCCAA
The DNA here is from genome assembly GCA_036346225.1 of Platerodrilus igneus. Taxonomy (NCBI): domain Eukaryota; kingdom Metazoa; phylum Arthropoda; class Insecta; order Coleoptera; family Lycidae; genus Platerodrilus; species Platerodrilus igneus. The sequence goes on along the minus strand of JARFIW010000668.1, from coordinate 3,205,558 downwards.
CTCTATCCTAAATTCGATATATAAAACAAAAACAGACAGTAAAATACTCTTTGTAACCTTTATATGTGAGGAATACAAATAGACATACATTAACCTCATCACCTAGCTAATGACACGAGGTTCTTTATGTGTGCTTATCACACATTCAACCACGTGACTGCTAACATTATTAACCCTTTCGCTATATCTGCTTGCCATAATAACACGTTTAGTAACATTGGCACAGTATATTCCTTAAACAACTACGTCACCTGTACTTTATTTATTTTTCAGCAAATATTTGCAATCTTCTAGTATACAATTAATGCCCTAGCGGTTTTTTATCTCTCTCATGTCCATCATGTTAACAAGTATTCACATGTCGTCTAGCAGTGTATGTGCCCCTATGCAATTAACCCCTTCAATGGCAAGTCCTCTAGTATGCAATACACCCCTTCTTGCTTCTCACTTCACAACCACGACGCCTGTACTATAGTTATTAAACACTTCACCGAGTTACAATATGACACAATATACACACTGAATATTGCTATAAAAAAGATGTAGCACATTCCGAGTGGCTCCGTTGCGTAGTTAGTATGTATGTGACTACCATGCCCGAGGTCCTGGGTTCGAATCCTGATTCGATTCGCTTGAAAAATGTTATACGAGCATTTTTCACAAAAATACGCCCTAGTTTGGATGAGAAGTAAAATATGGAGATCCCGTGTGTGAGTGTTGTCACGCACGTTGAAGATCTCTACTTCGTTTGGAACAGCAAGGATGTGACAAAATTAAAAATTTTCCAGGTAAAAAACTCGCTTCTTGGCGAATGTAGTACGTGCGGGTGGTGCATAGGAAAATATTAAACGTAGTATGCATTTCACATACTTAACCTGTCGTTTGATGCTAGATTTTTTTGTAGATAGGTAGAAACACAAATATTTTTCATATAAGGCACAAAAAATACTACTATAGTAAGCTTACTTATCCTAAAAGGCGATTAAAAAGCGCAGCAAGGGGCAGCAGCCTTGCTGGCGAAAAAATATTGGAGGAGAGTCGGTTGGTCTCGAGCGATCCTCAATAATTTACAAGGTTGTTGGGGGTTCGCCGTGACAGATACCGCTTTTTGCTAAAATCTTTAAAAGCTGCTTTGTGGAAAGATATGGGAACCTACCACAATAATTCCCAGGTATACGTGGCTTAAAACACGAAATATGTACGATGGAGAGCTCACAAGTAAAATGCTTGTCCAGAGGTAAAATGCCCCTCTCATTCGGATCTTCGAGAGAGAGTACTTAGGGTTCGTCATCGTACGAATTTAAAACAACAGTTCGATTTAGTGATAGGGACTTGAAATGTAAGGTCATTACTTAGAATAAATAAGTTAAGGAATTTCTTAGTCGCAATGCGAAAAGAAAAGCTGGACATTTTAGGTATTTGTGAGGTAAAATGGCCAGATAGTAATGACTTTTGGAAAGCTAATTATAGAATATATACAACTACTTTAACTAATGGGCAGGCAGGGGTAGAAATAGTGTTAGGTAAAAGATTAGGGCATAAAGTTGAAGAGTACTTACAATTTAGTGATAGAATAATTATGGTTAGATTGAGTACGAAACCCACGCACACTGTTTTAGTACATGTTAACATCCCAACAACTCAGTACGAACGTGAGGAAGTAGAAAAGGTATACGAGGATATAAATAGTATAGTGAAAAGTAAAGGGATATGAGAATTTAATAATTCTGGGCGATTTTAATGCGTCAGTATGAGCAGGTAGTGAGGGAAATATGGTAGGAAAATTTGGGTATGGTAAACGAAATGATAGAGGAGAAAAATTAGTTGAGTTTTATCAGAAACATAGATTAGTAACTGTAAACACCCTATTCGAACAACATTTTAGAAGATGATATACCTGGAAAGCGCCAGGTGATATTGCTAGATACCAAATACATTATATTTTAGTTAAACAAAGATTTAGAAACCCAGTTAAAAACTGTCGTGGTTATCCAGGGGCTGACATAGATAGCGATCATAACTTAGTTAAAATGAAGTGTAATTTAAAATTCAAAAAATTGAGAAAGGCTAAAAGAGAGGGATGGGATCTAGGTAAGCTTAATGTTAGTGAGGTGAAAGAAGAATATAAACAAGTATTAGATAATAAGATCAAAGAGATAGCTATAAGAGGGAACGTAGAAAATAGATGGAAAGGAATAAAAAGGGTTGTACTATTATATCCCCGTAAACGCGGTAAGCGCGTCACTAATGACAGTTGGTAACGATATGACATAATGTGAAAATTGACGCGCAAATTTCTATGACGTCACACAATATGCAAATTATGGCACGTAATTTACGGAGTCTACAAATTTTACAGAACCCCTAACGAGTACTTACGTGAACATGTAAAGCTTCCTTCAGAATTACTTCATGATGGCGGCGGCTTCCTTCAGGATTACTTCACGATGGTTGGTCGCTTCCTAATATTTCTCGGGTATGGGCTGCTAGCGGCTCTTTCTCGGGTGTGGGCTGCTCTTAAGCCAGGTTGCATCCAAATTCGCTTGTCTTCTTCCTATATGTAGACAAATAAGGTAGAGAAGGCAGTTAAAGGCACGATAATTGGGATCACAGGAAACCTACATATCGGAAAAAAGACACGGTAAGATACTATACCACTCTCTTCGCGTTTCGGAGGCAAGTCCTAACGCGTCTCTCGGAAATTTCCCACCCTTCTTAGGCCACACGCGTCGGCGCGAAATTTCACTTCGGAAGTGACGAAAATACGCGCAACAAGTCTTTTTAAATTTATGGCGCGAATTTCTCACATATTAAAACTTTATGAATGTTTAGTGCCGAATTTTTCGGCACGTAACAGTACATGATACAGCAACACAGACTATTGGTAAGAAAAAAGTAGAAGCGAGAAAACCGTGGGTAACAAAGGAGATATTAGATTTAATAGAAAATAGAAGAAAGCTTAAACCTTTCAGAGAAGTGATAGTGAAAGTAAGCAAAAATATAATAGAGTTAGAAATAAGATAGTACGTGAGTGTAGAAAAGCTAGAAATAAATGGATAAAGGAGAATTGTACGGGAATACAAGATGATTTGAGGGTAGATAAGGCAGACAAGGCTTATAGAGCGGTTAAAAAGTTTTTCAGGGAAGATAGGAAAAAATATAGTGATATTAAAGAAGAGAATAATGAGCTTCTAATAAATAAAGTTGAAGAAGCAGATAGATGGGAAAGATATTTAGAAGATTTTTATAAGGGAGACGATATGGATAAGTTATTGAACGACCAAGAAGAGGATGTTGAAATAAGATTGTCAATATTAAGAGAGAAATTTGATAGAGGTGTTAGGGATCTTAAACTAAATAAAGCGCCGGGGATAGACGATATACCCGCAGACTTAATAAAATATGTAATTCAGAAAACTTCAAACAATTTATATGAACTACTAAAAGTAATATATGACACAGGTTATTACATGCCAAATTGGCCCTTAAACATGATTTAGTTTAATTTTGATGTGCGGAAGTTTCGCGCCATAAATTCAAAAGACATGGTGCGCGTATTTCCGTCACGTCAAAAGTGGGTTGAACGAATAACTTCGCGCCGACGCGTGAAAGACAAAAGTGGGGAGAAGTTTCCGTAGACGCTTTAACGTGGCTTTTTTGCCTGAACCTTCGAGTGGAGTGGACGTTTTAGGTATCGTATCGTGCCTTATCTTTATTTATGTAGATATCCTTGCCTGATTGTCTTTGTTTGTCGCCCTTTACCATGTTCCCGTCTTTCCCTACATAGGTAGAGATAATTTGCAGCCGTTGGCGAACCGTACTGCACGACACGGAGAACAAATAGGAGGCCATGCCCCGCTAGCATTCCACGCCGGAGCACCATCTCTAATCACTCCGGGATGTAGCCCTGATGGACTTCAATAGAAACCAACTTTAACTCGACTCCGCAGGACGCCGGATTTCTGATGTAAGTACTCCATTGTTTAATTTGTTCGCTGATATAGACTATTGTCTTAAATTTATATTTTCCGATTATTGCGTAATATAATTTGTGCATTGGTGACGTCATTGTCAGATGGGCGCGCAAAATCTGTACAAAGGTTAGCGTTACCAACCGCCCGTGGCGTCGCTTATTCCGCGCTTGTGCGATGTATTTATTGACGTTTTTTAAAACGTAAGAACGCGTTTTTTAAACCGTAAGAAGGTAAGGTCCCAATGAATTTCAAAACAAATATTATTATCCCAATCCCAAAAAAGTCAGGAGCTGACACGTGTGAGAAATTTAAAACGGTTAGTTTAACTTCCCACGCTTCTAAAATATTAACAATAATAATTAAAAATAGAGTAGAAGCTTTGACTGAGATTTATTTAGGCAAAGACCAATATGGTTTTCGTAAAGGCAGAGGGACTAGAGAACCGATACTAATGATGAAGATAATTATCAAAAAAAGGTTACAAAAAAATAAAGAGGCTCATTTCGCGTTTGTAGATTTAGAAAAAGCATTTGATGGGTTTAATTGAGTTGTTATGTTCAGGGTTTTGCGAAAAATAGGTATCTCTCATAGGGATAGAAAAATTATTTACAAACTACATAAAAACCAAAGCTTAGTAATTAGATTTGATAAAATAGAAAAGGAAGCTAAGACTAGAAATGATGTTAGACAGGGCTGTATACTATCTCCTTTGATTTTTAATGTTTATGTTGAGGAAGCTTTAAACTTAGCTAGAGAGAGAAAAGAGATAGGTATTAGTGTACAGAGTCAGAAAAATAAACATATTACGTTTTGCAGATGATATAGCCATTATAGCAGAGTATAGAAAAGAGTTAGGAAAGTTTTTGAATATTTTAGATAAGATACTACAGAATATGAAAATTAACTCAGGAAAGACAAAGATAATGACAAGTAAGTTACAGCCTAGTTTTAAACCAAAATTAAAAATAGGTAATACATAGCAGAAGGGATATAGTAGCTTGAATAGCTCAAGCTAGAAAAATGTTTTAAAAAAAAAGACTTACTAATAGCTTAGAGTATTAGTTTAGATAATAGAAAACGCTTCTTAAAGTGGTACGTATGGAGCATTCTATTATGTGGTAGTGAGACTTGGACAATTAAAGAGGTAGATAAGAAAAGCGAGAAGCTTTTGAAACTTGGTGTTACAGGAGAATGTTAAAGATTAGTTGGACACAAAGAGTAACAAATTAGGAAGTTTATAGAAAGATAGTTGGGGAACCCTGTATGTGGAAACAATTAAAAGTCAGGAGAGATAGAAAGATAGGGCACCAGTTAAAACATGAGGGACTATTTAGTAAGGTCTTAGCTTATAGACTACCGACTAAAAATAGAGTAGGAAAACCTAGACAAAGCTTTAGATTAGCACAGAATAGAAAAGAAGTTAGAACTGCGTCAAACCCACCTTAAGTAAGGTCAAAAACAAAATGATGATTCCTATGTAATGTATAAAAGTGTTCAAAACTTAATTGTTGTTTGGAAAACCGCGATACGTATTAACTAGTCATTGGGTATAGAACAACATGTGTAATACCATTCTTTTGCGCACTTTATTCATAATTTATTACACTGAGTAAAAAATGCATTGCTAATTAATAATATATCTAAAAGCGTAAGTTGGAGTACTCCCTGTACACGTTTGCATTCTCCATATTTACATGGTACACGCTCCTGCATTTAATTTTAGTTCCATTTCCTTGTCCCTCCGGCCCTCCACCCCGTTAGAATTTTTGAGATCGAAGTATTTCATAGTTTTATGCCGCGTTAGTGCTATTTTGGGCCGGTAGCCCCTAAGTTGTGTGGTGCTTCCCAAGCAGAGATATTGTGGGAGGGGTTGAGGAAATGTGAACCCCATCCAGTTAATTTTTATACTAAAACTTTGTCAGAATTTTGTGCAGCGTTATTACTGTTTTGTGCCGGTTATGTCGGATTTTCTGCTGCGTCGCAAACAAAGATATTGTGAAAGAGGCTAAAGAAACGTGAGCCCCGCCCACTTACAATTCTGGACTGAACTTTATCAGAGCTTTGTGTTGTGTTAGTGCTAGTTTCTGCCGGTAACCCTGCGTTTTGTGCTGTTTTCCAAACAGGAAATATTGCGAAATATTATCAATTTTTTTTAAAGTAATTAAAGGCTTTGACTGCTTTGGTCATAGAGCCCAAATGAGAATTACCAAAGCATATTTCGTTCATTACTATAGCAATTCCTCTTTATTAGGATACGGTGAACCGTAACGTTCTATGTCATATACTGTTTTATTGTTTTTAAACAATTCGTGGTCATGTTGGATGTAATATTGTGGTTATATTTTCCAGTATAGCTTAGTCTCCTTTAGGTACTTTATTAATTTATTGTTGCTAATCCTTATTCCATCCTAACCATTCTTTTAAGTTCTCTTTTAGTCTTGCTTTACGGTGGGCTTCGGTGTATTATTGGCATTCCAGAAGTTTTTGTTAGAGAGTTGTCTGCTACCTTTTTAAAGGTAGTGATTAGTCAATTTAGTATGCTCAATTCTTAACCTTGTAATTTTCTCTTGTCTTGCCGTAACAGATATGATTTTGATTTATGCAGTGCTTTCACCGTTGTTTTACATTTTGTTAATTTGGCGCAACCTTTGTCATTCTTCTTCCCATTCGTTCATTATACTTGTTTGCAAGTGGTTTATTACAACTTCAGTCCTTACCGCGATATTTTGAGATAGCTCCTGTTTGGCTGCATCTCGGGCAGCAGTGTCAGCGCGTGTAATACCTTCTATACCAATAATTATTTATTTATTTATTCTTATTGAAATATACAAAGCAAGTCCTAATTACATATTTCACATAATCAAACATTAAATTAAATATTAAATTTTATTAACTTAAAATCTACACTGTTACAAAATTAATATTAATATGTGTTTATTATGTGTGTCTGTGAATCCAATTTTTTGAATGCTAGTGCTCGTAAAAATGTCTGTGTGTACGCGCGGTATGTGTGCGTGTGCAGGTGTGAGTGTACGTGCGTGAGAGTGTGTGTAGTACATGTATTTAGAAGGTATATATCTAGTCTTGATTGAAACAGTTGTAAAATTCTTTTAAATTTATATAAATTTCTGGAGAATAACGATATTTACGTATTTTATAGAAAGGAATTGTACATAGATAACATTTTCAAATTTGTGAGTTACGTCTCAATTCAGTTTTAATCATCATCATCATTAAGTCTTCAGTCCTGAAACTGGTTAGACGCGTACCTCCATTGTATCCTATTCTGAGTTAACTTACACATTCCCTAAAATTCCCACAGTCTGCATCTTTCACTATCTGGGTACAATATTCTGATCTAGGTTTACACTTACCTCTCTATTCCTATATCTGCTTGCAATGCCCGCATTATTCCCCAAAAATGCCTTAAAACATACCCTGTTCGTCTATTTCTTCTATATTTTTTTTGTTTTAAACATATATCTTTATTTCTCTACCATTTCTATAACCCCTTAGTTATTAACTTCATCTGTCCATGTTGAAGCATATTATTTCAAAAGGCGTCTCTCTTTTCTCTCAGCTTCTCCTTCTGTCCCTATTTCATAGGCGTACAGTGCTGTGCTCCACACATATGCTTCCAACACTTTTGTCCTTGTTTTTATGTTTGTTGTCTTCGAACATGGCGGTTACTCTTTCTTGTTAGATACAGTTCGGTTCCCTTCGATTGTTTTGTAAATATATACCCTATATCACAGATACTTAAGCAGTCTGTGACTACCAAGATCCCCCAACACTTTGCCGAATTAGTAGTTTTCCAATAAATCCTTACGCACAGTCAGAATTAGTTGAGAATATTGCAAAATCAACACCTGTATAGGTTTATAGTACTCGTCAGGCTTAAGTGCATTTATTTTTTCGTCATTAGGTTTTCGTCTTGGAACTAGTTGGACGCGTACCTTAACTGATTTTTATTCTGAGTTAGCCTACACATTTCTCTAAAATTTTCACAGTCTACATCTTTGACTATCTGTGTGCAATAGTCTAACCTAGGTCTACATATACTTCTCCTTTTTCCTATCTCTGCTTCTAATATATTCCGCACTATACCCTCATGTCTTACCATGTGCCCTATCATCATCCTATCCCTCCTATTTTTTACCGTTTTCCAGATATCTTTTTCATCCACTACCATTTTTTTGTTCTTAGCTTTATCTGTCCATGATATCTTCATCTTACGTTTGTAGCACTACATTTCAAAGGCATCTATCTTTCTCCTGCCTACTTCTCTGACTATCCAAGTTTTGCAGCCGTACAGTACTGTACTCCACACATTTGCTTTCAGTAATCTTTTCTTTGTTTCTATGTTTGTTGTCTTTGAACACAGTTATTGCTTTTTCTTGTTAAATGTGGCACGAACTTGTGCTAATTTTATATCTTTTGCGCTTTTTCCATCTTGCGTTATTTGGCTTCCTAGGTTGCAGAAAACCTTAACCTCTTGTATGTTCTCGTTTCCTATTTGTGTTCTAGTTCTTTATTTTTTTTTCTCTTCCTTTACATACTACTGCTTTAGTTTTATTTTTATTAATTTTCATACCGTATCTCTCTGTATTAGAACTGTTTCAATTTTATTAAGGGCTGCTTCTAACTTTTTTTGCTAGATGCTAATACCGCTATCATCATCATTAAGTCTTCAGTTCTAGAACTGGTTGGAAACGTACCCTCAATGTTTCCTAGTCTGAACCAACCTATACATTTCCCTAAAATTTGCACAGTCTGCATCTATCACTATTTGTGTGCTATTTCTACAACCTATTTGTTATTAACTTTGTCTGTCCATGCTACCATCTTTATACATCTAAAGCACAACATTCCAGAAAGCTTATATCTCTTTCCGTCTGCTTTTGCTACTGCCCCTATTTCATAGATGTTTGTGCTCCACACTATGCTTTGAACAGTGTTCTTTTTGTATCTATGTTCGTTGTCTTTAAACATAGCTGCTGTTCTTTCTTGTTTGATTCAGTTCGGTCACGTTCTACTGTTTTACAGTTATATACCCTATTTCCTCGATATTCTGTTGGTATATGAAGGAGGATAAGCAGCCTTTGGCTGCCAAGTTCCCCCAGCACCTGAACCTTTGTCGAATTAATAGTTTCTGCAATTTATCCTTTTGCACAATCAACATTAGTTGAAAAAATTTCACAACCAACACCTGTAGTTGTTTATAATAATCATCATATTTAAGAGCACTTATTTTTTCGTCATTGAGTTTTATATCTTGAAACTGGTTGAACTTGTACCTCCGCTTATTTATGTTCTGAACTAGCCTACACCGTTCCCTGCAATTCTCACAACAGCCGATATACAGCTTGACTCCCTTCTATTGTTTTCTAATTATATGCCCTATTTCACCGAGATTCAGTGGTATGTAAAGGGGGTTAAGCAACCTGTGGCTGCCAAGGTTCCCCCAACACTTATACATTTGCCGTATTAATAGTTTTCAAATAAATCCTTTCGCACAATTAACATTAGTTGAGAGTATTGCAAAACTAATATCTGTAGTTGTTTATAATAATCACCATGTTTAAGTACAGTTATTATTTTTGTCATTAGTTTTTCCATCTTGCGGTTGGATGGAAGCGTACCTCCATTGGTTTCTACTCTGAGCTAGCCTACACATTTCCCTGAAATTCTTATAACCTACATCTTTCACTATCTGCATGCAGTAGTCTAACCTAGGTCTACCTTTACTTTTCTTTTTTCTTATCTCTGCTTCTAATATATTCCTCACTATTCCCTCATGTCTTAGTTTTTGGCCTATCATCCTATCTCTCCCATTTTGTACTGTTTTTCACATAGTTCTTTCTTCCCCTACCATTTCTAGTACCTCTTTGTTGTTAACTTTGTCTATACATGGTATCTTCATCATACGTCTGTAGCACCACATATTAAAGGCTTCTACCTTTTTCTTGTCTGCTTCTCCTACTGTCAAAGCTTAACAGCCGTACAGTGCTGTGCTCCGCACATATTTTTTAAGCACTCTTTTCCTTGTTTCTATGTTTGTGGTCTTTAAACACAGTAGTTGCTTTTTCTTGTTAAATGTAGCACGACCTTGTGCTAATCTTTGTTTTATATCTTTTGTGCTTTTCCCATCTCACGTTATTTGATTTCCTAGGTAGCAGAAATTCTTAACCTCTTGTAAGTTCTCGTTACTTATTTGTATTCTTCTATTTGATTGATTATCTCCTCTTTTGCATACTAGAACTTTAGTTTTATTTTTGTTAATTTTTATTCCGTTAGAACTGTTTCCATTTCATTAAGAGCAGCTTCTAACTCTTCTTAGCTAGATGGCAATACCGCTATATCATCTGCAAATCTAAGCATTTCAATCTTTTGTCCCTGCATATTAATTCCAAATGTCTTCCTGCATTTGACAAAATTCATTGCCTCTTCTATGTACAAGTTAAAAATTAACGGAGATAAGGCACATCCCTGTCTCACCCCTTTCCTAATATTTACTTTTCTACCTTCTTACTCTAATTCTATTACTGCTATTTGTTCTTTGTATAAGCTATGTACTATTCGTCTATCCTTATAACTCATTCCAATCTTTTTGAGTATTTCAAACATTTTTTTCCATTTTACATTGTCGAATGTTTTTTCCAGATCTACAAAGCTTATATATACGCTTTCCCCTTTCTCTATTGTTTTCTCCATTACCACCCTCAGAGTTAAAATAGCCTCTCGTGTTCCCCTGTTTCGCTTAAACCCAAATTGATCTTTTCCCAGTATTTCTTCAGCTCGTTTCTCCATTTGTCTTTGTATAATTCTACTTAATATTTTTGAAACGTGTGCTGTCAAGCTTATTGTACGAAAATTTTTACATCTATCCGCGTCTCTTTTTTTTGGTATAGTTAGTATGATGTTACGTTTGAAATCTTTGGGTATCTCACCTGTCTCATACATATAGCTTATTAGTTGGAAGAAATGTTTTGTTACTGCCTGTTGAGCGGCTTTTAGAATTTCTGCTTGCATTTTATCTATACCCGGTGCTTTATCATTTTTCATGCCATTTAATACTAATTCAAACTCATCTCTAAATAAAGGATATCCCTAAACATCGTTTTTAATTGCTTATTCCTGTTCTGATGCTGTTAGTTCCTCCCCTGAATATAAATTCCCTATATATTATTGTCATCTAACCATTTTCTCTACATTTTCTATAATGACGTTTCCTCCCGCGTCCCTTATATTTTTGCTATATGGTTTTATATTTCTAAAATTCATTCTGTTTAGTTTGTATGCGTCTGTTTTTCTTATTTCAATCTTAGTTTGTTCTTCTTTGCCCTTTTCATTAATCCATTTCTCCTTAGCTTTCCTGCATTTGCGAATAATTTCCCATTTTACAGCTTTATATATCTGTTTCGTTTGCTAGTGCAGATATACTTTCGGTAAATTTTTGCTTGAACCGTTCACAAATTGTTTTTGTATTACAAAACTACGGGAAATAGTTATTTGCTCGTTTACGAGTGTTCCGACATTAACACCCCAAGTTATTAATTTATGCTTAGATAGTGTGAGCTTAGCCAACCTCTATTCTTAATTACAAACGCCCTCTAACATCTTGTACGAGACTGCAGGGACATCGATGAAACTGCTTCCCTTATGCCTCTCGAACATTGGCGAATCGTTGTTGTTTAACACGCTTGAATCCCATTCTGTTAATAAATAAGCGATTATTGACTCCTTCTCGCTCTCTATCGGACTACGGCATAATGGGGAGTTGACACTAAAATCTCCACCAATGATTATTTTTTTGTTTAGCCAAAGTTTCCGTAGTACGTCTTCCATTTGATTTACTTAATCTCCAGTTTGGGGTTTTCAGGTCGTGAGTCAACTAGTTGAAGATATGTGCTTTAAACGTAACAAGCATTTGCCCCGATTTTTATTTCGGCCATCGTTAAAATGTCGCTTGTTTAGTTATTTGAAATTATTCCCCCGCATGTCTCATTATTTATTACTATAGTGCTACTCGGTCACTCGCTGTTTGCTTGTAAAACGGTTACCCCTTTTCAAAAACCGTTACTTTATGGTTATACAGGTGTGGTTCCTGTATAAGCCTGATGTCGATCTTATTTCCTCGCATAGTTAAACAAAACTGCTAGTCATCCCTTTACGTTTCCCTAAGTTTAATTGGGTGCGTTTAATATTCTTAGTTCTTTCGATGTTCGTATAGGCTTTACAGTCCATAATCGATGTTACGTATGATGGCGTTCTTCAGTCGTAATATCGTTGGGTTGCTACTCGACTTAGCGTTGTGGCGCAGATCGACCTTTGCATTAGCGCTCACTCGTCGTTTGCTCCCGCGCACACCACACAGCAGAGGACTGCCTTTTGGCAATTCTTAAACTCATACCCGACTTCGACACAGTTACCGCACCACTGTACCTTTTCCCTGCAATCCATCGATCTATGGTAGACTCGTAGCACCGGTAACAATGCGTCATCGAAAAGTGGTCACAGGCTCACACTCTTCGCCACCTGTGATTATAGCATCAGCTACTATGCGCTTTCAATGTGTGGGAGTCACTTCATAGACAACGTTGACGAAGGGATCTCTAGGACCATTTCTGCCACTCGCGATCAACCGAACAAGCTCTTCTGCCTTCATCCCCGTTTTGACCATAGAAGAACGATTAGTGGACGCCTTGCTATTTTAAGCAATTTATTTAATTCAAAAGGGACTTAGGTTTTGGTTTTAAGGTTGTTAATTTATTACACGCAAATTGCAAAAACTTTTACAATATATTTGGACGATTTACGCGATTTCTGCTCGATTCACGCTCTATTTTCTATAAAAACTCGAAATTGTTACTAACGCCTTCAGATTGATTTTCAGAATTATTTATTGCGTTCCATTTGATGAGGTTTATGATTTATTAAATCGAATTTAATTTTACTTGGTTTTAAACGCGGATACTAGCTAAAATCAAAGCAGAACGCACTTTATTATTTAATCGACCAAATGTTTGTTTTTTGAGATTATTTTAATGCCCTGGTTTCAAAAAATTAATGCTACACTGTATTATTATAACACACAAAAAACATCGAAACTCCAAAGGAAAAAATGTACAAATCCTTATATAAAAGCTTACTTGTGGCTATTAATCCACGAGCTCCGCAAAATAACTCTCGCTTTAACTGCTAAAGAGAAAGTGCCGGAGCTAATATTGCCACCTTCAAGTACAGAATTATTTAATGAGGTTATGGATGGATTCAGCTGTTCACAACACGACACCGACATTGAATTATGTTGCAATGCGCAATCAATTATGCATCTAACGAGCTTTCTTTCATTATTGTTGCCTCTAGCGGAAACTTGTGCCATAGATAATAGAACATTGTGCACTGGCGAGATTCCTTCCAAGATTTTACTGTGAGAATGCGATGATAACGTCATCGTATCATTCGTGACGTGTGAGTTATTGTCATTTGAATCTGGTACAACATTACAAAACGCGTTAGAATTTGGATGCGACGCGAGATAAGTTTTGGGTCGTTGGGAGCTTCTTTTAAAGAAGTCTTTATTTCCAAAAAAACACTCCTATCAAGTGTGTTTTATTTACACAGCAATTACAATAATGATTTGACAACTTGAACGTTAAGTTCATTAACGTTTTAATTAAATAATATTCAAAGTTACTAATTACTAATGAGTAGCTGAACAACCAACAAAGTTAAAGTTATGAAGTTCGAGACTGACTGGTCATCATGGGCTCCTCAGGGTATTTATGCTATCCCTACCTTCGCATCGTTTTATGAGAAGTGCAGATCTCATGTCTGCTACTTCTTGATAAAATACATTGTATTACTTCTTAGTAATCTTAATTCTAACAATTGCTTTCTTATAGTCTATTGTGACCTGCACCTGCAGTATCATGTTACGTCTGGAATACAAAGTAGTTGGTTCCTTTCTCACGTTTGATTATGAACTTTCATTAACCTTTTATAATGTGTCCTTCAATTATACAATGTAACATTCTATTTCTTAAGACATGATAATTGCACTTAAACATACATATATATTAATTTGGAGTATATGTAACTCACGTTGACATTTACCTCATTACCAGCCAAAGATTTTCCATCACCAGCTAGCGCATCAAAATGTAATAATATATGTCTTTTATGACATTTTTTTAGATATACGTTGCGAATTGCATGTGTAACTTGTATCCGACATACTTAAAAAATTTATACATACGTGTTTTGATTTTATAAAGGTGCAACGATTTTTTTCTTATTATTGCTTCTTAATTTCTGGCTAGCCTCACGCATGGGCGCCAGTGAAACGTATTTTCTGCTAAAAGCACCAGCCCCACGTTGTGAGCCAGTGTAACTAAATCTTCCGACACAACTAGGGGTCTATTCCTTGGGCAGAGCTATGAGAAATGGGGGGGGGGAGTCGAAATCTGTCTGTAGATCAAACTTAATCTAAACCAAATAGGCGCCACCAAGTCCTGACTTAATTATGATAATTGCATGGCATATTTCTAAGGGCGGACGTGGAGACCCAAAGAAAAAAGGATCGCCTTCGCTGACAAAAACTTGTCTTAATAAAATAAGACGCAGCTCCTGTAAGAAATTGTAATAGTTAAATACATAAAAGAGTGGAACACTATTTGTGTCCTACAAAAATCACATAAAGAAGTAGTTAAAAGGTATTTCCAATATAAATTTGGCATCAAATTCCTACTCATAAGGATGCTAGCTTTATGTGATTAGATTTGATCATACTTGATCAAAATAAAAAACTTTAATCTTGAACCAATTGTTTACTAAAAAGAATCTCTTTTAAAATAATATGATTTGTAACAAAAATTTAATCAATAACTGTATCAATCTATAGCTTTCAACTTCATGTTTATCTTAATTATTTTTAATCAAATACTTTACAGTATAACATGTACTTGTTATACACATAGGGTTCCGACCTGTGCAGATCTGTTCAGGCAGATGACAAATTAATAAGTTCTAAAAATGTAGCATTCAAGTTTTCTAAATTACATATGCAAGTTTTAATTTATATAAAGCAGGTCAGAAAAATAGACGTGTTTACATCTCTTGTACTAAAGCTGTTTGAGGCATTTGCCTTCAAAAATACATCTGTCAGCAGTCATAAAAAGAACTTATCGCTATCTACAAACCAAAACTGCATTTGTCGCCTTGTTGCAAGGAAGGATGAGATCCTCGTTATTTCATGCAACGATCACAGCGTTGTAGTGTGAACCAAATTCATCCAAAACAACTTCTACTATGAATTCGTCCTACGTGTCGAATCAAATCCTGTTACCATACATTCTGCAACCGTTGTAATTCTGAAGTTGAATTATGCCGCCTTACTAAGGTAGCATCTTTACATTGTCCTTGTGTGTCCTAAAAGTTTGCAATGCAAATGTCGTCTTCTAAAACATGCCTTCTAAATTTTGTATTCTAAATTTCGTGTACTAAGAGTTGCATTGTAAGTAGTTGCATTACAAGTTGTCGCATTATATCTTGTCGCGCGTTATTCGAAGATGTGCTTACACATTGAAGTGGATTTGCAAATTGCCGGCCTGCAATCTAGGGTACATGTTATTGCTTCTTCCACATATGGCCGACTGACTAAAAAACTAGCTCGGGCGACCGGGGCGTCCGGAGGGGACCGTCAAACAGAGATGTGTTTGTAAATAGCTGTAGATGACACAGATATTTAACCACAAGTAAAATACCAAAGGACGATGCAGGCTTAACGTATTACTATTGTTGTTGAATGTAATTTACTATTATTGTTAATAAAATTGTTATATTATTCTCGCAATTTTATGGAGGGATTTATTATCAAAAATAAAATTGTTACAAAGGCATAACTATCTTTAGTCAACAAGTGCGTATGATTCGACTTACTACAAAAGGCACAAATCACAGTTTTTGATAACTTATTGCCCGTGGTTACAAATGAATGAGTAATTTTAGAACCACCCTGTAATTTTGAGTGCGATGGTATCTGCGTAGCCTTATTCTTAGTTTTTGATGTGCGTCCTAAAATCTTTACCTGTTCACGTAAAAATGTTACAAATTTGTCTTAAGTTAATATATCGCCTGCTTTTCGATGTCCATTTTCGAAGAATTTAATAGTAGCAGTATCTAACTTCTTTAATCCAAGATAAACAAACATATAATCCTTTAAATCACAAATATTTAAGCAACCCACGGTTGCGTAAACTTATCCATAAAATATTCATGAGCTTTTGCGTTGCATTACTGTTGTACTCCAGGACGGTACATCAACCAACGACTTAGAAAGAAGATGAATTTTGAATGAGCACCAAGAATCCCGTGAGGTGTTCGTTGATATAATGAGCGGCAAATATCGAAACTTACCGGATTAAACTGGTTCGAGTACCTTTGGGACAGCCAACAAAGAATAAAACACGATATGGTTCGCTGGTCCCGTTCCCTAAATTTTCGAGTTAATAATTATCACTCGACACACATTAAGTTCTCTGGTAAGCATTAAACTTATTATTAATCTTACAACGATAACAGTATATTAACGTAAAACTAACTACGCGAGTCCGTTCGTTGGGCCAGGGTTTTATATCTTCATAATAAAAAAACAATCTCAATACAAAACGCCTGCTACGCAATTTAAATATTCTGTTACTTAATAACAACTAGTAACGTGCGGGCTCTATAACCCCTTTATTTAACGTGCTTAAAATCCTCCTTAAAAAGATCAGGAGCAACTATGTCGTAGAAAGAAACCTTTTGACTTTTTACACAACCGAACCCAATTAATTATGCACGTGAATGTTTATTGCACTTCGCGCCTAAAAGAACTCGCAACCCTTCGAATACCCAACGTGAACACGAAACTATCCCACTATTGTATTGAAGGAAGTTAGCAAGCGCTAAACTATTTGAAAACCAACATGCAGGTGCTGCGAGTTTTCTTGGAAACCCAAGCGAACACCTGCCTTACAATCAACTATTTTCCAAGTCTTAGCAGGTTTAGAATATTACTTTAAAATACTATTATGAGAATATGAATTTTAGCATGAAATTATGTAGGGTAGTTGATGTATTTATAAAATAAAACCGAAGATTACACCATAAGAAATCACAGTTCCAAACAACTACAGGCCTAGCAATTACTAGTACTCACCTTAATGGTCTTGCTCGATAAACTGCTCCATGATACGGGCCAGCAATCACAGCACGAACGTTGAACTTCTTATAAGCCCAAGTAAAATAAAAATTGACAGCAAATTAGTAGCAGACTAAAACCACAATTCTTCTTCTTGTTTTATCCCTCTCTCAAAAAGTGTGGTTATCTTCAAAACCAGAATAAATTCTCGTGCTTTTGAAATTTGACTTCCTTTTGTGCACATGCCGTTTCCTGATAAATATGTCCTTTCTAAGGCCATGATGTCGTACCTGGTATGTAAAAGGTGTCTTGTCTTTTATTCTTTTTAAAATATATAAATATCATTTCAGAATTCTAGCAAAATGCGTATGCACAAAGTCTACTTGAACAACCCGTTCAAAATATTAATGAATAGTAAACTGATTACATATAAATTTTTAGACTGTCCCTCGTGGCGTATTACAATATTTTGTTTTTGTAACACGTTTATTTTCTAGAGTCCTCCTGTAGCATATCTCTTAGTGGCATATCCCCCGGTGGCATATCTTCCCGTGGCATATTCCTAGCTGAAGAATCTATCTTCAGGTGATATATTCTGCTGTAAAATATTCCCAGATAGAGAATTTAATTATCTATGCTAGGCTATCTACGCTTATGTATTAATCTTACTACCTACAAATATTATCTTTTATCGTACAACAAATCATGTTGCCGTTATTTACCTTCTAAAATAAATTAAATGCTTCATTAACAAAACATATGGTTGTGGAACGGAAGGATTGGCTCTTACCAATTAGAAGTTTGAGGTTAACAACCAAAATAAACAACGATGGTGTTCGTCTCAACAAACCGTAAAAAAATCTTATCGATCTGAACAATCCGTGAGCTCAATGCTTAAGTATACGTCCTTTCATATATCCTGAATACAAGTATGAGATTATCTTATCTACTTTTGTCATGGAACGATGTGCATGTGTTACATTTTAAATCTCTATTATCTAGAAAAATAATGCATGTAAAATATAGTCATAACTTTATTTACTTACCTATACCTTAACTAATTTAATATTATCTTTGCTTCCTTATATAACCTTATGGTTTGTAACCAGAAAAGCTTTCATAAAACCTTTTTTCGTGGATTTTGAGGTTATGTTCAATTAAAATGTTCAATTCAAATTCTCATAACTAATGTTAAACACAACAAAGTGTATTTATGATTTTATTTAGAACGTTAATTTGGAATTGTGTCTAAGCACAATAATAATTTTAGATTTTCTAATATCTTATCTGGTAGCATTTAAGACAAAATTTTAAAATTATGAGAGTGTAGATATATAAATTACACTTAGTGTTTTTGTCGCATGAAAATTTGGTTGTAAGAAAATAACGGTATATATTTAATTTTTTATTAATGTCATTAACTAGACGTCAATATATAAGTTGTATCAAGGTATTTTCTTTTGTCACGTTCTAAATAGCATCCCTTTAAGTTGCCTGGGTAAAATTTAACTTTGTTCTCTAAACCCCTGAGATATAGTGTTTTGCAATCTACCGCAGCCACAAACGGTCGACGCTAGTCCCGCCAGAGTTTTGTTTAGGCTCTGTTGTACACCCATTCCTACCTGTAAAAAGGAAGGGTCCAACGTTTCATCTTGTGTTTGGGGTAAGCTTGGGTTAGGCGTCGCCGTGGATCAATGTAGTAAGCGTAAGACTACGGATACCAAGGTCCCGGGTTCAAATCCCGACACGGCCGACTGCTTGAAAAATGGCAGGTGAGCATTTTTCACAAATATTACGCCCTCGTTCGGATGAGAGGTTAAATGGAGGTCCCGTGTGTGAGTGTTGTCACGCACATTAAAGATTCCTACCTTGCCTGGAACGGCAAGGGTTCGGCAAAATTCTAAATTTTCCAGGCAACAAAAAACTCGCCTCCTGGCCAATGTAGTACCTTCGGGTGGAGCATTGGAAATGTAAATGAACGGTAAGCTTGGGTTAATTGATCAATTTTTACGAAATTAGTGGGCTGGTCCATAGACAATGTGGTTAACTGAATCATCGTTCATATATTACCTAATCCGTTAAATCTTTGTTCTTCTTAACGGTGTTCTAATTATAAAGGTTATTAAAAAAACTGGCATGTTAATGATAAACTGTATATTTTTATGGTTTTATGATGATGATTACATTATTTCATACTCTCACTAAAATATATAAAGAAAACGCTAAACAAAGTATTTACAACAATACATATACAACAAGCGATAGAAAAGGAGAGAAGAACTATGCTAAAAACACAGAATACATGAGTCATGATTTGGCATGGCAGTCGGTTCCCCTGAATTTATAAACCACAAAATAAGTTTAAAAACAATAATAAATACTATTTGTGATGATTATAAGATCAGGGTTTTTTGTACATACATCACTGAGCAATAAGAACACTTAATGCAGTCACCGTGAAGCAAACCCATCTTATTTGTTGGTGATGTGACTAAATATTTCGAGATCACGGAAATATGGGTTATACTTATGGTAACTACAGCAAAAATGATTTACTGCCCAGCGAGTATCCTAATAAACTATTCCGTTAGTATTTATAACTTCCAAGCCCCAGGCCATAACCTAAACCAAGAACAGGTCCAGTATGAAGAGCAGGTCCTGCAATGATCGTTTTGGCGGGTGCTGCAATATAGGCTGGTGCGGGAGCAGCATAGATTGCTTTTGGTGCAGCGTATACTGCTGGTGCTGCGTGTATGGCAGGAGCGGCATAAACAGCTTTAACAGGCGTTGCTGGGTGAGCAGCATGGCCTGATCTAGTTACAACAGCGTTGAATCCATTGTGATCATCAGCAGTGTAGTGAACGGTACGGATTGTACCATCAGCTTCGTGGAGAGAATAAGATCCTTTTACAACATCACCGTCGCGAACTTCTTCTTGACTTTTCTGATCTCCGGTGTGTGCATCGGCAACTCCATAGTTGAATTCGTATTTGGGGTAGGCCTACAAAAAAAATCTTTTAAGTTTTTATTTATGATAAAGAAAATCAAATTTCAAATAAATATCGTTAGTTAGTAAAAGATGGTGATTATTTCTGTGACAAAGGTACGACCTTCGTGCAAAACTAAGTAGAAGCAAGTCGATAAATCAAATATGGGCTACAAAACCTCTACCAATCGGAATATACTAAATGTCAATGGTATGTTTCATCAGTTTTAAATATATGAAATACAAGACAAGAAAATTTAACCTCAAATGACTTGAAGAATCCTAACGCGTTTTGCCCTTATTGGGGTTTATCATGACTGGAGTAAGGAAGTTATTATTTAAACATGTACTAATCATAATATGTCATTGTTTGAATAACAACTTTGCTACTCCAATCCTGACGAGCACCCATGAGTTCAAAATTTATTGATAATATGCTGCCGTGGTCGTTTGCATGAATAAGTGAAGTAGCCATTATCTTATTAGAATTTCACGCTTATATATTTTACTTCAAAACTTCAAAATAGTGTATTGGCAAAGTGCTTGGAAAACGTAAACAGAAAGGGTAGGTTATGGGGCGTGTGTTTTTACACCAGGTAAAAAATTTAGGAATCAAGTGTTGGCACTGCAGCACATGATTGGAATGGTATGGATATGCGAAAACAGGCATATTGTGCATTCGTAGATATTGGGAACATAATAGAGTAAACAGGAGTATGTGAAAAGTATTAAAGGAAGTAAAATCTAAATGAATAGTTGGGGAACGCGATTGAAATTTTGCGTGATGAAGCAAAGCATTCGTAGGAGTGAAGCAGCCCGTGAGCAATTAGTTTAATGTTGTACAAGGAATTAGGGAAGACCGTGTCGTCTACACGCTATTTAATAATTTTGTGGTTGAATGTATTCGCGATACATACATAGATGCAAATGATATATTATGTCTGAACAACGTGAATGTAGAATTGTCAATATATGCTGATGATGCTTTATTGACGGAAAATGAGCTAAATTTGCAAAATATGTCATGTGATAGGCGTTAATTAAAATTGATCTGCTGACAAAAACTTCAAATACTAAAGTGTTTGTTGTGGATAGGGGCGAGTCTGGATTTAAAGATCAAATTAGTATAAGTACATAAACATTAAAAGAAGTTATTTTGTGTATCTACAAAGGATGTTTACTAGGTATGAAAATCGGACGCAGAGATTGAAATGACGATGGATGCTTCACGTAAAGAAGTTGATGTAGATGGTCGATTGCGAGGAATACAGTGGTGTGAAAGGAAAAAGGTGTGTGCTAATCCAATACGTTGTGGTACACGTTTGAAACATAGGTATGTCAACCGAATAAATCCAGTCAGTATGAAATTTTTGAAAAATGTGTACGGTAAGACTAGGTTAGCAATAAAGGGGTAAGGAATGTTTATTGTTTCAAAACCAAACGAATAGAGAATCAAAGGAAAACTTTGGTTAATAGCTGTAGTCTAATAACATATCGCTTGCATTATTTAAGCTATCCAAGCTTCCTTTTAATATAAGTATTTTAGTATTTTAGTTTACTATTTATATCAAACATTTTTATTATATTAAATAAATCAGCAAATTTAATTCCGAATTGATTACTTGTCCGAGTCACAATGTGACGCTTTTGTCGAACAAAAAAATACAAGTCTTAGTAGTTTACTGTTGTTCAAACAACAACTTGATACAAGGATTAAGTTTTCACCACCTCGGCAGTAAATGACACTTACGTTACTGGAATCTCCACCGACGCACTACGAAATGAGATGTAAATTTTTTTTCCTATTTTCCTATGAAAGGAAGTGAAAATTTTATTGTTTTTTGTTTCCCAGTATATAATAGAAAAACTTTAGTGAACATTTATATCAACTATTGCTGTAACTACAAAATAATTAAACAAACGTTAATATAATCAAGATTTCTAATAAAACAAGTTTAACAAACATACCACAAAAACTTAGCTCTTAAAACTGGGGGTAGATATGCAATTTGTGCAGTTGTTAACATTTATTATGCTGGAAATATTATTAGAACCAATTGCGTTAACAACAATGTCAGAAATACCAGCATTTATTAATGAAGACTGTGGTGCGTTGACCATAGTGTTAAAGAATCATTATTTTCAACGTCATCCGAATTTTTGGAGAACAGGGGATCGAGTTTCATTTAAAATTGGTCTAGTTGCTTCAATCTTGTATTCGAGAAAATCTGTTCTTTGTTATTGTAGGTGATTCCATATCTACCATCCCCCAATAACAACATAGCCTACGTTCGTCGAAAAGCAGGATTTTATAGGAAACTGATTTTGGAAAATTTAATAAGGTAAAAATGATTGAAGAACCCTTGAACTACACAATAATTAAAACATCTTCCTGTGAATAATTTTTAAAAATATGCTAATTTCATCGCCTTGGGAAGCATAAATTTCTGACATTACTGCATTGGTTTGAGATTTAAAATATTAAACTACATGTATATTATTATTAATATTATTTGAATCGTAATTTAAAACACAATAACATTATAAAACGTGACAAAATCTAGCTAACACTATTCAATCATAACCTCACTAATTATTCTGTGCAAATGTATTTTTTACAAAAGAACGAAAGAGTACTCATAGTTAGACTAGAATCTAAACCGGTAAATACAGTAATAATACAAGCAACGCTGGGGAAAAGGTAGAAGCGATCTACAAAGATATCGAAGACAACCATACGTAAAAAGGACATAAAAGTTTAATCATTACGGGGAATTTTACCGCAGTGGTAAGTGAGGGTAGTGAAAGAGCGGTGGTAGGTTTATTTGGTTTAGACACTAGAAACGACAGAGGAAATAGGCTGGTAGAATTTTGCGACAAAAACAATTTAACCATCACAAACACATTATTTCAACATCATGCTAAACGACGATAACGTGGAAAATGTCAGGAGATATACGAAGATATCAAACAGATTACTTTCTTGTTAGACGATGGTTTAGGAATCAAGTAAAGAACTGTAGAAACTGCCCAGAAGCAGATATAGACTCTGACCACAACATCGTAATTATGAAGGCTGCTTTTCAAATTAAAAATTTGCAAAAAAGAAACGAAAAAATGCACTTTGACTTTGAGAAACTAAAAGCTAAAGGTATCTACGAAAAGTTTGAAAAAGTCAAATGAATTGATGAAAAATATCGGGAAAATCTCTTATACTAAAGAAGTAGAAACAAAGAAATAACATTAAATCCGGCTTAGATATGGCGGCCAAAGATATTCTGTGGTATGCACAAAAAAAAATAAGAAACAATGAATAACAAAGGATATCCTGAATTTAATAGAAGAAAGACGAAAATACAAAAAAGACCGGATGAAGCTGGAAAACAGAGATACAAAGCCATAAAATAGGATATTATTTGCAAATGCAGGAAAGCTAAAGAACAATGGATGAATTAATGAAAAGTGCAAAGAGATGCAAACTAAGATGGAAATAGGAAACACAGACGAAGCGTACAAAACTAATTAGAATGAATTTTAGGGTTATAAAACCATATAGCAAAAATATAAGGGACGCGGGAGGGAATTATAGAAAATGTAGAGAAAGTGGTTAGATGGCAAGAACGTATCGGGAATTTGTATGCAGGAGAGGAACTAACAGCATTAGAACAGGAATCAGACATTCAAAGGGATGACTTAGAATATTCTATACTTCGAAATGAGTTTGAATTAGCATTAAAGGGTCTGAAAAGTGGTAAGTCACCGAGTACAGAGTAATCTAAAGGTCGCTAGAGAAGCAGTAACAGAACGTCTCTTTCAACTTGTAAGCTATATGTACGAGACAGGCGAGATGCCGAAAGATTTCAAAGTAACATCATAGTCACTATACCAAAAAAGAGAGGTTCAGATATATGTGAAAATTTTCGAACAATAATTGACAGCACACGTGTCAAAAATACTAACTAGAATTATACAAAGACGAATGGAAAAACGAGCTGAAGAAATACTAGGAGAGGATTAATTTAGGTTTAGGTGAAACAGTGAACACGCGATGCTTTTTTAGCTCTGAGGGTGATAATGGAGGAAACCATAGCAAAACAGGAAAGCTTGTATATAGGGTTTTTAGATCAGGAAAAAGCACTCGACAATGTAAAATTAAAAAAAAATGTTCGAAATACTCAAAAAGATTGGAATGAGTTTTGGAGATAAAAGGATAGTACATAGCTTAAACAAAGAGCAAACATCGGTAATAGAATTAAAGCAGGAACGTAGAGAACTAAATATTAGGAAAGGAGTGAAACATTAATGTGCTCTATCCTCGTTAATTCTTAACTTGTACATCAAATATGCAATGAATACTATCAAATGCAAGAAGAAATTTGAAATTATTATGCAGGAACAAAAGATTTATATGCTTAGATTTGCAGATGAGGTAGATGTATTAGCATCTAACACGGAAGAGTTAGAAGCTGCTCTTAATGAAATGGAAACAGTTCTCACAAAAGGATACAGTATAGAAGTTATCAAAAATAAAACTAAAGCACTAGTATGCCAAGAACGGGAAAATAAATCAAAAACAAGGATACAAATAGGTAACAAAAACTTACAAGAAGTTAAGGATTTCTGCTGCCTAGGAAGTCTAATAAAACAAAATGAGAAGAGCGCATAAGCTATAAAACAAAGTTTAGCACAAGGTCGTGCTACATTTAACAAGAAAAAACAACTACTGTGTTTAAATACAACAAACATAGAAACAAGAAAAGGATTGCTTAAAACATATGTGTGGAGCATAGCACTGTAACGTTGGGAAACCTGGATAGTAGAAGAAGCAGACAGAAAAAAATAGAAGCCTTTGAAATGTGCTGCTACAGACAAGGACAAACAAAATTAAGTACAAAGAGGCACTAGAAATGGTATGGGAAGAAAGAAGTATGTGAAAAAGAGTAGAGATAGGATGATAGGCCACATTCTAAGGTATGAGAGAATAATGTGAAATATATTAGGAGCAAAAATAGCAAAAAACAGAGGTAGAGGTAAACCTAGGTTAGACTATTGTCACAGATAGTAAAAGATACAGACTGTGGGAATTTCAGGTAAATGTGTAGGCTAGCTCTAAGAAATCAATGGAAGTACGCACGCGTCCAATCAATTCCAATATAGAAAACCTAATTACGAAAAAAAATAACTGTACCTTAACCTGATGATTATTATAAGCAACTACAGCTATTGATTTTACAATATTCTCAACTAATGTTAATTGTACGAAAGGACTACTAGAAAACTATTAATTCGGCAGATATCTAAGTGGTGGGGGATGCTCGGTAGCCACAGGCTACTTGACCCTCCCACATACCGCTGAATCTTGATAAAATAGGGTTATAATTAGAAATAACAGAACGGGAACCGATCTGTTTTTAGGCTGTGGAAAATTCACGGAACGGTGTAGATTAGCTCAGAATAGAAATAAGTGAAAGTACGCGTCCAACCAGATTAAAGATGGAAAATCTAATTACGAAAAAAATAATTGCACTTAAACCTGAGGATTAGTAAAACCAACTACGAGTGTTGGTTTTGAAATATTTTCAACTAATGTTGATTGTGCGAAAGGATATATTGGAAAACTATTAATTCTGCAAATGTTCAAATATTGTGGGATCTTGGTAGTAGCAGGCTACTTAATCTCCTTCACATACTACTGAATATCTGGGAAATAGGGTATATATTTGTAAACAATAGAAGGGGAACTGAACTGCATCTAACAAGAAAGAGCAGCGACTATGTCCGAAGACAACAAACAGAAACAAAGTGAAAACTTGTTGGAAGCATATGTGTGGAGCACAGCACAGTACGTCTTTGAAATAGGGGCAGTAGGAGACGCAGACAGAAAAACGGCAGAAGCTTTCTGTAATGATGTGCCTTAGATGTATGAGGATGATAGTATGGATAGACAAAGTTAATAAGGAAAAATTATAGAAATAATGGGGGAATAAAGATATCTGTGGAAAACAAAAAGAATAGAAGAAATTGAAGGGTAGGATAAGTTCTAAAGTATTTTTGGGGAATAGTACGGGATATATTACAAGCAAAAATAGAAAAAATGAGGTAGAAATGGACCTAGATCAGACTATTGCACGCAGATATTGAAAGGTGCATACTGTGTCAATTTCAGAGAAATGTGTAGGTTAGTTCAGAATAAGAACAATAAGGGTGCGCCTCTAACCAGTTCCAGGACTGAGGACTTAAAGATATTCTTAATATATACTAAATCTTATTTATATTTCTAAATGTTATTAAATAATTTTGAGTACAGTGGCGTTATAAAAAGTAATTTTCTTTCTCCACGTGTTGATAGGATCCTTACGCAGGTTTCTTAATTACATTGTTTTGTTTTGTGTAAGTTAGTAATATACCCTCTGTGATAGTGAATCGCTAAAAGCAATCCAACTGTTGATTTGAGACTGAACATATACTAAAATTGTGGCGATCTACTTCTCTTGGTATTGGTTGCCACAATACATAATGTCTTGGTAAGGATTTGTATACAAGTATTTAAAATTCAAGTTAAGCAGACTCCGAAAAATAGAATGACAATAATATAATCTTGTATATGTGATAGCAACTTTCTATATACGTTTCGGCATATGAAGACTTGTATGTTTTGTATAATGAGAAAGAGTTGTAGTAAATTTATTGTAGCGTCGTTTAGTCTACCTTTGACCAGAATAACACATCACAATGTAAACAATGCATTTGTACACGAATGATAATTGGCAGGCTTCTTTGGATGGCCTTGAATGACAGGTTACAAGAGTTTGTGTTTAAAAGCTTTATTAACCTTACAATAGGAAATCTCTAGAATAATTTTAGCACGTTCTGGAAGTAATCAAGAACAATTGAGTAAAATATAAATTGCAGCCATGTGCATTAGTGAATTCAATTCCAAATTAAAGCTTTGATTACAATATTAAGTTTCTATTCGAGCTACAAAAATGTGGTATGAATTAAATTAGTGCTGCATGCTGTTAATATTAGTTGCTCGATGCGATATAAATTACTGTAGTGCTTCGATATGGGTTAATTATAGTGCTTCGATAGTAATTTTGAAGATTGCATAATAGCTTTTAGAAGTTAGTATTTGTACTGTTAGGGATTACGTGATACAAATTCTCGTGAGTGCTCTAAAAATTTCACTGTAGTTACGATTTGGAGAAAGCTAGTATAATCAGTTGGTAGCAAAGGAATCTTGTTTTGCAAAAAAGTTTTGGTTACATTATATTTTGCTGCAACAACTTGCAAAATTGTTATTTGAATAAGTTAGCTTTCTTCTGAAACACTTTGTCAAGACCACGAAGTATTTAAATGCAACCCATTATCCGCGGTAGTTTTGATTAAAGTAAAGGTTTGGATCGTTAGAGAAATATTGTGACATAATGCGCCTTTGTTAAATAAAAATCCTTTTGCAGAGAAAATTTTGGATTTTTTCTCAAACATTTCTCAATAAATTCAGAAGACAAATAGTTATCTTAATCACATATTAACACAAAGGCTGTGAATAATAAGAATAGGAAGCAGCTATAAAATGGTTACCGAAAAATTGTAGTAAAAGATTGGTAGTAAATAGGCAAAACTAGAACTCTGACAGACAGACAGACAATACATAAGGACTCTGAAATATAGATTATAAGTCAATATAGTTACTAAAAAATTTAAATTGAATAATAAGTTCCACAAACCAACTTCGGCCTCAAATAATACAACATTCTAAAATGCAATAGATTAACATACACAAATATATAAATATGACTTGGTTATGAAACGAAAGCATAAATTATCCACAATGAAGGTGTTGTGGGAAATATGCGATATTTACTGATTGAACTCTATTCCTACTCAACAAGCAATATCAGAAACTTTAAAACCACATTTTTAGAATGACAGTCTGAACTTTTCTACACACTCATGTCGTATTTATCGAATTGGAAATGATTCATTTTTTTTCTTTAAAGAAAATAATATTACTGCTCTACGATTTTGTGTTTGGCTCGTTTGTAGATTACCGTTTCGAATGCTTTACCAAAATTGGATAATGAGGCCACGGGTGTATAATTAGTTAAATTAATTGAATTGCTATGTTCAAGTACTAAAATAATTTAATCTATTTTCGATTTTCGAAAAATTTTTATTCTTTAAATTTTATTTATAAAAAGGTATTTCATAAATTTTCATTATTTGTGAAACACTCTTCGATTAAAACCTTGAGTTACTCCATACTTTTAATTATTTGCTCACGAACTAACAAATTATATAAACATTTAATAAATAATAAAACCATTAAGTTAACCATGAGTTTCTGATAATATGCGCCTTTTATCCATGAAATGTAAAATATTGCCAAAACCATAAGCTTTAGATATAGAAGATATAATTACAGCGTGTATACGTTTTGACGCTGATATAAATACAGAAATTCATTTAAAAAAGAGGAAAATTAATACTTTTAGGTTCTGACTATCTCTGTATACAGTCTATGCATTAATAATAAATTGGTGTTGCTGCACAACATTTTATCCACAAGCAATGTTTGCAAAAAATTTTATATTGTTCTTTGTAATGTACAGGACGATAGAACGATTACAGCTTTCTGATAAAATCAGTCGCATCTTTTAAAATACCTGGCACAACCTAGTACAAAACAATATTGCTGTAATTGGAAAATGATAGTGATTCCAAATTTACAATAGATTACAAATTGTTCAATTTAAGAAACATAATTTTATCTGACTCATACTAGCAGCACCCTATGTATTTCTAATTAATTTTTTTAATGTGAAGCGCGGCATTTTATGCCAATAGAGCATAATCTTAATTAATAATAATTTACAATAGAAGCTTGAACGTTTATGGAAAACGCTTGGTATATAGAACAACGTTTTGCATTATTTGATTGGCTACAGTACCGTTCGTTTCGTTTATTTCACTGAAAATTGCATTAACCGCGACATGTATAAAGCTACGTAATTGTTCACAATTACATTCAATAAAATTAACAATTGCAGTAATAAGCAGAAATATCAAAGGTAAATATTCTATTTATAAGAAAACATTTGGGATTTCAAAGTTGCTTGTGACAGACGGTAATTTGAACAGTTGGATTTTGCGTATAGAAAAAAGTTTAATTCTCGCATTGTTAAGAGCGCTAAACCAATCAGATACTTGGTGCGAGTTGAAGCAGCTATTATTGGTGCGGGGCTTCGTGATTTTTAGCAAGTGTAATACTCTTCTAGAATAAAAACTTTTCTAAATCGTACTGTTTTCAATCTGGATGATAGGTTTTAAATACGACAAGTAGTTTTGAAAGGATTATTTCTAATGTTCTGCTGTCAAACAAAGTTATTTAAGAAAATACAGTCATTAATAAAACTAGTACAAGTTTGCAATTGGTTGAGTTTCGCTAATTTTAAAAAAATTGTAAGTAGATCTGTATTTGTTGAATTAGTTTAAGTAACGGAGGATTATTTTTACGGCTTTGATACAGTTCAATTCTAGTCTATTCAAGTTTGATTAAATTTAATTCGATTAGATTCGAATCCATTCGATTTAATTTTACTTTTTTGTTAGCTTTTTCGACTTAGTGAAAGTCTTGTATATTTGAATTCAAATTAAACAGTCTCAAAGTTAAGCAAATTTTATTGTAATTTATGTGAGCAGGAGAACCTTATTGATGAAGAATTGATAGTTGGATTGTATGGAATTTTGAGAGGACTAATAAATCTGGAGTTATTTTAAGACACCTGTAAATAAAAATTAGAATAATTTTTATAATTTGTGATTTTTATAAGAGACTAAATTCTGTTGAGAGTTTTGTAATATTACAATTTTATTGTAGGAGGTAGTCTCTTTTAGGAATAATCAATTAGAAATCTCACGATTTATTGTTTGTACAACAAAGGGAAATTTACACATGTTGGGGAGAATAGATATATCTTTTTAAAAGAGTAAAAACGGCGATGTGAGTATACTCAGACGCTGTAAGATCAACATAAAGATTATTCTTGGTGTAAGTTGAAACTTTGATCTAGTACTGTAAAATTTGTTATTCTCCTATATATTATTTGAGAATATTTGTACTTTAGAATATCAATAACAGTTTAATACCTTAATATATAAGAGCTGGGGAGTTTTTTACTATTCTTCTAACTGAGATAGTCGAGAAAGTGGATTCTTGAAACTACGTTTGAGATTCTGCGTCTAATATATTGAAAAGCGAGCTATATAAATTCGTAGAATTTGGCGTTCAACAAACATGATTTCAACTAAACAGCATAGAATTGTCACTCTATTAGTGAGGCTTCAGTATCACAACAATGTGTCTCATATGCAAAAGAATAAGAAGACACCGTGTTATTCAAAATTTTATATCAAAAAATTTTTTTCTTTTCTATCTTTTTATATTTTTAAAATAGAATTGATAGGCCCCCACAAACGGAAAATGACTCTTATTGTTTTCTTTGTATAACTGGAGAACGGCATGAGCTGGTGTCAATTTTTTAAAACAATTTTAATATACTCCAAAGTAGACAACGTTTTGTTATTTAACTGAACCTGTATCTCCTACCGTTCTTGATATAGCAATGTTATCCCTATCAGACACTCTGAAATATATATATATATATATATATATATTGTTGTGATATTGAAGCTATTGAAGTAACCTCGCTTTCCAGTGCAACAAATACAGAATCTCAAATATAAATCTAAGAATCCACTTCCTCGACTATTTTAGTTAGTAAAACATAAAAAGACTCTCTTGCTCTAATAGATTCGTATATGTTACTAAAATAATAAGATAGAGAAAAATGAAAATTTGCGCAGTATAGCTCGCATAAAAATATAAAAAGTACCAAAGTTTCAAGTTACATTCAGAATAAACTTACGTCGATTTACAGGATCAGTGTATACCCTTACATCCGTACTTACCTTTTTAAAACTATGCCATTTAATAAAGATTCATGTAGATTGGTCTTTGTTAAGTGAAATTTTGAATTAATTAAACCTTAAAGTTAAACTTGTCACGGTGAAACTATTAAATACTAATTGCATATTTGAAAATTTTTAGTCTTTTACATAAAAAAAATCACAAATTTTAGAAACTAATCTAACCTTTGATCTCTGCTACCTAGAAAATATTCTGGACTCCCCAATTCTCAGTACTCTAAACTTTCAGCAATAAAAATGTAAGTGCTTCTTAAATAATAACATCCTCATCTTTTAAATCACTACAAAATTTTTTTCACGACGAGATTGTTCTTAAATAGAATTACACAAAACCTTTCCAGCGCAAAGCCAAAATAAACTAATTTACAAGGAATTTAAATCAGTAGAACTAATTTAAATAAAATTGAAACAATGTTGCATAAAACGTGAACAGCATTTGAACAGAATTTGAGGCCCAATCACCTAAGCTAATTTAAAATATGCAGGGCTACTTACAATTTTTCAGAAATGGCGAAAATCAACTAAATGCAAAACGCTTTTATAACATTCGCAATATTTCACTTGCATAAAGTTTTATGGAACACGATTATTTTTAAATTGTTTCCTTTTGTTTGCAGAATAACAGGAATAAAATCTTTTCAAGTTACTCATGTCATATGTATATATATATATATATTTATAATGTTTTCAGGAAATCCGCTATATTATTCAAGTATTGTATTGGTTACAAGTCACGTAATTCAAACCAAATAAAAATGTTTCAGATCATCACAAAGTGTCTGATTCGTCGAGCGCTCTCATCAGTGCAAAATCGACCTGCTTTACCATGCGTAAATTCCAATTATTTTAATTATTAATCTTTCCAAATGTTTCCTTCATAAATAGAAAACTTGTTTCAATGTTTCTGCTTACTATGCAAATGTTGGGTCTTATTGGTTGGAATAACGAACACCTACGCAACTTTCTATCTGTAGCGCTTTATAATGAAAATTAGTACAAATTTCCAAGGTAATAAATGACTCTTTTCTACCTGAAATTTTGTTTTGATACTGAATGAATCCTGTGAGCTCTTATAAAGAATTATCAAGAAATAGGATTTTGCCCTAATTTTTAAAATATTGCTCTTTTCTCTATAATTTTATATATGAGAAGGGGAAAGAAGTTAGAGGAGGTGTGTTCAGTACTGAAACATAAAATTAGGGCAGCAGATGAGAAACTGGAGAAAAAGACAAGGACTGGAAGAAACTTATAGGCTACACAAGAGGTCCTAAATTTAATAGATAAACGAAAATATAATAACGCAAGTGATGAGACAGGCTGAAGGAAATATAGGAGCCTTAGGAATGAGATCAATAGGAAATGCAAGTTAGCAAAAGAAGAATGGTTGCACGAGATACAAAGATTTTCAAATCTTATAGCTGTGGGCAAGGTAGGTTCAGCCTACAGGAAAATCAAAGAAACGCTTGAAGAAACGAAAAATAGTTGCACAAATCTAGGGAACTTAAATTTAAATCCACTTACATACAAAGAATAAAAATCTGACCAATGGAAGGAATACATAAAAGGACTTTATCAAGGAAAGAACGAGATTTCAAATACTCTAAAGCGAAGGTGCATCTGTTGAGATAAGAAGGGTAATCGGATATTTAAGTCTGATATATAGAGAGTACTAGCTTCGTGTACGTACGACGAAGAACCTAATAATACATTTAATGTAAACATTTACATTAAATTTATTACTTCAAATTTAGGTGTGACTTAGACAGGGCAATGAAAATGTGAGTAACAATAAAGCACCTGGAATTGATAAAGTTCCATCAAATTTGCTAAATGACGTAGGAAATATAGCTAGGACAAAAATGTACCATATGGTAAATAGGACGTATGAAACAAGCGAAGAACTTACAGATTTAAAAAAAATATGATTATTCCCATACTATAGAAAATAGTAGATGTGAAGATTATCGAACCATAATTTTAGTCAATTATTGCTTGCAAAATTCTAACCAAAACCATCTACTAGCGGATGGAAAACAGATAGAAAGGAAATTTAATGAAAATCAGGACGTCTTTTGAAGAAATGTTGGAACACGTAAGACTATATTGAGTCTACGGCTTATCTTGGAGGACAAGGTTAAGAACAACAAGCCCACATGTTGGCCTTTATTGATATAGATAAAGCTTTTGACCAAGTTGATTGAACCAAACTCCTCGATATTATAAAGATGTGTGTAATAAAATATAGAGAAAAAGGGTTGTCTACAGTTTGTACTGTACAGTAAGCAGACTGCAGTGATAAAAGTCGAAGAACACTAAAGGAACGCAATAGTGAGACAGGATTGCAGTCTTTCTTTTATGCTGTTTAACTTGTACGTAGAACAACAATGAAAGAAGTCATAGGAAAAATTTAGAAAATGTGTTAAAGTTCAACAACATGAAATGATTAAAATATTAAGTTTTGCAGGTGATATCGTCTTTTTATCAGTCAGCAAGGGATCTAAAGGATTTGTTGAATGGCATGGAATCCATTTTAAAAAATTACTATATGATGAACATTAGTAAAGTAAAACGAAAGTGTTGAACTCAAAGATCAGGAGGAGCAACGGACATCAATTTGGGAGATGAAACATTGAAGGAAGTAGAGCAACTCTGTTACCAAGGTAGTAAGCTAGTAAGGACGGTAGAAGCAAAAAGGGTATATAGAGTAGGCTGGCATCAAGTAAAAAGGGCATTAACCTAACTTTCAATTACGTTTGGCATTTTTATTAACCATATCTGTCCATATCCACTGTTCTAAAAAATATTAGTAGGTTTATTTAACAAAAATGCAACTTTAATTGATAGTGACTACCACCGTCAAAAGAAACAGTTAGTACTACTTACAACATAATCTACAGCAGGTGCTGCAGCTTTAATGATAGCAGGTGCAGCAATAGGTGCTTTGATAAAAGCGGGAGCGGCGTAAGCAGGAGCAGCATAACCATGTCCTAACGTTAAAGGTAGACCAGGCCCATGTCCTATAACCGCTGGCGCCGCAATACCAACTGTTGAATATGCAGGTGAGTCATATAGTCCGGCTTGTACATAAGCCAAAAGCGTGGCAACTGCTACGATCTGAAAAATAATTCAGCTGTTTAAAGAATATTAAAATAATTGTTGAGTACAACTACTAAATAGCGTCGCATACCGGGTGTCAAAGGCAG
Organism: Platerodrilus igneus; assembly: GCA_036346225.1. Lineage (NCBI taxonomy): Eukaryota > Metazoa > Arthropoda > Insecta > Coleoptera > Lycidae > Platerodrilus > Platerodrilus igneus. The sequence continues at coordinate 3,171,217 of JARFIW010000668.1, read as the reverse complement.
GGGCAAAAGTTTCAAGTTTAGGTTTGTTACTTCTAATTAAACAGAAAGTAGTCTTTCACTTTACTACTTTAAATACACTACCGCGTTTATTACTAAATTATTTGATTGTAAGATCAATGCTTAGTATAAAACAAGCAGCATTAGCTTTCGAACGTTCTTAATTCATCAATAATTTTTAAAAAATTTCTACGTCTGCAGAATACTTTTATAAAGTGCAAGATGCATCTTTATGTGAGGGCGCATTGTGTTTTATGTCTAGCGTTCTAAGTAGATCACAGGATTAGTTTATGTCCACGTTGGTCTCGTGCGAAGCTGAAGATGTATTGTGGCGCAATTGATTTATTCAACAAGGTGTGGATTTTTTATATATCCCGTTTGTTCATTGTGACTATAAAACACCAATTACTTGATGACACAGTGTGCCATCAAAGTGCAAATAACAACATTTAAAAAACATTTTGAGGAGACTATTAGTGCATTTGGCTCTGATGTCGGTGTTGATTGTGTCTGTTTAATAGTAATGTCTTACAGACTAGTACTAACTTAGCCATAATGATGACTTCATTAAATTCATCATGATTTCATCTATTATTCTCCTTTAGTTGATTGATTCCGTCCACCCCTTTGATAAGTTCCTTTTCAACGACCTGTTGAAAAGAGCTCTGTCTCATCTTATGATTGTGAATATGTTCTGTTGAAGGTCGTGCCTGCACACACGACGACCTACAGAAGGCTTACGTTTTAATTTGCTTACATCAGAATGTGTTGTCTCACAACCCAACAACGAATGTATCATTAGAAATTACTACGCGTCAAAAAATTTGCCGTAGCGGAACAGACCCAGAATAGCACGTGGCAAGTGAAAAATTTCCCTCCAAGAGCGGCTGCAGCGGAAACCCCAGATGTTACGCGCAAAATTTTGTTTTTCGCGGTCATATTTTCGTTCACGTGAAATTTAAATCACACAAAAGTTGTGGAAACTCACTCTGTCCATCATTAGGAAATTGCTAGAAGAACGATTCAGTTCCAAAATGACAATTCGAATATGTCTCAACTGTTGATTAAGAACAACGAAGCGCAGTTTACGCTAAACTGCGATACCTACAAAGATAATACTCGATTGTGAAGTTTGAAGAGTTATAGGGTAACCCCGAACGGCCCTCTTGTAAATTCTCATTTAGTTCAACTTAAGTTGAAGACCAAATGAGAGAATTTTTTTAGAAGGATGATAAAGAAGATGCAAAACTTTTTTAGGGGACAATATTGTGTTATCTGGCAAGAATTTGCTTTACCGGAAACTGCAACGAAAGCTACAACTGTAGTTACTACAAGATGGCCAAGGTGTCAAATCTCCTTCAAAATAGATGTCTTCATTGACGGTTCCGGGGGAGTCCCTACTAAGAAAGGAAGGTAAAAGAGAGTTTAGTGCGGTTACCCTGGGTATATTTTCCAGTTTGCTGGAGTCCCAAGTCTTACGGCAATTGAGGCTACATAACTAACTTGTGGGTTTAGCATGACGCTTCTCCCAAACCCAGGAAAGAACATGTCAAAACGTTCGTGCAACAATTAGCATTCCAACAGAATTTAGTTCCTGGACATCTATTGATTCCGCGCTTTCCTGGTTTGAACGCGTAGAATATTGTATAGTTTGGTAAACTCACAACTATTCGCTAAATCAAAGTGAGTGAATGGTTAAAACAAGAATGTGTTTCAACATTTTAGTAAGTATCATAGATAGGGACGGTAGTTGTGCTGCTATCAGAGGTAGACATTTGAGGAATAAAATTTTTGATTATTGTCATGTATTCAAAAAAACATGTATGTGAAGAAGTTTACTGTAGCTTGTTTTAACTATAGATTATTCAATCAGAAAATGGTTGCTAGTATATAACGAAATATTGTTTCAGCTTTCACTATTATCAAATGATCTATCCAGCATTCGGTTCAGATTTCACTTATCCTATGTCATACAGAATACCTGGGTAGCATTTTGTTTAAAACTATACTTTTTCTGTCAAAATTTAGATCTACTTTATGTAACCTGTCATACATAAAAATTGAATCGTTAAGATATCTAATGGTATAAGTTGTTTTCTTTGAAATTGCACAGAAAAAAAGAACGTTCAATGTTATGCATATTTATTTAATTGTACTATAATCTCAAACAGACCTAGCGTTAATTCTTCAACAATGCAAAAAAATATGTTGAGGTGATAAATAAGAATACGCTTGTAACCCTGTAGATGGCTCTCGAAACCAGTTACCAACCAAAAACAATCTCTCTTGGTTAATATTTTTATTTGAAGCGGTTGCAATGTGCTAAATTGCACGCATTCCAACAAGAAACTTTATAGTAAAGGACATAAGTATTCGGAAGGGAGGATAAGAATACCCTCCTCTAGCGCTTTTCTTGGCAGATATTCCAAAGCCATTTTAAAAGTAACGTTGGTAATTAAGGGAATAGGAAAATAGGTAATAATATCAGATATGCCAACGACCCTGTCTTATTACTAGATAATATAAACGATACGCAGAAAATTATTAATCGACTAAATAATACTAACAAAAAAATTTTCACTAAAAAAGTTAACACTAATGAGACCAAATTTACCGTACTTAGGAAATCTTAATTTCCATACACAAGTTTCCAACACCTGATAGATTACGTACATGCAACAAGTATTTGGGATTCCGAATAAACGAAGATTAGGAAAAAGCAAAAATAAATAAAGTGTAGTACAGAAATCGTCGATAATTACTTCTTTAAGTTTAAAACATACTTACCAAGAGAAATATTAATTTGAACCTAAGAATGCTGATTGGCAGATGCTGTGTTTTATCCGTTCTACTTTATGGTGTTGAAACAAACTCTAAAACATAGAATTCGAATTGTGAAGATCCTGACAAATACTATAAGTACCATGGATTTATAAATTCGTCAACGAAAAGTTCTTAGAAAAATGAAGAGAGAACAACTATCTTAAACACAAACAAAAAAAATCTTACTTCTGGATATGACCCAAAACACCAATGTTTTCAACGGGTAGTAGAAGAAAAAATAGAAAATAAATGCTAGTTAGAAAGGAAACAAACATCTTGCTTATGAAGTTTGAAGGAATAGACGTATCTGAGAAACATTGCAGGTCTGCAATTGCAGACAGAGAATCCATAAAAATGTTATCGGTAACATCGAATAATGGATGGGCGGTGATAAAGAGAAGAAAATGTGCCGCGTTTGCTTTCTAGATACGCATGGACTCTTTTAGGCAGCCAACTTGCTACCTTCCTGAACATTGGAGGTAATAAAGACTGGATTGCTTGTCTCCGTTTAATGTTCTACTTTAGGTATTACATTTTCAAGTTTTTAACCGAAAATTTGGAATTCAGCCGAATTCTTACTATTCCAAGCACGTAGGAATCTTTAAAACACGAGACAACCCTTACAGGAACTTAAATTTAACTTCTTTTGGAGTAAGGCTTACTTTTTGTGCAAAAGGTATCTTAACAGTTTTTAAGAGATTCGTATCGCGAATCCAATTAGGAATCTTGGAATTGAGTCACGCATAAATATGAATAATTTGCGAAACCCTTCAAGGATCTCTTGTCCCGTACATTCCCATATTTTTTTGTGGTTACTGAAATTTCCATAAACTTTATTTTTTAATTAAATGGCATGTATAACGCTCCGACAGATTAAGATTCAATTACGGGAGCGACGACACAAAACTTTGAATAACCGGACATACAGAACTAGTTACTGGACCTTATAGAGTGACATTCTACGAAATTGATATGTTAATATCAATTTTAATTATTGATATGTCGATTTTTTTGGTTTTACTCGATATTTCTAAGCAATATTGCAAAAAGTACGACGATACAAATTCTTATTTTTGTGATGCAAATTAACACAAATCGAAGCATAAAATTCTCCATTACTATCTCATTCTGTCGCGGAGGGGAAAGGGCCCTTGCAAAGTAAGCAACCCTTCTGTTAGGGTGACACAAATTATAAGAGTGCATACCTATTAGCAGAACAACACTAAATTTGATTTTCCAATGCTTCACTCAACGGTAATAGATTGGCCAGAAAGCGAATTTTTTTTACCTGTAAATTTTGAATTTGCTGATCTTGCTGTTCCAAGCAAGGTAAGAATCCGTAATGTGCAGGACAACACTTACACACGCGACCTACATTTTACCTCACAATCTTAACGATTTTTGTGAAAAGTGTTTGCCTAGCATTTTACAAGCGGTGCGTGTTATCGTAACACTACTTGTGGAAGTAAGTTTTTTACCTGAAAATTTTGAATTTTTCTAAACCTTTGCTGGTCCAAACAACGTGGGTGACAACACACACACACCAACACGCACACACACACGGGACCCACATTTTACTTCTCATCCGAACGAAGGCGTATTTTTGAGAAAAATGCTCCCCTTACATTTTTCAAGCGGTCCGCGTTAGCATAACAGCAGCATAAATTATATATATATATATATATATATATATACAGGGTGTTTTAAGTGGGAGGTCACCTGTATATGGAAGATCAATAGTAGAAAGAAGCTGAAAATTTGCACTAAGGAGGTTATCCAGAATGTGCCCTGACATGTCTAAAATAGTTTCGATACGTTAGCACTTACAAGGTATATTACCGTGAAGTAGGTATTACTAATCGTTATTTTAAATGAGAACACCCTGTATATTTATACATTTTTAATTCCTTGTCGAATATTTATGTGTAAATTTCTAACTAAAGCGGGTGGGTCTTTAATGTTCCACTGTTCACAACACATGGCCAGGGTTATATGTGAAACATTTCGCACCTATTTATTAGAATCAACCTTTGGACAAATTTGTATTATCAAAATTTTATGTGAAAGTACTATATAAAAGTGATTTAAGTGTGACGCGATCATATTCGCAAATGATCGATCAGTTATTAATATGATCGAAAATTGTACAAATATAACTGATAGGTATGAGTGACACAACACTAGTTGTGACGATATAATTAGGTGTTGAGATTTAGAAATGTATAAAGAATAGGCATAATAATTTGGAAGGTGCCGGCATCATCTAGGTGAAAATAATAATGGAGAACGATTTGAATATTTTTGGTAGAAAGACGTGTTTTGTTAAAAATGTACTAAGTTTGAATAATTTAAAGTCAAAATAAAATCTTTTGGGAGCTAAAACATTTGATTTCAATTAGAGAAGAGTATAGAGAGTCAGAGAGAACATTACGAAGGAAGAAGAGTGTAAAGTGAGTGGTGTAAAAATTAGAAGATTAGATATTGGAACGGTACCGAGAAAGTGGTTAATAAGAGCTGGTATTTATAGTAGTTTGGATTGAGGTGAATAAGAGTTGGAGTAGATTTATAAGGCCGAAGGAAGACGAGTTAGAAGTGATTTGGGTTTTATATGCGATCGAAAGGCAATGGGTGGAAAAATTTATAAAGCGGCACAGAATTTGAAAAAGCAGGTTAAAATTGGTATTGGATTGTATATTGCTGAATTGGAAGGAGTGGTTGAACAGAACGACGGGATAATAAGGAGAAAATTAGCGCGGGGAAGTTAAAAGTAGAGGTTTTCTAAATTCTAAATTCAGTATACTATTTATAGATTTGGGTGGAAAATAACAGAAATTATATCAAAAACCTGGTATCTGGAAAGCCAAGTAGTCTTGTGGAAGTGGAGCGTAGTGTGAAGACACAGCCGGCTGCGGATATCGTTAGCCAAAGTTAAAAAAAAAGGAAAAGCCCTACAACTAAGGATAAATTGGGTGAGTACTGTGTTTTTCGGAGGGTTAAAATCATTTCGTAAGTTTATTTGAATTGGCACAAGGCTACGCGGATGTGTTTGTTTATTTGGCATATACGCATAAAAAAGAGGTTACTTATACTAAAATTAAGGTAGTGCTGTTTGGTCGGTGTCGTGACCATCTACCTATCACACAACCCACGGTAGGTATGTGGAGATACCCTGAGAAAAAGAGATTCTAAATAGTCGAGGCACACTTATATAAGGTTTTTTTGTAGACCGACCAAATATATTTAAAGCACGTAAAATAGTCAAAAATGTTCACACTATCAAATAAATAAAAAGTATTAAAATAAACCACAAAAATATATTGCTTTGATATCGCCGTACTTCGATGTATTTAACGTTCAGTTGCTTGCTGCTCGCCACCGCTCTGTGTCTCTAAATACCCTAGGATAAATTTTAGATTTCACACAATTCGTTTTTAGCTCAGGTTTAACCCTACACAGAGTGCACGATCATACGATAAAAGACAAGTTTTTGCCCGCCCCCCCTTCCTTTCTGTAACACTTTCCACCTGAATTTATATAGTAATCAAAATATGTATAATTTGTAGCTCCAGAACCTTTATAATATCATCCGCTATTTTATAAAAACCTTGAATCAAAGTAACAATATAAATCAATTTGTCCAATTATGACTTCCTTAAATCAGTTTAAAGTCAGCAAAAATAACTGTGTATACTACTGGTAGTACGTTGAACGTTCAATGACCTTCTTTCCCTTTTACGTAATTTATACGTATCAAGCAAAAATTTTTGATAACCCTTTACATAAATATCTCAGTACATGCAAAATTTAAACGTTCAAAAAGAAATCAATGCCTTATACTACTAATGAATTTTATCTCTGACCTGTTGTTTTTCCCTGTTGAACTCCTGGTTGTAAATGCGCGTCTCTGCATGCACCCCAATTCTTTAAACTGCCGCTGTGTGCTGTTGACTAGTTTTCTTGTTGATTTTGTTTGGTAGTTTTTAATTGAATCGCGTAGTACAACTTGGTTAAACGCTCAGTCTAACACTTACTTGCTTAGTTAAATTTAGTTCAATCCTCAGTTTAATACTTATTTTAATTTTTAGTTCAACCCTTAGTTCAAGCCTTAGTTTACTACTTAGTGCCCTAAGTTAATAAAATATTAAAGATTGTGTTTAATTAGAATTTTGCACTTACGTTTTAAATGTCATCGGCGAAAATAAAGGTACGCCAACCCACCTATTATAATTAGTTTACCGAGTTTATCTTGTTGATTGAAGCGTTGCACTTGTCTTATCGTGCAAGCCCTCGGATTTCCATGGAGTTATCATCCTAAACTTTGTTGCAATGCTTTTGCAAATCATCTAGATATCAAATTTTGTATTGTGGATTTTGTTGATCATGAAATTTTGTACCTTTTCAAGTCACGTCCACTTATTTGTATAGGAATCTATTACTTGAAATTGCACGTAATCAAACGTATGGTTCCTTATTTTTGTTTGCTTAATCTGTTGGGTTTATGTGTTGATTGCATATTGAAGATCACGTAGGCAAATTCTATAATGACGTAAATTAAATGCGCTTATTTACTTCCTGTGTTTGTAAAACATGTTTGTTTTGAAAGATCTGTTTATAGTGAGCATTAAAGCATCGAGTTTTTAAAAAAATTGTTCCACGTTTGTTTGACTTTCGATGTTGCTGATGCGTATTTATTTAAAGTTTATGAATGCATTGCTATTCTTAAAAATGAGTTAGATTGCGTACAAAGTTATTTATCTTACTCAATGTGGTTGAATTCTTAAAGAATGAGTTTCCTTTCATTGATTAAAGTTGGTTGTGATTTTTACACAGTGTGTTTGATATTTGCTTTTTGTATAATTGGCGAATTGTGTACTCTTTATGATAAAACTGTTTAATTTTCTAGACTTTGGTGTTGTTTACATGGAGTGCACAACCTTTGTGACCCTATATACCCTTAAATAACCCTATTATCATAGCAATATATATATATATATATATATATATATATATAATAAAATTGATAAAAAGGTTGAGGATCTTAAGCGTATGTAGCACAACGCGCGTTTCTTTTGGTATTATCATCTACACAATTATATCAGGATTTGAACATTGCCCGTCTTAAATTCAAATGGAGTTTCTAGCCGATCTGAATACTCTAGTTTGAGCCAAGTACATATCTTCGAACCGATTCGACCGCAAAGGATATGAAGTAAAATGTAATACACAGGTAACAGCAGTACATTTTATAGCTTGCCTCTTTGACAGGTTTCAATTCAGAATATTTTGTACCTGATACGAAAAAAATGTTCAAGAATATTTGTATTATTATGTGTAGTATGTACAACCTCACTTTTTTTTTACTGCGCTACATCATTGCTTTTGAAAAATTAAATATATATTGTTTTAGTTGTAAAAATCTTCTTGATATTATAATGCAAAAGCCTTGTTATTTTTTTTAATTACGTTGTATTTGGATGTAGTTTAGTAAATCTTGTAACTAATTTCTTACATTTTTCAATAAATTAGAAGTAATAAATAAACGGTATATAAACTCTAAAAAAATACTATAGTAACAACTAATTTACAGGTAGCTAATATTGTTTTATATATTTTCAACTTTATAGTATAAATTAGCAATAATTAAAATTTCTATAGCACAAAAAATATTTAAGAAACTAAATACGTATTTCGACCACTATGTGGCCATCTTCGATAAAAAAGTTTAATTATAAATTTACTTAGTGTTGCAGAGATCACTCGACTAAGCTGCAAGAAGAATATTCTCAAAAGTGATATTGTTAAATTGCATTTTGTAAAGCCTCACTTCAACATACATGGTGCGGCGAAATATCCTTAGATATGTTACGGAACAACTTTATTTACTTATTTGTTTGAATTTTTTTCTATTGATGATAATCGACAGTGTTCGAAATACGTGTTTAATTTTTTTAATTTTTTGTATTAAGGGAGTTTTAATTATTGTTTATTTGAAATACGCCACAGGGTTATTATTCATCATTCTATAGTAAAAACAATTGCGATGTGTAAGTGAAAATTCTGAATAGGTACATCATTATCTTTTTTTAATTTCAGCAGGTCATTTTACAAAAAAAAAAAAATTTTAATTTTCAGTAAAACGTAATTTTGTGAAACTCTGTAAACCCCACACCCTTTCATACATTACATTCCGTTATAAACCCTAGCTTTAAAGCACTTTTTATTTGTGGCAAATTGGATCTTATAGCGAAAAAATAGAGTAATGTTTGAAGATTTATCTGCTCTCAGCGGTTGGCATTACTTTTGTTTTGGATTATAAAACAATCAAACTATTATTTTGAGTACTTCGTAGTTTTTAATATAAATATAAATAATTTTAATTAGTACATGAAAAATTTCGTTTAAATATTTGAGTATCCGATGATGACTGTTTACGGTTGAAGAATCGATTACCCAATCTTTAAAGGGTTGGGAATAAAGAGAAATAGAGAGAAGAGAAAGAGAGAAGGAGAAAGAGAACTAAAGAGAAAGAGAGAGCGAAGTGAGAGAAAGAGAAAGAATAAGAAAGAGAAAGAATAAGCAGGAGAAAAGAAGGAGAAAAGAGAGGATGGAAATAGGAAAGCAAGAGGGTCATTCGTCGGTAAAGACTTTCTAATTTCTTTGTTTTACTCCCGACCTACTTTGAATTTCACCCTCTTGTAGCAAATACAATAAATATAAGTATGTATGTATCCAAAAACTAAAACTTGTATTTAATTACAAAAATGTTGGAATATTTAAATGAAAACGTTTTACATATAATTTTTTAAATAATTTAATAAAATGAGTTTAATTTTTCATTCAAAATGGCTTTTTTATTTTAATACGTCGTTCAAGATTGCTGTTATATTTCCTTAAAATATACTTGGATACAAAGCTTTCGTTGCTACGTACATTTACTATTACAAAGTGTTCGTGGTAATTTAAATAAAATACCAAAAATAGATAGGTAAAAAATTAAAAATAGCGTTTTCAAAAATATTCTATCAACTGTGCTTATGATTTTATTTTCTACGACTCAATTATTTAATTGAATAGTTTAGTGTGTGTACTTACCTTAGTAAACATTGTGTTATTACTATGAGATATTAAACTGTACTGGCCCTGCATCCAGAAAACCCAACCTTTTATACCAATAGTAAGCAGGGCGTACAATCATTCACTCGTTTAATTATAAAAAATAGAAATACCACTTTACTAAGTAAAAAAATGTATTCTTGAAAGTGTATTAAAGTAATACTACACTGGAAATTGGTAGCAAGGTCAGTTACACCATCGCTCGTTGAATGTATAGAAAAGCGTTGTACCATTTGGGAAGCTAAGGATCAAGCACAATGGGTGTGTACTACCAACAACGGTTCAATTTATGAGGTCTAGTAGATATGAGAATAGGAACGTATTAGATTATTCTGCTATTTTGTAATTCAATTACATTTAAAATTTGTTGTGTACATAAAACTGCTGTTGGTACCTGTAGTACACTAGGTACAAGGAAGTAATATTTTTCTTGTCGGTCACAAACTTCTATGTATCTAGTACAATCTGATGTAATAACACTTACTCTTTACAAAGCGAGCGCAAAACTAGAGCTGTTTTGTATATGGAGCTGACAATATTGTCAACACAATAAATTACTACTACAGCTTATGTATCTATGTGCAAGTTTTAAAATTTTTATTCCTGTATTCCAATAATGGTATATGATTGTAAGATAGGAGAATCTTATTCTAAACATACATGACGAACAATTTTGCAGATTGAAATGGATTTTGCTTCACCGGACAGTTGGAATGTGCCTACGGTGACCACTAGTATCGGGGAGGTATTTATTAATTTTCGATTCGCACTGGCTATATAAAATTTTTCTCCTACATGTTTCTTTTTACGGTTGCGCTTTTGTTTGGGGTATATTTTGTTTAGAAAATTTATGTAGAAACAATCGGGTAAAATCTAATGACTTTGATTTCATGTTAAAAATATGCTAATGGCGACGAATCGCTTGTAATGTTATATTGTAGATGTACTTTTTCTACATAATTATTTTTTTCAGCTCCAACCGAAATGCATTTCCGCTCCACCTAAAATGCATTTCAGCTACGAGCAGCTTTAATTGTTGTGTACACTATTATATTAATGTTCTTTTTTCTTTTGCAGAGACGTGGACACTGAGTAAAAACTTATATCATGTAATTTGTTTTACTATTAATGGATAAACCTAACCTTGTGACAAAGAATCAAAACCAGTCGATGATGTAAAAGCTTACAATGGATTATTAGTCTTTTATATAACGGAAAGAATTTCTTGATTAAGTTGGTTTAAACATTTAGAGTGACAATGTTTTTGGATCTTTTGGATCTTTTTGGATCTCTAGGTCTTTCAGAAGAACCATTCTATTAATATTTCTGGAGATAGTGTTATATAAAAGTATACTATTCGTATTTATATCAACATTATAATTATTAAATTTTAAATGGTGATTGCAAGCAGAACGATTGGAATTGCTAATATGCTCAGAAATAAGTATCCTAAGGACTATGTGGGTGTGTCTTACATAAGAGGCAAAGCAAGAACCACAAGAAAACTTATAGACCCCACTTTTTGAAGAGTGAGGGAGTAAATCTTTTCTGTTGACAAGAAAACGATGTTAAGTGCTTTATTAAAAGAGTAAATAGGTCATTGTAAATATGGTTAGTTGAGAGCACACTATATATAACAGTACAAGCGACTAAACGCATATCCAAAAATAGCTACGAGCAAAGATAAGAATTTAAGAATGTAACGAAATGCATCGAAATTAAATCAAGGGAAAACCTGTATGAATTGGCTAGATAAATATTCAGCAAGTGCGTTAATATATCATCATATACGCAGGCAGAAATTATGCATTATTTGAAAAGCGTACGTGATAGAAAAGTATTACATTTGTTTAAAAATCCACTTTAACTAGAAAATAAACAAACACCAAATTTATTTCTATTTAGATTAGAATAAAGCAAACAACAATAATACGTGATTTGATGAACGAAGGTTTCTGGAATTTCTGGATAAAATATATGAATGAATTACGTGACCACTTGAGCGTTCTTCCATGCAATTAAACTACACAATTGGTAAAGTTTCCGAAATAACACAAGAGATAAGACAATTGGTGTCGCCCAACACGTGAAATCAACGAATCGCAAACAAAAGGGGCCAGGCTATAAATATGATAACAATTGAACAACAAGAGAGCATACATTTGAAACTGGGCAGTCACTATACTCGAAAGTGCTAAATTATTCACGCAAACAGTTAATTAAAATTAAAGTGAAAATCATTTTATAAGACTGTAAAAATTGTGTAAGCGAGCCGCTCTACTACAGACGGCTCTCAGATACGGTTTTGGATACGAGTCAGGAGGACTCTGGAGATTACTGCCTGTTAAATTAATTTGGTAATCTATGACAATGGTAGATATTCTATTACTGTTTTGTTAATTACGGATATGGAAAACCTTTTATTGGAATAAACTCACTAATAACGATTTGGATAGTATTTTGGTTGGATCTCGACTTTCAAATTCGACTTAAAACATTCAGACTGGACACAAAAACTCTTGGGGATGCAGAGAAGCTACTGAACCACTCCAGGTTAGATATTTTGATATGATTTATTTCTGTAAACTGTTTTAATTCAATAATAATTCAAAAATGTAAAAGCCTACAAAACTGCAGTTTCTTAAACAAATTTATGAAAGACAATAGGCATCTTGAAACGTTTCAAAAGGTCTCTAAATGTAACAATAAAAAGCTCGTTTTGCTGGCTTCATTTTCTCATAATGTGACATATCTAAATAATTTAAAAAGGGAAAGATATTTAAAAAGGTTGTAAATATTTAATCATTATACTTTGTATTGTAGAATTGCTTTATTTAATTGAATCAGCTAGTTGAGGCAAAAAGATTTAAAAATTAACATTTTTACAAGTGCTTGATTAATATAAAAAAAATAACAGAGCATTTTAGGACGCTCATCGTAGGGGCTGGTGAAGTATCACAGCATTTCATGGGCTGCCCAACCGTGGGGGGAAATCATTCACAGCATTTTATGCACGACGCAATCGTGTGACTTGTCTATCAGAGCATTTTATGTACGCCCAAGCCGTGGGGCGAAAATAACACAGCATTTTATTGCACCCAATTTGTGGGGCGAGAATAACAAAGGTTTTTTATTTTTCCTACAGGAAAGTAACACAACAATATATATATATATATATATATATATATATATATATATATTGGTATGATATTCTAGTTTAACCCCACGTTGGTGGCGTCATATTTCTTTGCTATAATTTCGTTGCAATAACCCAGTGCCCCTTTTTATGAAATAAGAAAAGTTAAATTTTTCTTTTTATCAATTTTAATTTTTTAATTTTAATTTTTAATACCTCGGCTAGCTCAGTTTTAACCACGCACGAAGCTTGCGACAATACGACAACAAAGAATTTTAATTTTTCTTTTTACCTCTACTTCCTATGCCTTTAAATGAAAAACACAATTAAGCACAACTACTGTAATATTCTCAATATTTGCAAAGCGTTTATAGTGTCTTTGAATAGAACCTCTTTTAAATAATTGAATTAAATTCTTTCAATAATTATCAGTCACGTTAATCAAACAAAAAGCCAGCAAAAATCACCCTTATTATTATTATTTATAGCCCTATGAACGTTTATTAAACTTCCTTCAATCTTTACGTAATTTATAACGTGTACTAAAACGATCTTTGTTGACCCTCACATAAATTTGTCATGAAAGCAATGTTTAAAATCTTCATAAATAAAAATACAACTAAAAATTCAGATTGGTTAACCTGTTGTCCCTTTGTGGCTTGGCTCATTCTCCAGTTTGGAGCAGTTCCTGCTCCAACTGCTCCCGTTTCAGCTTAGTGATTTAAATATTCCAACGTTGAATCCAGATCTGCTTTCGATATGGTTTGCATTTTTCTTAGTATGGCTTCTTCTGAATAATTCATAGATTGATTTTCAATCCTTGTTAAACTTTCTGGTCGGATCCAGTAATTGTTTAGATGCCTATTATGTTTCCTCGTAGGATCCAGTAATTGTTTATAAACTTGTTGAATTTCCACGTCGGATCCAGTAATTATTCAGAGTCCTTTTGTTAATATAAAACTTAGAACTTGATTTTAAAACAACTTTTTGTTACGTACGTTTTTAAGGATTAAAACGACGAACTTCATTTAATTATGCACTATTACCATTATTTAATTTATTAACTATAAAATAATTTCTAATTCTTTTACGTAAATATTTTTTTCAGGTAATGTGAACGATGCCTTAATTCAAGTTAAACTGATTTCTTTACAAATCCTGTCGTATTTGAAAGGAACGCCTATTCGTTGACAAGCGCATAGTTCAACGATTAAAGCTTTGTACGTGATTCTCTTACATTTAAACGTGATTCTTACAACACCGCAAACCCGGTATAAGAGACCCCAAAGACAGTTGGTAACGTCAATCTGTCAATGACGTCACACAATATGCAAATTATTACGCGTAAATGACGAAATATGTAAAATGCATAAAAGGTATTATAAAAAATGGAGTACGTACATAAATAGGTACAGCTTCCTACAGAATCATTTTCTGATGGCAGCTCGTGGCTTCCTTCAGGATAAGTTAAAGATGGCCGTTGCGACTTCCATCAGGATTACTCCGGCTAGCGACTCCGGGGCGTGGGCTGCTACCAGGTTGTGTCCATATTATCTTCTTTCCTATGTAGAGGTAACGATAAGGAACAGGTTTGGTGTACGATAATCAAAAAAGGTAAGGAAATCTACATAATAAAGATAAGATACGGTACGATACGATACCCAACCACTCTTGTCGATATTCAGCAGCAAAGTCCCAAGCGTCTCCCGGAAACTTCCCCACTTTTCTCCCGCCACTCGCGTCGGCGCGAAGTCTTGCGCAAGCACTTCTGACGTAACGGAAATATGCGCACCAAGTGTTTCAAATTTGTGGCGCGAAATTCCCGCATATCAAAACTAAACTAAAAGGGTGTCTAGTGCCAAATTTTGGCACGTAACAATTCTTACATGTAAGACCTTGGGTATTTCTATTAATTTTTGATGTATAAACGAAGTTGATGAGCTATTTCCTGCACGTAGGACTTCAAGTTATTGGCATTGGTTCTCTTGGATTTTCACTTTCCTTAGTCACGTACTTCTTGTTTGTACAGTAAATTCGATAAACTTTGCTTTTATCACCATGCCGTAATTATTTCTAATCTATCAAGGTGTTGGGTTTTATTTTTGGTCGCGTAGTCTTAATTTAATTTATGTATTAAATTATATGCGTTTTCTATCTTACGCATTTTCAAACCTGCTTGTTTAACTGGGATTCTTAGTATAATCATGATGCATCACTCACGCGTATTATGTTGCAGCTTCCATCCACGTTGTTTTATGACTTGCCAAGTTGTTTATTTAATTAAATCTTCTAGAGTACTTTTTATTTTTTAAAATAATTATAACTGTAGTTTATATACAGGGCGTTGCCCCTTGCTTTCTTGCCTAATCGTTGAATTTCTTATTTTGTTTGTAAAAATGTCTAGTGTTCTAAACCCTGATGATGTTTACATGAAGTGCACTATACTAGTGATCCTATCTACCCCTAAATCACCCTATTAACTGAGATGCAGGTTCAAATCCTGTCCAAGGCCTTATATTTTCTTTCTTTCAATTATTAGCTCGATTTGAAATGATCATTTGGGCTTTACTTAAAAAGTCTAAGTTATTATGTCATCTTATTAATTGCAATACGTTAGTATTTATCAACTTACCTTGTGTAAAAAGTACTTATAATATATATATATATATATATATATATATATATATATATATATTGCTGAGAAATGTACAAAACGCCTCGCCAGTTTCCTGGAATAAAATCACAAAAATTTTTTTTTGAACTCGAGCCTCACTTTTGGGCGCTACGATTTGCTGTGATTTTCTTCTGATAATCGCCTCTTTACTTTTTCCGCCTCGGCTGCTCACCTAGTTAAAACTCTCATCCTAATTCATAAAAAAAACAGACACATTCCTACCACAAACATCGACGTTAACTCTATTTACAACAATATTCACAATACATTAAAATTTCAAAATTAAATTATAGCATAAATTTCAGTATCATAAAATTTCAAGATTAAATTTGTCATCATTTTAATTTGCATCCAGAATTAAAGTCCTTGTAGGATGCCCACTAATTAATTTAACAATATTTGCAGACCTGAGTCTGAATAAAAGGGAGCATCTTCCACCCCTTTACGTTAATTAAACAGGTTAGTCTAATTGAGCTCAAAGACAAACCCAAATTTTCATCATAATCAAGAACATAAATACTAAATACTCCTTTCTACTTGAACACGAAAATTTCACCTTAAAATTAAAAATTTGTTGTTTGTACAAATTCACTACTGTCCATTTTAAGTAAACAAATTATAAAGCTATTCAACACACACCAAAACATCAAAAATCGAACAACAAAGCATAAGTTACCTGAAGGTTAATGCACTCGTGGCTCCAATGTACATCGTCCTTTGTTAATCACACCATTCCAACTGGGTTATGTTTAGGTCCTCGGATTACTGGTCGCTTTTAAAAATTTTCTCTACACCACCATTCATCTAAAATTGTTTCAGGGCTTTTCAGGAACTCATCTATGTATATCTGATCTTGTTTTGTAGATCCACTCACGATTACGAATAACATTTGATTATTAACACCCCGGAAAAATAGCAAAGAAATTCGTACTTCTTTCACGCTATACCCAAAACTGCCTACTTTTGTTTATTCATTTATCGTTACAAATTTCGATAGTTAGTACAGTAATACCCGCAAATATAACTAGACTTTATTACCTTGTATCTTCTTTTCTAAATGCACTAAATAGCTTTTATCGTAGCACGTAAAGAGCAAACTATTTTAAAGTATTTAATAATCACCAAAACATACGAACAAACTGTTTAAAGTATTGAATCAAAAATCGAAAATCTAAGAGAGCTAAACTGTTTAAAGTCCGGGTTTATATAATGGCTAGCCTGTTCGTCGCTTTTGTCCCTCAAATGGACAATTTCCAGAATTTCGCATACTATGTTCCCTTCTCGACAGTCGGGCATGCGATTCTATTAAATTTGCACACGCGCCAGTTGAAAATCTGAGAAATTTTCCACACGGCACGCAACCACGTCCGAGAATAACTAATTAATTTTGTATCGAAATCGTTACGTTTACACCTCTCATATCTGCATCTTATTTTCAACCAATCGCAACCCAGTGACGTTGCTCAAATTACGCCTTTAATTATCCGTGTCTCTGTCTTGCGCATATTATCCGTCTCTATCTACCCTGTTCTGAGTGGTATAAATCGATATTCTTTATTATCCGTTATTTCAATCCACGTGGACTGTTAAATAACCCACTTTATTAGCATTTCCCGTGAATACTAAGCGACGGTTTCTCCAACATTCTCTGTAACCATTTGTTATCTACAAAATTTAAGCAGAACGTGACTTTTAAAAATACGCAGGTGTTCAATCGTAATACTTCTAACTAACACTTCTACGATTTGAATATTATTGGGTTTTTACAAGCTTTTATGCATATTATATGTTACTAATGGTTCAATTAACTCCAATTAAAATAATAATGAATGGCGTTGACTTTTACCCTTTAATTTTTAGTGAATCCTAATTAAATATTAATTATTATTTGTACATTTTGTTTAATACCGGTTACTTAAAATTGAGTTAATTAATATAAATTTTTCACGTAATTTCTATTTGATTCTTTACTTGGAATAATTAAACTACATTAAAATTGAGCATTTTTAATTCTGCTTCTTTTTATAGAAAGCGTCTAGTAAATAATTTAAATCCCTTATTTTTAATGAAACGAATGAATTTTTATGCTTCACGGTTTTAATAAAGCGTATTATCTAATAAAATTCCTTATACACGGTGATTAAAATTATTTGATGTAATTAATTGATTTTCTACCCAGGTCTCAATTTGAGTAATATATATATATATATATATATATATATATATATATATATATATATATATATATATATAATATCCGCAATAAACATTTTTGTCAATGTATACAAACTACCTCAAACATTTATGCCCTTTATTATTGACTCTGCAAATGCCCCAAAACCTTGAATAAAACTAAAAAAATTTTATTGAAAATCCATTTGTGTTCTTACACGTTGTTATAGTTTTCGTATTATTTTAGATAGATACTTATATCTAAATTTTAAATCCTTTTAATTGAGATTGATACCTATCATGTTTAATAAAATAACTGTGCTGCATATTATCTGATAGTTGAAATTCATAGCACGCTTTGATCTTGAGAAAGGATATAATAAAGCACTTGCTGGGGTTGAGAGACAGATAATTTGAAAATGATCAATCGTTAAGAGAGTCCAAATCATATTGCAGTTTAAGGCAATCATGTAAATCAGTAATCTCAGTGTAAAGTTTCAGGTCGTCTACGAACAAAAAGCGACTGAACTTCAATATTTTATTCAAGTCATTTATAAATAGGTTAAACATCAAAGTTCCTAGATGCAACCCCTGAGGAATTCCTGAAATTGCAGTGATGAAGTCCGAGATAAAAGTTTTAATATTAAGAAATTGGGTTCGATTACGTAGATAGCTTTCCAACCAAGTAAGAAGGTATTCTGAAAATCCATAATTTCTGGGGTTGAAAATGAGTACAGTGTGATCGACAGTATCGAATGCTTTACAAAAGTCTGTGTAAGCTGTGTCAATCTGACGACCCGTCTCAAAGGCAGAGGCGATTAAGTTCATATACAAGAGGAAATTAGTAGTAGTGGATTTACGTTTAGAGAAATCATGCTGCTCAGTAATCAGTAAGTTAGTACAATATCAAGATAAGTGTTTACATAGTAACAGTTCGAACAACTTAGCAATTGAGAAGAGCAATACGATAAATCTATAATTTCTGATATATTTCTTCTACTCTTAAACACATATGTAATAAAACCCTCCCGCCATTGTGCTCGAAGATGATGCAACTTGAATAATAGTTGCAAAGGTTTAGACGGAGTGTAGGCGCAATTACGTAGTAAAATATTTGGAATATCATCCGGTCCACGCAGTTTATAGATCTAAGTGTAGTAATTATTTCAAACACCTCAGAGGGGCTGAATTGAATAAATGGGATATCCAAGGTGACAAGTTTCAACATACTACAGCTTGGAAGGTTTACTTGAGCATTAGTATTGCGCAAATAAATTTACTATTGTTGGACCATTGTTAACTTCAGTATTTTCGAAGAACAGTGTATTACGCAGATCACAATCATATTTCTGAGAGTTGACATATTTTCAGAAGAAGAAGTGTTTAGTATCCAAGACTATCTGTGAGTCTATAAAAGAGATATAGATATTGTAACATTGCCTAGATCGAAACTTGCATTGAGAACGTAGATCTACAAACAACGCATAGTCAACCGGTAAACGGGTTTTTTAAATCTAGCGTAAGCTGTTTTTTAGCTATCTCAATCTGCTTAAGATCAACTAAAAACCACTTTTAAAAATGAGAAGAAGTATAAGTTTTAAAAGGTACATAGGCTGACATTGCACAATCTATGATGCCATAAATTAGAGAAACGCTAACACTGATATCGTTGCTGACTCGAAGTTCTTCCCAGTTGAACATAGCAAGGTAATTGTTGAGACCAATATAATTAGCATTTTTTAAGTCGTACAATGAATAGGCAATGGTAGAGAGCGCCAGTCTTGAATTAGTAATTCACAAATAATTCCAATATAATGATGACTATTGGGAAGCAGCAAGTCAGTTGCTATATTTAAACTGAATTTACTAGCAATGTTAATGCTAACAAAAACTAAATCCAACTAAATACTATGACGATTCGGAACCTGGCATGCCTGAATTTGATCAGATAAGAGAAGCACTTACTAATCATTTCAACAGGATAACCATTTGTAGAGGTAACAAAAAGATTAGTGTCCTCAAAGAAGACCATTTTGCGCGAGGAAGATTAAAATCACCACAAATAATAAGCGGGACGTTGGATAGGTATTGTTAATCTTCTCTACAGCTGAGTAGTAATCTTGATGCACGCCAAACCTCGAATCTGGTGGAAATTAAACTGCACTTAGAATAAATAAACTGCTTTCCATGGCGAGTAACACAAATAAATGCTCTACGTTGTTAGAGGCAAATCACTTTAAGAAGAACCCAACGTCATATGCCAGATTGCGCAGAAATGTAATTACAGTGGCGTAGTTGAGTTACTACAGTATAAACGGAAGATATGCCGTTAAATAGTAAAAAAATAAACATAACCAATTAAATTATAATTTAAAATTTTTAATATAATATCGCCATATGAGTTGTGTGCATCAATATCCCTAAAAAATACTGCTATAGCAAGGTTATGTTGTAAAATCCGATAAAGCAAATGATTGAATACCATGGCCTACTTAATTGGTTTCTATCTCATTCTAGTGTTCTGCAAACACATCTGTTGAGTAACTTATTGTTTTATTAATTTTAATTGTTATATAAAATATATTTTATATTAGTTAGATGGCGGTTTAAAATTGTCCGTCTGTATATCAAGTAAAAATAAATAGTAATGAAATCTAAAACTTTTACAAGGTAATTTCCGATTGGTTGATCATAAAACTCAACGCCACTGAAACCTGAATACTGCCATCCCTAATTACATGTAATGAACTGTTCCTAACCAATTTTTGCTCTGTGCGCATGATGACGTTGGATTCGTCTTAAAGTGATTTGCCTCTACCTAGCAGACGCTTAGTACACAGCATTTTGCTTACAGGTATTAAAACACCCCCACCTCTGCGTTTGGTACTTGTGTGTATATTACAATTAAGACGGAACACAATATAATTACTACTGTAAAGTTCACTGTCCAATATCTCGCCAGTAAGCCACGTTTCTAATAGCACAATAACTTGGTAGTCAAAATGAATAATAGCTTGCTTTATATCTGTAAGTTTAGTCCTCAAGGACCCAACATTGTGAGAATATATTTGTAAGCGTTGTAAGTGTTTTTTATGTGAGATGTAGCTATGATTTTAGGTACACTTTGGACATTTCTCAGGAACAAATTAGCTTCTTCATTGTTTCTTCTAGTATTTAATTCGCCAATAACCTTGCAGATTTTTTCCTGTTGAGTTTTAGCTTTATCAAATACAATTTTCATTCCATCGAGGAGTTTATTCCTTAACTTAAAAGCATTTTTTACTATATGAGAGTAGCTGGTAGTAATTTTAACTGGTTTAGGTTTACCATCATGTCTAATCTTACCGGCACGAGTCACCCATTAAACCTCGTTAGAATTAATACTAAGAATATCTTAAACTAGCTTGAGTTTATCGTGGTCTTCGGAGATTTTTTGCGTAATGTGGCTGTTAGTGCATTTAGGAAGATTGAGAAGCATAAGATTGTTAGCATGTTGGAAGCGTTTATGGAGTTCATGGAACATTGCTTCCCGATCGCATGAACCTGCATTAGTTGAATCCTTCAAGTTATTTAATTCAGCCTTAGGAGCAAATATTTCTCTATCCAACAAAGCTATTTTATTTACCAGAGCGGATATTCTCTTGAAGGAGTTTCAACAATCGTTGCAAAAAAACATCAAAGTGTGCTTTTGTAGAACAATTGCACACTATTCGGTAGCGCTCAAACCAGAGCAAAGTTCTGCCAAATGGAAGGGTGCATAGCACCTATCGCCAAAAGCGACTCTCTTCACCATCATCAGTAGCTTTAGAACACTTGTTACAGTGGCTCCCCATTGATACTTTAATACTTACGAAACACCAAAGAAAAAATTAAGGAGCGCAGTAGTATTTAACTAGTATTAACTAAAATAGTGAATTTCTTACCAGTGCTGGGCACTTGATTTATAATATCGCGTATATACTTACAGATGAAGGTTTATAAGCAAAAAAAACTTAAATAACTATAACAGATGACGTATAAAACGAATTATTTGTCAAACTGATGTTTAATACAACATAAACTTTTCAAAAATTCTTTAAAAATTAGCTGAAGAGAAGCGATCTCTTTTGATTTTAACACTAATTGTACTGTTTTCTAAGCAATTAACACACATCAGTCTTGGAACTGGTTAGGCGCGTACCCTCATTGTTTCCTATTTTGAACTAACCTACACATTTCCTGAAATTTGTACAGTCCGCATCTATCATTATATGCGTACAAAAGTCTGATCTCGATCTACCTCTACTTCTTCTTTTCTATATCTGCTTGTAATATATCCCATACTATTCGCCAAAAATGTTTTAGAACGTATCCTGCCCTTTTTTCTCCAATTTTTTTTTGTTTTTCACAGATATCTTTATTCCTCTTGTAACGCACCATATATGTAAACATATATTAATTTTATATTTCATAAGTTTATTTAAAATATGGGCGATGCGCAGTAAATACATGAACCTGGTATTTCCGGCCGTGCTTGATAAAATATAGCGTGCTTAGCTAAAAAGGCCAGTCGGGGACGAGTAGTTTGTTGATATTTAGATGCGCGTGAATACAAGTGGCTATGCCAGCTGTCTATGCCTAGGGTGTATCAGGTTTATTAATTCTAAGGTATTTTAGTCTGTAAATATCAATTGCAGATATTTGCTAGTTGTGTTTTAGAGAATTAGCGAAGTATTATGTAATTCGTTACGGGTAATGAAGATGCTTATGTAGCGTAATTTAATGTGTTGACGATGGTGTTAGTGTAAATTTGTTACGTGCCAAGGGTCACTTTAACATTGTGTTCAACCTCGCCGAGTTCGGATTTCCGGGGTGAGTAATACCGTGTTTAAATTGTTCACGAATGTGAACTTTTGTAATTGTTTATTTAATTTTTATATTTCCGGTTATGACGCAATAATTTGGGCAATGATGACGTCATGGTGGTTGGCTACGCGAAACCTGTAAAAAAGGGGTTCGCGCTTCCGCCGCCAGGGCGTAGCATTACTGTTTATCCATTGCGCTTGCGCGATGTATCTTATGAACCTTGGTAACTGTATTACAGGCTTTTAAGAACCATCTATCGCCATCTAAATGTACCACCATTTAAGTGTAATACTTCGTTAACTGTTTTACCGACCATTATAAACTTTCACCAGTAAAAGTCGATAAGAAATTCCGTTTGAGGATAACGTGGTGAAGCCACCCGGCGCACCGGCAGCTATTTATACGCTTGCACCTGCAAAGATTTCTAGAACGTAAGTGTTGACCTATATTATAATCTGATAATTTGTATAAATTTGTGCTCTAGCACGTGCTGTATTCGGTTCGCATTAAGGGGTGTTTAATTGGGGTGTATTATAAAACATTATAAACATTGTTAAGTTAGCTTTTTATTACCAACGGTACGACGTGTAAAGTAATTTCAGTTTGTATTTCAACAGTTAATAATAAATGTTATATTGCCTTCGGCCTGTTGTTGTATATTCGCTAACCTGAACCTTTGAAAACAATTAAGAGTATCACGTCTTTCTTTGTGCTCGTCACGGATTGACATCTACATTTTCGCGCCCAACGTGAGCCGAATAAACAACTGTGAGGGACCTAATGAGATATAAACATTTGTTGAAATACGGATAATTCGATCAGTGAGTGGAAAGGGTTGTTAATATAACGCAGAATTGCGGTGTTAAAATTAAGCATGCCTAGAGAAAAGGGAAAGAAGGGCAGGGCGGTAGAGAATGACGTAGGGGTAAACTAGAAGACTCATTGCGTAAAATAATGAGCAAAGTAAATAACAGTTTATCGGCGGTAGTCGGAAATTGTTTAAGCGATGCTTTAAAAAATTTAAACGTGAACTTAAGCGAGGGATTTTCGCAACTCTCGTCGGTTTTAGAAGAGAAAAAGGAATTTAGAAACAAGAAGATAGAAGAGACGGAGAAAGTGGGGGGTTTAGAGGATATAAATGCAGGGGCGTCGGTAGCGATTCAGAATCGAGGACATATTACAGTTTGGAAAGATGTGGGGGTACGAACCTACACTTTTCACCAAACGGGGTATTACACCCGGTGCTATTTATAAAAAGATTGGAAAGTATGTTTAACGAGGCAGGAGTACCGTATGAAAAACGAGTATTTTTGCGGTAAATTGTTTAAGAGGTTCGGCTCAAGATTGGGGTGAAATAAAAGAGTTTTCGTCATTTAAAAAAATTTTAAATCGCAATTTCTCTTGCGTTACTGGAGCATAGAACAGGAAAGGGACACACTTTTTCGTGTTAAATACGGATTTTACAAAACGGGATCTCGTGCAGATTATTTTCTTAAAATAATTAAAGAAGCTAAATATTTAACTCAACCTTTGTCAAAGAGAAAGAGCTTATTAATTGGGTAATAAACCATTTTGATATGAAAATAAAAAGAGGCATTTTGAATTCGGGTCTGGCTACTATCGAAGAAATAGAAGCTCATCTTAAAAAAATTTATGCTTAGTACGAGGTACTATCTAATAACAGTGGTCACGCTCTTCGTTCGAATAATGGAGGTTATAATTGGAACACTAATTTTCGTTCGAGCAATGTTAATAATGCCGCTCAAAATACCGGCCAAAATAGGATTGATTGGCGTAGGGAAAATCGTGTCGAGCAGGACCGATCTGAAAATAATCGATCAGAAACTGAATCTACCCAAAGGGATCAAAGGAAGGCTATGACTATTTTTAATTCAGATTTCGGCGAAGTTATTGAAGAAGAGACGCGGGATGTGCATTTGAAACCTGTCGCGCTAATTCCATCGGTTGATATTTTGGTTAATGATATGATTAGCGTAAAGGCGTTGGTAAATTCCAGGTCTCAGATAACGGGAATTTCGGAGAGTTTTCTAAAGAGGGTAGTGCAGGATAGTTCTACAGTGCCTAGGGTGCCATGTAGAAATGCTCAATTAACGGGAGCATGGGGGAAGAAAAGTGTGATTGTTAAAAAACAGGTTTGTTTAAGCCTAAAAATAGGTGAACATGTTATTGAATACCCATTTTTGGTGATTCTGGGGTTGGTGAGAGATGTAATCCTGAGATGCGACTGGATGCAAGATTATGAAGTAGATATTGATTTTGCCAGAGGTATACTGAGAGGTAAATTTTGTGACGAGGTACAAGAGTTAAAGTTTGTGGGTGAACCAAATTCGGGCGTACATATCTTAATAAGCGAGATAAAAGAGGATCGTCCTTCTTCGTACTCGACACGGATTGACATCTACACTTTACTATTTCTATAATCTATTTGTTATTAACCTTGTCTGTTTATGCTATCATCCTTATACATCTGAAGCACAACATTTAAGAAGACATATCTTTTTCTATCCGCTCTTCCTATTGCACCTTTTTCATAGACGTACTGTGCTGTGCTCCACACATATGCTTTGAACAATTTTGTTTTTATCTCTATGTTTGTTGTCATTGAACATATCTGCTGTTCTTTCTTGTTAGATGCAGTTTGGTCACCTTCTATTGTTTTACCGTTATATACCCTATTTCCTCGATATTCAGTGGTATGTGAAGAGGGGGCGGCTACGTGGCGTAGTGGTATGTGTGTGACTACTACGCCCAAGGTACCGGGTTCGAATTCCAACACGGTCCGCTTGAAAATTGTTAGGCGAGCATTTTTCACAAAAATACACCCTCGTTCGAATGAGAGGTAAAATGAAGGTTCCGTGTGTGAGTGTTGTCACGCACATTAAAGATCCCTATCGTGCTTGCAACAGCAATGGTTCGGCAAAATTCCAAATTTTCCAGGTAAAAAAACTCGTTTCCTGGTCAACGTATTACCTTCGGTGGAGCATTGGAAAATCACATGTAAGGTATGTGAAAAAGGGGTAAGCAGCCCCAGCACTTGAAGTTTTGTCGAATTAATAGTTTTTTTAATATATCATTTCGCACAATCAATAAAAATATTTCACAACCAACACCTGTAGTTGTATGTAATAATCATCAGATTATCGTCAGATAGAATGCACTTATTTTTATTCGTTATTAGATTTTTCGTCTTAAAACTGGTTGGATGCGTACTTCCACTTATTTATATTCTGAGCTGTCCTACACAGTTCCCAGAAATTCCCTACAGCCTATATGCAGTGCGGTTACTCTTGTATTTTTTCTAATTGTATGCCTATTTCACCGAGATTCAGTGGTTTGAGAAGGGGGTTAAGCTGCCTGCGGCTGCCAAGAATCCCCCAACACTTAGACATTTGCCAAATTAATAGTTTTCCAGTAAATACTTTCGTGCAATTAACATTAGTTGAGAATATTGCAAGACCAATACTTGTAGTTGTTTATAGTAATCATCATATTTAAGTACATTTATTTTTTTCGTCATTAGTTTTTCCATCTTGGGTCTGGTTGGATGGGAACCCCTATCGATTTCTATTCTGAGCTAACCTACACATTTCCCGGATATTCCTACAGCCTATATCTTTCACTATCTGTGTGCAGTAGTCTAACCTAGTACCTCTTTGTTCTTAACTTTGTCTGTCCTTGATATCTTCATTATACGTCTGTAGCACCACATTTCAAAGGCTTCTATCTTTTTCTTGACCGCTTCTCCTACTGTCCAGGCTTCGCAGGGTACAGTGATATGCTCCACACATATGTTTTAAGCAATCTCTTTCTTGCTTCTATGTTTGTTGTTTTTGAACACAGTAGTTGCTTTTTCTTGTTCAATGTAGCACGACCTTGTGCAAATCTTTGTTTTATATCTTTTGTGCTTTCCCCATCTTGCGTTATTTGGCTTCCTAGGTAGCAAAAATTCTTACCCTCTTGTAAGTTCTCGTTACCTATTTGTATTCTTGTTTTTGGTTTATTTTCCCCTCTTTTGCATACTAGAACTTTAGTTTTATTTTTGTTAATTTTCGTACCGTATCTCGCTGTTAGAACTGTTTCCATTTCATTAAAAGCAACTTCTAACTCTTCTTTGCTAGATACTAATACCGCTATATCATCTGCAAATATAAGCATATCAGCCCTTTGCCCCTGCATAGTAATTCCAAATGTCTTCCTGCATTTGATAGTATATATTGCGTCTTCTATGTACAAGTTAAGAATTAATGGGGATTGGGCACATTCATGTCTCACCCCTTTCCTAATATCTACTTCTCTACGTTCCTGCTCTAATTCTATTACCGCTGTTTGCTCTTTGTATAAGCTATGTACTATCCGTCTATTCCGAAAACTCGTTCCAATCTTTTTGAATATTTCGAACATTTTCTTCCATTTTACATTGTCGAATGTATTTTCTAGATCTACAAACCCTGTATACACGCTTTCCCTTTTTCTATTGTTTTCTTCATTATCACCCTTAGAGCTAAAATAGCCTCTCGTGTTCTTCTATTTCGCCAAAACTCAAATTAGTTTTCTCCTAGTATTTCTTCACTCGGTTTTCCATTCGTCTTTGTACAATTCTAGTTAATTTTTTTGACACTTGTGCTGTCAGACTTATTGTTTGAAAATTTTCACATCTACCCGCGCCCCTCGTTTTTGGTATAGTGACTATGATGTTACGTTTGAAACTGACAGCGTGATAACAATTTAATTGTCACTATCACTAATAGCGGCCTAATAGAAAAATTAGTTTCGAATTTTCGTCTTATGACGATGTATCTCTGTAGTTGTTTGTAAAATAATTTTTTCTGCGAACTGGTTAATTTTGGGCAAAAAATTCAAGAGACATCTTTTGTTTAGAATGAAATAAGCTATTGGAAATTAATTTTTAAATCGCAAACAAATAATAAGACAAAAAGTTACATTGGAAATAAATTTTAGGGGTTGCGTTTTCCACCTCTTACAACCATGGGGTAAACCAATTAAATTACTGAGTAAGTATAATTTTGATAATAAAAAATCTCACCTTAATTTTAATTTTGTAACTTTTTTAGTGTTTGTAAAAAAAATGAAAAACAAATTTTATGTACCTCCTTTAAGGAGTGTATCTTAACAAGGGATGCTCCAATGAAGTTTTTTTATATGAAAGACTCTATCCCTTTTACGATGAGGAATCACCCCCTGAAATGTTTTACACTTATTTTGTTACACCCGGTAGATACAGAAGCTTAAATTGAATTAAAACGACATTTTGCTTTATTTGAAATACGAAAAAGTCCTAATACAATTAATATTATTAATACTTATCATTGTTTGTCTACTGTAAATACGCAAGGATGACAAAGCTGTTGTAGATATGAAAAATTACAAATACTTGTAGCAGTCCATGTATTTGTAATTTTAATATGTAATTATGCAAGGCTTCCATGTTACAAGTAGTTGTAATTTTTCATCTCTGCAAGAGCTTTGTAATCCTTGCGTACTTATAGTAAATAAACAAGCAATGATAATAGTTATAATAATATTGTTTGTATTGGGACCTTTTTCGTATTTGGAATAAATCAAAATGTCGTTTTAATTCAATTTAAGCTTTTGCATCTATAGACAAGTTGTGTTGATATTTAGGTATAATTTAACTCAGTATTTAAATCCTGTACTATAACATTCATTATAATATATACATTATTGGTGAACAGTTTAAATAAACCGCCAAAATAAAGTAGGACACTTGGTAACGTGATATCCATGAAGGGTAGAATTAGCTTCACCTTTTGACAATGAAAGCATTTTTGCATTCAAAGTTTATTAATAAAAATACAATCATGTTGTAGCTTTTAGAAACCAGGAAAGTAAATTGTGTAAATTGTTAACCACGAAACAATACAATTCGCACTGTTTATTAATAACCTTACAATTAATTACTTTATAGTATTTTACATTATTTTTACTTCAAGTGTCCTAAATATTTTTTCATCAGATACATTGTTTTGTAATATGCTATAATTTATTATAATAATTATGCACAATAGACTAAAAGCATATTCCAATAACAGCAATTTACAAATTTTGTGGTAAACCGTAGATATAATTTGGGAACCTCAAATCCAACCACACTTTATGTATATTTTCAAAATACGTTCGTGCAAATATTGTGGTTACGCCTCATATATTTAAATATGTATTTTCTTTATTATTGTTGTGCGGTTGTGGTCTAGTTATTCTATTATATGGATCTGTTTAAGAGTTATGTGAGAAGGACTAGTAACCACACTGCTTGCACCAAAGCGTTTCGTGCCCAGTGCAGCGTAGCTAATTACTACCAAATATGTAGTTTACAGCAGACATTGGGTAAATAAGAGATTGCGTTATGGCCAGTGGCTTAAAATATTCGAAAAAGTTGTATGCATTTCTAGAAAAATTTGAAAAGAAACAGAAAATTTCCCAAGTATTATACTTTTATTATCAACTACACGTAGAATCATTGAGTTTGCGTTTAATTTATTCATAGAGAAAAGGCACATACTACAACTGAAAGATTAATAACTCAATATAATTATGTTGTCGATTCCACTGAACTACAATGAACAATTAAATGTGCTTTAAAGTGCAGCCTTAATTATTCAGATGACTCCGCGAAAAAGCCCTTCCGTATATATGTGCGAATCGTTTCCAAAATAACTGTGTAACAATTTTGTTTCTAGTCGTCATCATCATTAGGTCTACAGTCCTGGAACTGGTTAGACGCGTACCATCATTGTTTCCTATTCTGAACTAACCTACCGATTTCCCTGAAATTTGCACAGTCTGCATCTATCACTATCTGATCTAGGTCTACATCTACCTCCTTTTTCCTATCTCTGCTCGTAATATATCCCATACTATTTCCCAAAAATGCCTTAGTACGTATTCTGCCCTTCTATTTCTCTTATCTTTTTCCCCAGATATCCTTGTTCCCCTACTATTTCTATAACCTATTTGTTATTATCTTTGTCGGTCCATGCTATCGTCTTCATACATCTGAAGCACAGCATTTCAAAAGGCTGCTAAGGTTTTTCTGTCTGCGTTTTAGACTGCCCGTATTTCATAGGAATACTGTGCTGTGCTCTACACATATGCTTTTAAGAATTTTCTTCTTGTTCTATGTTTGTTGTCTTTCCTCATAGGCGCTGTTCTTTCTTGTTAGATGCAGTTCGGCCACCTTCTATTGTTTTAAAGTAACTTAGCCATTTACCGATTTCATATTTTTTCCAATATATCTTTTCGCACAGTCAACATTACTTGCAGATATTTTACAATCAACAACTAGTTGTTTATACTAATCAACAGATTTATCTGCGCTTATTTTTTCGCCATTAGGTTTTCCGTCTCAAAACTGGTTGGACACGTACCTGCACTTATTTATATTCTGAGCTAGCCTACATAGTTCCCTGAAATTTTCACACTGCATATGTATACAGCTTGTATTAATTGTATTAATAGGTTAATAGGTTCCTTTTATCTAACCTAGGTCCACACTTGGTTTTTAATGGAAAAACTCATTAAAAAGCAATTAGTGCTAATGGGTTTTTAATGAGAAAACTCATTAAAAACGGCCTAACCTATCAATTTTTACTTTTATTTAACCTAAGTCCACACAAACCCAGCTAACCTAACCTAACTCCGGACAACACTAGCTAACCTATCCCCCGACAGCTCCACATCCAACCTAGGACGGATGCAACAAGTACACTACACATAGAAATATATTTTTATTCATTAAAACTAATAAAATTGGTTGTTGCGTATAACTTTTGTGATATCGCAACAATATTAAACTATTTCTTTATGTGCATAATCGGATCTAGGTCTGGTTGTGGGGGGGGGGGTGTATTAATGGCAAAGTTCCTTGAATTTACCTCCATCAGAATAGGGTGAAATTGCCCCATAGGGTGAGAGTGTCTCCCTCCGACCTAGGTCGGATTTAATCCGACGTAGATCGGATTTTAATCCGACCTAGATCGGAGTTTTGCTATCCGACCTGCTAGGCATGGTGTTAAAGCTAAGCTTCCGTTTTCTCTGGAAAGCACTAACAAGATGAGCCAGAGAGTAAAAGAAATTATCGGAAAAGAAAACCTCGAATGTATTAATAATAAATTCCAAAATCCTATATGTGTTCCGTACAGATGTTAAGTTGGAAACTTTATTGGAGGAACTACCATATATATTAGACGGACTCAAAGAAGATTATTATTATCTTTTTGACATGGATGTAACCCAAGATTTTTTGGGGATATTTAGCAAGATGGAGATGTGTAATTATTTAACTACAAACCATAATTTTGCTATAAGGGCGAATACGAGGAAAAGTGTAATATTATAGTTGACAACGATAAAACTGTGGGAATTGATTGTTTAACATAGCTAACAACCAATTCAAGAATTAAGATATACAACAAATTTGTGTGTCAGATAACAAGACCTGGTGTTAATAAACAACTTGGCAATCATATACTAGATTTTTTACGTTGTCCAGATGTACGTTTAAGGGAAACATTTGCGTCTACTTTGGCCAAAGAACATGGTATTACGCGATTGGAAGCGACAATATACAACTGCGCAATTGGAAGCTATGTCAGTGCGGAACGGGAGTATAATCCCTTAAAAGACTGTTTAACGTTATTGGAAGATAGTAAGTTATACTTCCTAAAGGCGCTAATGTACTCGATACCACTTGCCAAAATGTGGAGTAAGCTATCGGACAAGCTACAAAATAGCTGCTGTTTAGTGTTTAATAACCTACTACAGTACGTGTATTGGGGGAATGGTAATACAAGGAAATTGACGGGCTTGCAGATTAAGTTGTCCGAAAAACAAAGGAAAGGGAAAAATTGATAAAGTATGTGCTTTCGGCTTTTAGTTTTAACTATTTACCTGTAAATTATTTGGAGATAGTAGAGGAGGAAGACAGCCCTGATAAAATAAAAATCTTACACAAGTGCTACATTAAAGCAGGTAGTACATATTTTACACAATCTGCAACACCATATTCTACAATTCCAAAAGAAATAATCATTTCGGAATTGGGGTTGATAGATACGCCTAACATTTGTCCAGAGGTTGTACGACAACGCGAGTTAAGGTTCGGGCCTTTGGAGCTGTGTTTTTAAAAAAACAACTTCAAACTCTTAACACATTTATTTGATTTGAAACAGAAATTATGGTAAAATTTGGAATAACTTGTACATAATAACTTTACTAAAAATACTTAATTGTACTGGTAAGTAGCTTGAACAACGAAGTATGGAGTTCGAAGACTGACTGCCGGGCATTGAGCTCCCGGGCTTTTTATAATAACCTGCCCCTCACACGGCTGTGGGAACTTGCAGATCTCATGTCTGCGTTTCTCTTAATTGTACACTTTATTACAATGTAACAACTTAATTCTAAGTAATTGCGGTATGTTGACCGCCTGTGACCTGCCACCTGCAGTATCACTGCCCTCACGGATGCAAAGTTGCATGTCCGTTCTCATGAACTGTCGATAACCTCTCTGGGTTATCCTTGTGTTACAATGTTGCAATGGACTTATACTTTTATTTAACAATTTCTAATAATTCCTAATAGATTCAATATATCAATATATATAGGTAATTGGGGGATACATAACTCCTCCCACCGTAAATGAAAAATTAAGGTTTTACTTAATTTTTAAATACATAAAATTCATTATTCAATTTCATTTAAAATTCATTGTTTCTAAGGGTATACTTATTGTTTCTTTTTTTCTCTTTGTTTCCTTAAATCTAGAACTGTTTCCTTCATTCTTATATTTAAGGTACATTTTGTATAATACATATATAATTACAAAAATTATTAAAATGATTAATACAATTGTCCAAACACTTATATTATTATAATGTAACTTTGGCGTTTTGAGTTCACTTAATTGTTCTTTATAACTTTCCACTAATTTCACGGCGTGGTTGAGGTCGTCTAAGTCTAGATGCTCTAGCTTCGTAGGTTTCTTGATTATTTCTTCGTCTTCTTGTTCTATCTTGAACTGTAGTTCCGGTAGGTTTGCAAGTTTCTTTGTTGCTATGGGATCTTGATAAACTCTGATTACCTCTTCTTTCAATTTTACATAACAATCTTCTTTGAGGGTAATTTGTGTGCTTCCGATTAATGCTTGGTTATTTTCATCTTGGTTGCAGTGGATGGTTGCTATTACTTCGGTTGGGAAAATGGCTATCCATTTGTTATCTGTAACTTTTGGAATTTTCATGTTAGTTATTTGCACTTGTTTGGATTCACAGTTTTCGTAATGATTTGAGAATTTTAATAGTTGTACTTCACAAGGGCTGTCTTCTTTAATGGTTGTTGTCGTCATCGATTGACATAAATATTGGTTTGGTGTTGCTTCAGTACATTTTTCGTTTGTATAACCATATCTCAGTTCATTTAGGGATAGGAATTTGGTTTTGGGTATGATTACTCGGTATGTGCTAGTAACTTTCGTTGGAAAAGCAAATAAATGATAATAATTATAATTGTTACTTTCTACTATCGGGATTTCTATTAAAAATATTATTTTGTTATTCTTAATGTAGCCTTTTACTACAGCTATTTTTTCGAATATTAGAATGTTCGATTCTGTTACATCAAAAGGTAATTTACTGTTAATTATAAGTGATCTAATTTTTATTAATTCGTTTAATAAATCGGTTGGTTCAATAATACTAGAGTGTAGGGTATTTAGTTTGCAAATGTTAATTTGGGTTTTGCATACTGCCTAATTTAATTGGTAGTATACCGGGGTTGTTTTTATATGTTATATCATTACTTGGTTGTCCGTTCTACCTGGGTGGAGGTTGACGGTAAGGGTGATGAATGTCCATCTGAAATGACAGGGTGTCTTAGGTTTTTCAAATGAATGTACTTTGTTATTTTACCGTTGTCTACTACTGCTATGTTTTTATCTGATATTTTCTTAATTTTAAATGGTCCTAAATTTCTGGGTGCTGTTTTATGTCGCTTGCTTTGAAAGTTTTTCTCATACACGGTTTGTCCTATTGAAAATTTATTTGTGTTGGTATTTTTATTTCGGGTTGTGGTGATACGTTCCTTATCGTTTTCTAATTTATCTTTTATCTTGTCGTAAGTTATTTTTAGTTTTTGTTTGTGATCTTTCGCATATTGTTGATATACTTCCTTGTTGTAGTGTATGTCATAGGGATTTCGTGAATCTGAATGTCCTAAGGTTAATTCTAAGGGTGTAAAATTTGTTGATGAGTGAATTGTGTTATTATAGGCGATTAGTGCGTATGACATTAAATTGGTTATGTTCCTTTTATAATTTATTCTTAATAATCGAATTTGTTCTAACAGGGTTAAATGTAGTCGTTCAATTAGTCCGTTTGATTCAGGGTGGTTTTCCGTTATGAAATGAATTTTTATTTTGTGTAGTTCTAAAGTGTTTTGTATTGTCTCATTTTTAAATTCGCTACCATTGTCTAGAGTTATTGATTCGGGTGTTCCGTAAAATGTAAAATATTGTAAAAATCCTTAGGTCACGTCGATGCTATTTTTGGATGTGATTGGTATTGCTTGGCCTATTTTTGTGAATGCGTCTACAATTGTTAGATAGTTTTGTGCTTCTACTACTAGAGTATCGCCAGTGTCCAGCCTTCCTGAGATGCCCTCCTTTCGGGTGCTCAGGCTTGCCACTCCAAGAGTGATTGTTCTAGTTCCGTCGAACCCGGAAAGTGAGTTTGGAGCAGAAGAGCCATCGTCTCCTTCTAAATCCTGGTAAAATTAGTGTCTCTCATGGATAGTGAGCCAATAGATCTCTGGGTGTTCTTTGAGAGAATTTTTTGAAGTCTGGCACATTCAGGATATTCTTCGATATCTTCACAGTACCTCCTCCATGATTCTTCCTTGGCCTTCCTCAGAACTTTGTTATACTCAGTAAGAGTCCGCTTGTACACCTCCCAATTTCCTGATTTTTTTGCTTTATTAAATAGAGTTCTTACCTGTCCCCTCAGTTGTCTGAGCTTAGAGTTCCCCACAAAACCTTCCTCGTATTTCTTCTCTCCAACTGAGGGCAGTTTTCGTTATATGCTGAAGTAACCGCGTAGGTAATATTCCCCGCGGTCATTTCAATATTTACACAGCTTTGCACTGTTAAAACTTCGCTTGCAAGGTACCGATCCAGATCTAACTTATAGTTACCCCAGTCAGTTTTTCTTGGGTTGCGATAAATTTCCTTCACTTGGTTGAACCCGGTAAAGGAAAATTTGATGTATTTGTGGTCTGAACAGATCTCCTCATCAGGCACATGCCAGTTCTTTACTAAGTTGCTTATGTATAGCGAACTTATAGTTATTTCAATGACTTCCATCCTACATCTGTTTACGGAGGTTGGAGTATTACCTTTATTCAAAATATCTAAATGATTTGCCATTATGAATTGCATTATTGTTACACCTCTATGATTATTCTCAGTACTGCCCCATACTGTATGGTGAATATTTGTGTCGCTACCGCCGACGAGGTGAGATCTATCAGCTCTGCACCTAGCCACCAGTTCCTCTAGTTCCTTTGATGGCGGAAGGTTAGGGGAGTCGAACGGAAGATAGATCGATCCGAGTATTGTCCCCTTTGGCCCACCTCCGCCTAGTCACACCTTGACCGCCACAAGGTCTTGTTGACAGAATTCTGTAAGCTGCAACCACTTAAGGTTGTTGTTTATTAGTATACAAGTCCTGGGTCAGTGTTGAGGTGCAAATTATCTGCTTTTTTGTAAAACGACGGTAAAAACAGACTTTTAACGAGCTGGTTCACATTATGATGATATAGAGCGAGGTTGAAAGAGGGTGAGATTGATACCACGATAACTTAGGCAGGTCGGTGCATTAATTTTATGTTTGTTAGTATTTTCTAAGTAAATATTTTGATAATTACATTATTGTAAACAAAAACATGTGACATAGCTAACTAGTTTTCGAATGAACCCTCTTATTTGTTGTTCAGATGTTCCCCTGCTTACTATACTTCGAATATGTACCTACCTGATTAAAGGTTTGCTTGTACACGATGTAGCCCTGAGGATGAAACTCTCCAATATGTATATGTCTATGTTGCACAGATATTACTTCTAAAAAGATGCAGAAACAACCTCCTCTAATTACTTCTCTCTCATAAAGTGTAAAAAGTTGGCTAACGTTTGTACATTCTCCACATCTAAGAGACTTTTAAAGTGTCCATATTCTTATAATAACAGTGGGTGAAAAATGTTGGTGGTTGATCTTATAGCAATCTTCTGAATACATTTGTACTTTCAACACCTCAGGAATTAACGTCTGCCTCGAAAAGTTTATACGCAATACTAGGTAAAAACGTAAAAAAAATGAACAAAGAGAAGCATTTAAATTTACTTACTTCCTAAAAAAAGTTTATTACTAAATAATGAGTTGGTTAGCAGCAATTATAAAAAATTCTCAGTGTAATGAATGATATTATAAGTTGTGAAAGTACCTTACATTATGTTACATAATCACATGGCACGGTGCACCGCACCCATCATGAAGTTACTGAATTTAACATAAACAGAGCCAATGTGTCGTGACCATGTAGCAAGGTATATTTAGATCATATTACCATTAAGATCACTTTAAACCTATAGTTCACGACAATAGATCGTGTTACATTTTTTTACATAGGTGAACTCGATTCAATTTCAACGTCGGTTAACAGAAAACTTGCGTGTTCATAATTTAAGTTAATTCATGATTACTAAATAATTAATTGATAAGTGCTGTTTTAATAAATTTGGAGGTAGGCGTTGTAAAAAGCATGACTATCATTGACCTCTCCTAATCCAAGTCAATTAGAAAATTTCAAATGTTTGAAACTATTAATTATATATTAACACAAAACTGTCTGTAGATAGGAACATTACGCACTCTAAATGTACGGCTCTATACACCGCACACGTGAATAGACAAATCCATGCCTTTGATGAATCGTTTAGAAAGACAGGATCCGCTAAATCTACTCCTGTTATCTCAAACGTACATATGTCTCGTACCCTATCTAACGGTAACGGCGATGGTTCGGCTTCAAAATGCTTTACGCGGTAACGTTTACAACGTGTACATTTTGATATTACACTTCTAAGTGGCTTTCTACCCCCAAGAATCCAATAATGTTCTCGCAATAAACTCGCGAGACCCTGCACACCGACATGACTTATGAGATACATGGCAGTCGTGAATCAACCGTTCCACTACCGGATGACTACCCGGCAAAACTATGGAATAACGAAAATCTTTAAAATCGTCTCTTTCTGAAACGCGACTCCGCAGTCGAATTACATTATTTTAGTCTAAGAACGGTTGTAGTGTCACTATCTTGGTATCAGTTAGTCCTTTAAAGGATTCATTTTGAATTAGTCGCAACAGTCGCATCTCTGCGTTTTCAAATTCATCGACTGATAGTTCTTTGGCAGACAGCACGTCAATTTTAATCACACGTCGTTTTTGACAGTTACGTATTTGTCGATATTTTGAAAAATAGCGCTGATACCATAAAGTAACCTCTGTTGACACTGAGGTAATTAGAAACTTTTGTTTCTAGCTATTTATCTCTTCTTCGTCATAATGCGGATGGTGGTCAAGCGCAACATTCGGAAAATGGTAGAGCCACTCGGGGCCCTCCCACCATTTAGATTTCAATAAACATTTCGTAGAACAACCTCGCGACGGTAGATTAGCAGGATTCAATGAACCGGAAATGTGTCGCCACGACTTAGCAGGTGTTAATGTTTTAATTTCCTTCACCCGATTCCATACAAAAGTAGCCCAATTATCTTCTTGTTGTATCCATGAAAATACTGTTGTAGAATCGCTCCAAAAATAACATTCTGTTTCTACCTTATAAGTGGTGCTATTCTTGATTTGGCAGATACCATTTGAACAAAAAATTTGCCACTCATTTCAAATCTAATAAAAATCACAGCCGCATAGGCATCGTTGCTGGCATCACAAAATACGTGAAAACTTATATTTTCGGCTTCTTCTCGTGTGGCGTGAATGCATCTAGGTTTCTCAATTTGTTTAAGGAATGAAAGTTCATCTACCCACGCGATAAAACTTTGTTTTATCTCAGATTCCACAGGAGCATCCCAACCTATTTGCTTTTCCCAAATTCGGCGAAGTAAAATTTTTGGAAGCAGCGTGACTGGACACGTAAATCCAATGGGATCGAATATGTTTTGTACAAGAGAAGGAATTTGTTTCTTGGTACAACCCCCACTAAAATCTGCATATGATTCTACAAAATGGCCACTAACTTTAAAAGAATGTTTATACATATTCCAAGTCAATCCAAGCACAGGCACTTCTGCTGACTTATCTTCCACAAAACACGTGCTTTCCCAGTTTCGCAACTCAAACTGGGCTTCGGCCATGATTTGGGTCGATTCTCGAATAAACGTATTAAGCTCTTCCTCGGTAGAGACACTAATCATACAATTATCTACGTAGAAACTGTCTTTCAATTTCTTTACTACGTCCTTCGAGTAGCTAGAACGTCCCATCATCCTTTCCAAGTGATATTGAATAGTCATTCCCAACAAAAACGGGCTGCACCAAACTCCAAAAACTACTCTTCTATGCCGGTAAGTAAGCAGTTGACCATGTCGGTCAACCCACAAAAAACGCAGAAAATCTCGATCGTCAGTATGTAGGCTGATTTGTAAAAACGCCTTCTTTATATCTGCAATTACTCCCAATCGTGCAATTCTAAAACGCATTAGCATGCCTTGTATATTTTCTAATAGATTTTGTCCTTTTTCCAAACAAGCATTGAGAGAAGGTTGCTCCTTTTCATGAGCTGAAGCATCAAACACCGGTCGAATTTTGGTTGTGGCACTTGAAAGTTTTATTACTGCACGATGTAGCAAGTAATGACCTGGGTTACGTATTTCGTTTTCTGGTACGATTTCTATTATACCCTTTTTTAACCTGTTACGTAATTCGTGGCACTCCCTGTTCGGGCGCCAAATTTATGCTACGTTGGCTCGTAGCCGTGCGTAACACAAAGAAAATCAAAGAAATGACCGGGCTCAATCGGAGAATAGGGGGGGGGTTGTAGAAAGCAGACCAACATATAATGTACGCGGCTGTAAGGAATTAGTAACAATACCTGCAATAAAAAAAAAATTAGAATAGCAAACCTGCAATAAAAAAAATTAGTCCTGCAAACCTGAAATAAAGAAAAAGCATAGCATGCTGATCGAGCATAGATTGTTCAGTACTTTGTAGAATGTAAAAAAAAACTGTTTGGATAATCTATATAATATAAGAACGGTAAAAGCAATACAAAAATTTTTAGTACAAAGTGAGGTAATATTGGGGAGTAGCAGAAACGTTTCCTCACACACCAATTGAACATAAATCAGACAAAATGTTAACGAAAAAATAAATAGGTAAGACACAATTGATATGAGTAATACAGTAGTATTGAGTAGTCCAGTATTGTTGAGTTTCCTGTTTCTTTTTTTTTTAAATCAGAGCATGCTATTTTATTGTAAAAGGTACTAGAACGACAAAGATATGGCAAAACAACGGGTAGATATTTAAAGTAATAACAAGTAGGAAATAGTTCAACTTACAAAAGGTCCTTCAGTAACGCTTCCTTGCAATTGAAGTGTGGAATTCACGATGTTCCTGCACTAACGAAGCACTTCACCCTTGACTGTGAGGGTGTTGATGGAACTTATCACACGTTACACTAATCACACCTACGCACTTCACTGGTGTTAGCAGCAGACATTATCACGCGACGGAACTATGTAGCATTGATAAATTTCTTGTTAATTCTATTTCCTGAGACAATAATTTCGAAATATTTTGTAGCACTAGTTTAATTTCAACTGGGACCAAATGTATATTATTTTCATAAACATCCAAAAAGCAGTGAGAAACTTCAACCAATACCTTTGTAAACCGGTGATCTGTTATATTTCGCAAATAACGAAATTTGCGCAAGCAATGATCTATTTTAGATTCTTTGGTGTTAGAAAATCTACAATATCAAATGTATTTAAATAATCCAAAGTATGCACTACTCTGATAAGAAAAGGACCGCGAAACTAGATCGCACACACAGTTTAAATATCAAAAGACAAAACAACTAAAAAGAACCGTAATGGGTAAAGCACGTGTATCACTAAAGCAAGTCCGTCAAATGTTCCTTAAAACATTTATCTCACAAGAAAAACAACTAAAAACAATTAGCAAGGCACGCGTAAGCAATAAAACCGTCCGTCAAATGTTCCGTAAAACACACGTGCGTTTGAGTTTAACAAGCTCTACCACTTTTCCTTCCAACAGAAAATCAACTAAAAACATGCCGTGCTTGTTCATGAACAATACGAAAATTAATACCGCATTAATTCTCACTATTGTCAAAGCAAAGAAGAAACAGTATTTTCAACGTAATTAACATATAGGAACAAAGAACAAACTTCTCTACTCATCTGTTTATATCAACTCGTTGCTATTACAACCGCTTATCGTCTCTTATCTAGACTTGTATATCCACATAAGGAACAAAATTTATATGAATGGCAAGACAAGAACGATGTAATCTATAATTAATTACAACGGTTTCTCATTTTCGATAAGTTGGAAGTAATTTACAAATAATCCAATTTACAATTCATTCCTTGCAATATATTTATTAATGAGAATCAATCTTCAATTTATCTATCTTTAAAAGTAATACACACGAGTTAAATTGCATACAATTCTGAATTATTCTGAAGTATTTACTTGATACAAACAGCGATCCCAAAGAAACGATGTATTTTACGTATTTGGTAAAGTGTAAAATGTTAAACTACCAAAAATGTACGTTACAAATTATTGTTCAAACGTATCATTATATTCGGAAAAATTCTTTCGCTGTTTAGTTTCTTTAACGTCGATTCAAATCTCTTATTCGCCATAGCAAAGTTTGAAGGTAACGGTGGATGTCCATTCCGCCAAATTAGTCGTACTTGGTACCTTCCGTCGTCATCGGTTTTAATAGATTCTAGAAAATTCAAGCTAACTGACTCTGCAAGTTCTTTCCTCAACTGTTTTTCAAACGGATCTGAAATTCCAAGCACATCTAACCTCCATAATTGTGAAATATCCAGCTCTTTCACAAGCAAGGATGTAACCGTCATGGCGGTCGAGCTTGTCCGACTCCGCCTCTTAGGGACTTTTCCCATAAGCGTCCAACCTAGTAACGTCTCCACGGCAACAGCTCCACACCGCAAGAGGTGTCGTTTTCCTGTAAGTAACTTACCAGCAACATCCGCACCAATCAACATTTCAATTTTATGAGAATCACGCACATCTGTTAGATGAATTTTCATTGCTGCTAGTTCCTTCATCCAACTACCATCATACACAACAGAAACGTGGTCGCAGATAGTTGTTTGGTCAAACACTTTGAAACGACAAGTGTAACTTCCGCCTAAACTTACAACTCGTATATCGTAGCAAGAGTGATTTTCCTTAGCAGAATGTGTGCCGCCGAAGAGCGCATGAATAATCTCTTCTTTGCGTTTAACTGGATAATCCATTATTGTTGCTGTTGATGCAAGCACAAATGACAATTGGGAACCAGTATCTATTAACGCGCGTACTTCATGTTCTTGAGACCCATTTCTGATTTTACCTCTTAGTGTTTGTAGGAAAACGTGGGTTGTAGTTTTTACCGTTAAAATATTTTCAACTTTCTCAGGTAATCTTTGTTCACTTTCTAGTGCCGATTTTTCGCAAGTTTCTTTAGGTAGATTGGGACACAACAAAACCAAATGTCGCTTACCGCAAAAGTGACACCTCACCCGTGCACGGCACTTACGGCTAACATGCCCTGATTTAAGACATACAAAACAGGCACCTTTGGCTGTTAACACATTTAGTTTTTCCTCCAGTAACAATTTCTGAGCCTTAAAACAATCTCCGCTGCTGTAGACGCCTTCACAAAATAAACATTTTCCGACCTGCGTATTTACTAAATTCGCAGCCGTCGAGACACTGTGCCCAGAGCCTTTAGATTTTGTTTTCTTGGAGCCTTCAGTACGAAAACTTTCTCCAAAACCTGCCGCTATTCGCACACGTTCTTCGCTTTCAACTTCAGTTTTTAAGAACTTCATGAGGCATTCCAACTTGCTGGTTGTTTCGTTACTTTCACTCGAAGTAAAGTATGTTGAACGCTGCCATACCCGCAGAAGGTCTTCAGGTAAACACGACTCAACCAGCGGATATAACATAGCCGCACACTTTTCGGTAGTAACACCCAGGGTCTCTAACGCCCTTAATTGAGTTTCGATCTTGTCATATAACCCAATCAAGGGAACGTCATCCTTCAAAAAGGATTTGTTTGGCACTAATTTTAACAATTCCCGTACGTATACCTCTACTTGTAGTTCATCACGACCAAAGCGCGATTTCAAGCTCTCGATTACCTTTTTGTAATTGTCTGCTACGGAAGGAAAACTCTCTACAAGCTCGCGAGCTCTTGATCGAGGTACTGTTGCTTGGATTAAGTACTGCATCTTTCTTAATCTTCTTTGGGAATGAAACCACTCATAGTTTTTAAAATCTATTTCATTTACGTTTCGATCCATGACCTAGGATCGTTGTCAAAATAATAAAAACTTCAAGTTTGACGTTTATGACACAAATTGAAGGTTTCTTTGATTTATTGATGTTTGAAATATTTGGTTTGAGTACACTAAGCAAAAATTTTTAGAGTTTAAAAGAATGATTGCCTTCAATTTGTGTTGCGACCTGGGATCGACTTTCCTATGGTAGCCAATACGCTTAACGTGAAATCAGCTGATTAATTTTTATTGGTGAATTTTATATAAATTCAATAATTTGAGAAACATTTTTTAACATGTTTCTATTTATACAATTGAGAGATTTCTGATTTTATGTCTTATTTTACCGAGATTCAGTGAAGGGGGTTAAGAAACCTGAGGCTACCAAGATCCCCCAACATTCATAATTTGCCGTAATAATGGTTTTCTAGTTAATATGCTTATTGTTATGTAATTAGTTATTGTATGTATAAATAGAAATCATGTATGTAGGCTGTATTTCATGTTAATATCGCAAGGAAAACCCAGGAAAAACTTGCAATGCTACCTAGATATTGTGGGCATTTGATCTTCATTTGTTATTTCTTTTGTTATTTCTTTTAGTAATGGAATCCATTGTTTACTGAAAGTCACGGATTCGTTTGCAACGCAGTTATTTTTATGTAGGGTTATATAGGCAGCTTCTTTGATTTTGCGTTTTTGGTGGTTTTTCTTTGTCGATAATTTTGCATCTTCCCATTTTATTTTATGACTGGAGTCCCATGCATGTTGGCAAATCATGGATTTTTCAAATTTTCTATTTTTTATATATGATTTATGTTCTTTTAATCGAACTTCAAATAAGACATAAAATCAAAAATCTCTCAATTG
Source organism: Platerodrilus igneus (assembly GCA_036346225.1). Classification (NCBI taxonomy): domain Eukaryota; kingdom Metazoa; phylum Arthropoda; class Insecta; order Coleoptera; family Lycidae; genus Platerodrilus; species Platerodrilus igneus. The sequence goes on along the minus strand of JARFIW010000668.1, from coordinate 3,127,909 downwards.
TATAAATAGAAACATGTTAAAAAATGTTTCTCAAATTATTGAATTTATATAAAATTCACCAATAAAAATTAATCAGCTGATTTCACGTTAAGCGTATTGGCTACCATAGGAAAGTCGATCCCAGGTCGCAACACAAATTGAAGGCAATCATTCTTTTAAACTCTAAAAATTTTTGCTTAGTGTACTCAAACCAAATATTTCAAACATCAATAAATCAAAGAAACCTTCAATTTGTGTCATAAACGTCAAATTTGAAGTTTTTATTATTTTGACAACGATCCTAGGTCATGGATCGAAACGTAAATAAAATAGATTTTAAAAACTATGAGTGGTTTCATTCCCAAAAAAGATTAAGAAGAATGCTAAACAAACCACAACAAACATACAGGGAGTATTTACAAGTCAGGTATGGGCCTGAAATTTGTATTTGTTTTAGACAGTTGGACAATCTAAACCTAAAGCTATCGCATTCCAAAAATTCACTTACATTCCTAATAAAGTGCAGAAACAACGAAATAATACCAAAAGGATTTAGAATCAAATTTGGAAAGACAAGCAATAAACTATCAAGAATTCTCGAAAGAGCAAGTTACAGTATGATGAGGGAAAGACTACAAAACCACCGACACATTATTTATAAGTTAAAACAAGATATTGAGGGCATTATAAATTTCATACGAATAAAGGTAACAAAATATGATTTTGATAAAATTCTCGTTAGTGCAAAAACCTACTACGAATCAGTATTTTCCAAACAAAAAGAAATTCACATAAAGAAATTTAATAACCTATTTATAGAGAAAAATAACACACAAACTAAAACGTTAGAAAACAGGAACACCATGCTAAACACCGTGATAAATTTATCAAACAGAACTATTAACGACACAGAAAAATCAATTCTTTCAAAAGGCCTTAATTTTGCAGTAACACCAAAATCAATACCAACCTTTGAAATAATTAGCTGTGTTGAGAAAACAGCAAACCAACTCGAACAAGATCAAGCAAACGAATTTAGAGTACGATGCAAAATCGAAATAGAAAAGAATCACAAAATAAAACCAAATGTAAGTAATAACGAAATAAAAGCAATTCGCAATCTAAAAAACGATAACTCAATAATAATTCTACCTGCTGACAAAGGCAATGCAACAGTAATAATGAATAAAAACGTTTACAACACAAAAGTCAACGAACTATTGAACACTGAGAATTACACCAGTTTAGAAACGGACCCAACAAAATCAATTGAAAATAAAATATACAAAACTCTATTTAAATTTAAAAATGAATTCGAAGACAAAGAAAGAAGTAAACTAGTTCCAAATTACAGTAAACCACCCCACTTTTACGGTCTACCAAAAATTCATAAAAAAGACATTCCTCTAAGACCTATCGTAAGCTCAATAGATTCACCATGCCATAATTTAGCAAAATTTCTACTAAAAATTATAAATCCATTAGCAGGCAAAACGGATTCTTTCATTAAAAACAACCAACACTTTTTAGAAAAACTATCAAACATAAAAATTGAAAATACACACACAATGGTAAGTTTTGATGTAGTAAATCTCTTTACAAATGTCCCTATAAACAAAACGCTTAATATTATAAAAACAAACTCGAAAAGATGGCAATCTTAAAGAAAGAACAAAACTAAGTATATCATCGATTATGGAATTACTTGGTTTATGCGTAAATACCACATATTTTCAAATAAATGATCAATTTTACAAACAAAACTTCGGAATGGCAATGGGAAGTCCACTATCCCCAATCTTCAGTAATATATTCATGGAGGAATTCGAAAAAGATGTGATATTCACACAAGAATTGAAACCATTGATCTGGTGGAGATACGTTGATGATGTTTATGCTATTTGGCCTCATAATATAGAATTAATTAAAAACTTTGTACAGTCAATTAACGAAATAGAACCAACTATTAAATTCACATATGAATTAGAACAACATGGAAAACTTCCGTTTTAGATATTCTAGTTAGCAAAACGATACAACAATTAATACATCGGTATATAGAAAACCAACGCACACAAACAGATACTTAAACTTCGATTCAAACCACCCACAATGTGTCAAACGAGGAATTATCAAAACCATGTATGATAGAGCAAAATTAATATCATCAAACGAAGAAATTTTAAAGAAAGAGAAAGACCTAATCAGATGTACACTAATAGAAAACAAATATCCTAAAAGAATAATAGAGAAAGAAATGAATAAAACCCTAAAATAAAGAAAAGAAACAAAAACAACGATACACACCACAAAATGCTCTCAATACCATACATAAAAGGATTCTCCGAAAAATTCAAAGAATAGGAAACAAATTTAGAATTAAAACAGTATTTAGAACCAACAATACACTAAGAGCACAATTAACAAAAACAAAACCCAAAAACGCAATACAAAATTCAAAAAACTGTATCTACAAAATACCGTGCGAATGTAATAAGTTTTATCTAGGAAAAACTTCCAGACCATTTGAAGTTCGATTAAAAGAACATAAATCATATATAAAAAATAGAAAATTTGAAAAATCCATGATTTGCCAACATGCATGGGACTCCAGTCATAAAATAAAATGGGAAGATGCAAAATTGTCGACAAAGAAGAAAACCACCAAAAACGCAAAATCAAAGAAGCTGCCTATATAACCCTACATAAAAATAACTGCGTTGCAAACGAATCCGTGACTTTCAGTAAACAATGGATTCCATTACTAAAAGAAATAACAAAAGAAATAACAAATGAAGATCAAATGCCCACAATATCTAGGTAGCATTGCAAGTTTTTCCTGGGTTTTCCTTGCGATATTAACATGAAATACAGCCTACATACATGATTTCTATTTATACATACAATAACTAATTACATAACAATAAGCATATTAACTAGAAAACCATTATTACGGCAAATTATGAATGTTGGGGGATCTTGGTAGCCTCAGGTTGCTTAACCCCCTTCACTGAATCTCGGTAAAATAAGACATAAAATCAAAAATCTCTCAATTGTATAAATAGAAACATGTTAAAAAATGTTTCTCAAATTATTGAATTTATATAAAATTCACCAATAAAAATTAATCAGCTGATTTCACGTTAAGCGTATTGGCTACTATAGGAAAGTCGATCCCAGGTCGCAACACAAATTGAAGGCAATCATTCTTTTAAACTCTAAAAATTTTTGCTTAGTGTACTCAAACCAAATATTTCAAACATCAATAAATCAAAGAAACCTTCAATTTGTGTCATAAACGTCAAACTTGAAGTTTTTATTATTTTGACAACGATCCTAGGTCATGGATCGAAACGTAAATGAAATAGATTTTAAAAACTATGAGTGGTTTCATTCCCAAAGAAGATTAAGAAGAATGCTAAACAAACCACAACAAACATACAGGGAGTATTTACTGCATCTTGTCCTCCGCATCAATGTCACAATTGTCGTTGAGCTTTTTTAATCGACTCCAAAATGGCAACCAATCACGAACATCTCCCCCGAATTTTTTGAGGTCAATTCGGGGTAGCTTAAGACTTGACAGTTGTACAGCTGAAGAGAGTTCGCCTTTGACAACAGATCTTGCTTCTTCGTGTACAATCGCGTCGCTATAGCGTACGGACAAATTGGTAAATATCGCCAAATATTCATCAGATGCAGTTACTTCTTGTACAAGATCGTCCTCGCTTACGTCAGCTTCTAGCATCAGGTCGTAAATTTTACTGTCAACTTCCGTAAGGGAGCATTGTTTTTTCCGAAACACGTCAAATGTTGTCTTCAAATCTTGTACGGACATAGTTTCGCTTTCTAATAGTGATCTTAACTGATTCGCAGTTTTCGAGAAAATACCACGCAAAACCGACCTAGACTTCTTAAGTTTTTCCATAAGGGGTAGTACTTACTTCAGCTCTACTGATCGAGTTTTCGGTGACCTCCCTAGTTCGAAGTAGCGATAGAAATTTCAAACAAACTTTCACAAAGCGTCGTCCTGTCACGGTCGCCAAATGTTCCACCAGCAAGACTAAACACTACCCGTGTTAGCTCTCTTAGTGCTCCAAAGTTGATCGCCGCTTTGTGTCGGGTTTGAAATAATCAATTAAAGTTCTAAAGTTTTTATTTGGATATCATACAAATTTTTACATGACATCAATCAAAATCAATTACTACTACTACTTGTTTTATTCTCCGCCTACCCTTAACAAATATAACTATAATAACTAAACAAGCGTGTTGACGCGACATACAGAGTTCCTCACCTATCCTTCTATAAACTTCCTCGTTTGTTACTCTATCTGTCCAACTAATCTTTAACATTCTCCTATAACACCAAGTTTCAAAAGCTTCTATCTTTTTTTTATCTACCTCTTTAACTATCCAAGTCTCACTACCTATTTTTTGTATCTTAGTTTTTTTGTCGAAATTTGTTGAAAGGTAAGCTTTCTGTTACAGGCTGCTAAGTACAAAAGGTGGGAAAACAAAGTATTTGAAAAAAATTCAAGTTAAATAAATTATTGAAATTCATACATCAACCCTGTTCTTATAAAAATATTAGATATTTGTTTATTTATTCTCGTATAGTAAAAAATGCATACTTAACAATGGAAAATACATTAAAACCTTGTCGAAGAGTTGATCGTCTAAATATAAAGATTAGAAATAACACTTATGTTCCAATAAAAAATATTTTCATTACATATACGAGGCTTGTTCAATTCAAACCCATCTTTGGTTCGGGAAAAATGTATTGACAACTAAATTTACAAATAATTACCACTACGATTAAGGCACATATCCCATTGTTTCGTCAACCTATGTATACCCTGCCTAAAGAAATCTTGTGGCTGCTACCTCGAAGAATTCTTTCACGACGTTTTGTACTTCTTCGTCCGGCTGAAAACGGTTACTTTTTACCGTTTTTTCAGTGGCCCAAAGATGTGAAAATTGCAAGGCGATAAATTGGGACTATAAAGTGTTACATGCCGAAAACCGGCCTGTAAACATTTTCAATTTTAGTTTTTGCAAGTAATTTTACGCCAATAATTTAAAAGACGTGTGCGTGTATTTTCGCCCCTTATGATAGTCGCGTTGGCGCTCGAGATCGCGCAGACGCAGTGAAAAAAAGTGGTGAATTTCCGACACGTCGGGATTAGTCAGCCAAACGTCGAGCCTAGTGGTTATCTTTGTGTCTTTTTCTTGTCTTCTTTTTCAGGTAATGTAGGTTTCCTTCCAATTATTGATTATCGTACCTTTACCTGTATTCCTGTGGTCCCTCTATACAAGAAAGAAGAAGACAAATTTGAATTTGGATTCAACCGGGGGCAAAAAGATGACCCACGCCCGGCAGCGTCCAAGCACGCCCACAATGCTCCACGACGCCCAGCTGCCGCCAAAATAGCCGTAATGTTGTAAAACGCTCTACAGTTTACGTGAGTGCCTTTATCTTTTTTTGCATGTGATATAGTAATTTAAAACATTTATATGACGTAATACCTTATTGTGCAACATTTAGCAAATATTTATTTGTGTTACCAACTACTGTAGTGGCTCTCATACATCACCCGCGGGACTTTAAAGGTATACCTTTGACTTTAGACTCAAGTGTAATAGTGGCGCAATCCAACGTTTTTTTTGGTTGAAAAATTTGTTTTCCTTTTTTTATATCTTACAATGTATTAGTATTAAATAAACCTATAAAATTTTCACTCAAAAATAAAATTCTTAATTTTCAATAACTTAGAAAATATAGGGTGGTAACACTGTAAGTTAGTTACTATGTCAATCATCTAAAATGAAATGACATGAAAACAGTTGCTATGCTAATTTGACATGGGTAGCCATATTGATTATTGGTTATTGTGTATACTTTTATAAACCTATTGCTAATTCGCATGTTACTTTATAAAAATAGTGAGGTTTTATTCTAAATTCTCTTAAATAGTTACCTGATTTGGTTTGGAACAAAATTAAAAGTGTTTATCTTTCAAAAATATCTACTACATAACATAACATAACTCTACCAGCTGATTTTTGGATTACATCAATTTTTTCTGTAAGTACACTAGTTATAAATAAATACCTTTATTTACCATTCTTTATGAGTAAAAATCTCCTTAGAAATATACTTAAGTCAATTAAATAAACATTATAAACCTCAGTATATTTATTATTTTAGATCAACTCTTTAAAAAAGCTTTCACTTAGATAACTCTTATAGTATCTGACTTCTCTATGATTTAAGTGTCTCCTTATAATCTGAATGATCAATTATAAATTACAATTACCTCCATAGAGAAAATTCCCTCGTTATATATAGATTTTGCAATTAACTGAGTTTTTAGTATATCTTCTATCTTCCAAAACATTATAGTAACTTAATTTCCTTATATCTGTTGCTTTAAATTCTATATTACAATGAATATCGTCCATCTCAAGTCATCGGAATTAATTTACGAAATTCAATTGAGGAATATCCAAGCAGCATCTAATCAAAATGACAGAAGTTTGCAACGCAAAGCTATACTAGCTCAAGAAGCTACAGGTTCACCTATTGCGCGTGTTCTCGTCTCAAATCTGCCTCAAAACACCTTAGAAATTAAACAATCCCTTGACGACATCACTAATATAGTAAATAGAATTGATCCAGAACCAAGCGAAACTGAACTTAAGCGTATTATATCTCGAATAGCTCATGTTAAGCAGCGGATAGAGGTGTTGTGTTTATTTAATAATGAACAAGCTGACCAAACTAAACAAACTTTCTTATCGCACATTCACCTAGTTGACAGTCCTGGACAGGCTTAACCTAGATGTAGACATAGATGTACCTACAACCTTGTCGAACCTTACAATTTCTCAAGCTCCATCATTGGGGAAATCCATACCTGTGTATAAATGGGTTTAACTTTCCAGGGCTCCCAAATTTCATTAATTCTTTTCCTTAATAGAATTAACGATTTTAGAATATCACGGAATTGTACAGATCAAAATTTATTTGTTTCAGCGGGTGAACTATTTTCTGGTTCTGCCTTAATTTAGTATAGAAATATAAGAAATCAGGAATTAGTTACGTGTTTGAAACGGGATTTCTTACCGCGTGGTTATATTACCAATTTTGGAACGAAATAAGAAACCGAACCCAGGGACTGATAAAAACGTCACTTCTTTTATTACCTGAATAGAATTTTTATATAGCAGACTAGATAAGAAACCATCAGAATTTGAAATTATTGGCCAGTTGCGTAGAAATTTGAATCCATATTTTTCTGAACGTTTAGCGTTACAACACATTTTTTCTTTACCTCAGTTCAAAGACTTATGCCGCTCACTCCAAGAAATGAATTGCGTGTCGATAGATACCGTCCTCCCCCAAAAATACAATCTGGTCTATTAGAACCTGATCTAGCTTGCCAAACCGAACCTTTTCGTAAAGTATCTACTATTAATCTCCCTTCTACCTCTTCAAATAACTCACTTACCTGTTGGAATTGCAAAAAAAAGTGGACATAGCTATAGCATTTGTACATACCCCAAAAATATTTTTGTTATGGTTGCGGTCACACTAATACCTATAAATCTAAGTGTACAAATTGTAATTCTAACGTATCGGAAAACTTTCGCGGAGCTATTCCTACCCGGAACGTGAATATCTCAAGGAATCAAAATCGTTTTCAACATCAACCATTCAACGGACCCAGAGTCAATAAATCTAAAGTATAAAACTACTTCTAACGTTATACCTTTACCTAATGTATCTAATAAAAATAATCTCGCTACCTTAAATTTACAAAATAACTTACCTCCATTATCAGAATTATGTCACATTACCCCGTCGGAATGGTCGAGTTGGCTGCAAACCATTAATTCCTTTTACCATAAAAAGTCTACTGCCTTACAACTTGTTAAAAAACCCTTGATATCCGTCTTCATTTACTTATCTCGTTAGGTTCCTTAAATGTAATAGCTTTACTGGACACAGGTTCCTCATGTTCCCTTATAAATAACGAACGCTTACAACAACTATCTAAACAAAACATTAAAATTCAAGTTGTTCCCAAAAAAACTTCCATAAATTTAGCTGACGATAATCAAATATATGTAACGGGTTCCCTTAAACTAAAAATTCGAGTAGAATCACTTGAACGTGACGTTCCATTTTTGATTGTGCCTGCATTAGCTTATCCATTTTTGCTGGGCGTAGATTTCTGTAAACTTTTTAATTTATCGCTCTTTCTTCAAGATTTTTCTTGGCAAACTTCCCTTAAAACAAATTCCTGTGCATCTGCGGGAATATCTAATAAAATTTCTCTTACCGATTCCCAAAATGTATTTCTTAACTCTACAATCGACAAATTTCGTAAACTAAATACCTCTGAACTTGGTTGCGTTACTACTGCAACACATATTATCTCTACAGGTGATGCCCTCCCTTTTAAGCAATGTCAATATCCGTTATCGCCTGCATTACAAAAATATTTGCATTCCGAAATAGATAAAATGCTAGAATCTGGTGTTATCTCTTCCGTATTTACAAAAATTCAGTTTAACCGACAACGACCGCTCCAAATGCGGTGAGGGCGCTGAAAGCGCAGCGCACGTGCTCTTCGACTGCCCGCTTGAAGCGGCAAATCGAGGGTTAGCTGATAACAAATTAGCTATCCTAGGTCTAGCATGGCCAAGGAGCCTAGAGGAAGTTGGGGAAGTGGCTAACCAGAAGGCGTTCCGGATAGCCTTTAAAGAGTTCGCGGGAAGGGTCGCGAGATTAAACGGCGATAACCGCGCGTAAACCGGTAGGGGGTGGGGGAAGGATTGGAAATTTTAGATTTTGACGTGGCGTTAAATAATATGAGTTTGGTAACCAAAACCTGTATTTAAATAATTTAAAAAAAAAGTAAAAATAAAAAAATATATAAAACAAAACTAAAAAAAACAAAAATAACCAAACAAAAAAATTATCATAATATTTATAAAAGTCCATATGCACGACAACCCCCGCACCACTAATACAATCAATATAACCACTATATAACCTTATATGCGCGGAAATCGGGAATAAATAAAAAAAACTTAAAACTTAATCCGGGAAATAAATAAATAAGAACATATAAATCAAAACCCTCATTAAATTAATTCAGTGAAATAAAGAAAGAAATAAAATAATAAATAAAATAGAGTGAAATCGCGCACGCCTCCAGGAATTAAAAGTGAAGTGATAGTGAGTGATAGTGATTGTGACCCCCCAGGACGATTAGTGCATACCCACCAGAACTTTAGCAGTGCATCCATTTTCCCCTAGCAGTAAGTTAAAGGTATGCAGATGACCAGATCGTCATATGCTGGAGAAATATATTAACGAGGTAAGAACAAAATTGTGGCAGTTGTGCTCGCATAAGCATTGATTTATGATAATTAGAAGATTTGAAATAATTTAACGAGCACGTTTTGTGCGTAATGTCACTAGCCGGTATAATGCTTCTCCAAGTTCACCTGATAATTTGGGTTATGCTTTTTGCAATTTTATGCACTGCTCAACGCTTAATGCTTATAGATGTTTATTTATATATTTACATAAATATTTAATCTATTTTTATATTTATATTTTTGCCTGCTTTTATTGTTTGTGGCTTGATATTATTTGTTTGACGTTCTGCCGTCATTTTTGGTGGCAGCTTATATATAGGAAGAAAGATTGTTTGAGAAAATTGTAATTACAATATAAATAAGTTAGGGAATGATAGGAAAAGCTAAGGACGGACCTAAGCTAACAAATTACTAAGACCAGGGAAGATGAATTTGTAAATTTATAGAACTGGTAAAATAGCCGGATTCACTATTAATATATTTGGCGTATTCTTAGAAAATATTAATCCATTTTAAATTAGCTAGCATGCCGAAAACCGGCCTGTAAACATTTCCAATTTTAGTTTCTAATTTGCAAGTGATTTCGCGCCAATAATTAAAAAGACGTGTGGGTGTATTTCCGCCCCTTTTGATAGTCGCGTCGGCGCTCGAGATGGCGCAGACGCAGTGAAAAAAGAAAGTGGTGAATTTCCGACACGTTGGGATTAGTCAGCCAGAAGTCGAGCCTAGTGGTTATCTTTGTGCCTTTTCTTGTCTTCTTTTTCAGGTAATGTAGGTTTCCTTCCAATTCTACCTGATTATCGTACCTTTACCTGTATTCCTGTCGTCCCTCTATACAAGGAAAAAGAAGACAAATTTGAATTTGGATTCAACTGGGGGCAAAAGGATGACCCACGCCCGGTAACGTCCAAGCACGCCCACAATGCTCCACGACGCCCAGCTGCCGCCAAAATAGCCGTAATGTTGTAAAGCGCTCTACAGTTTACGTGAGTACCTTTTTCTTTTTTTGCATGTGATATAGTAATTTAAAACATTTACTATATGACGTAATACCTTATTGTGCAACATTTTGCATACATTTATTTGTGTTACCAACTACTGTAGTGGCTCTCATACATCACCCGCGAGACTTTAAAAGTATACCTTCTTTCGGTAGAGCGAAGTGTAACAAGGGTCTAATATCCTCCAATTCTTTTGCTGTAGATGTCTTTCACTACGTTAGCAACATGAGGTTGAGCATTGTCGTAAACCACCTGAAAGCTTCCCTGAACGTATTCGTCCTATTGCTTGATGAAGCTTGTTCAAAGTTTCATTATACAGGTTTGCGTTGATAAGCACCTGAGGTTCTGTAAATTCTATCAACTAGAGTCCTTCATGATCGAAAAAAAATGTCAACATGACCTTACCGGCAGAAGGTTGAACTTTAAACTTCTTTGGTGGCGGAGAATTTGCATGTTTCCATTGCATCGATGATAGCTTACTGGATAGTTCAAAATAAAGACACCAAGATTCATCGCCAGTAATTACTGACGAGAGAAAATCGTTACCATTTTGTCTGTATTCCGTGAGGTGTTCCAAAGATAAGCCCATTCGCAAGCTTTTTTGGTTCTTTGACGAAAGGCGAGGAACCCATTGTGCACAAACTTATGTACGATGCTATGAACTGATCCTATACTCACACCAACATTTTCTGAAATTATTCTGATTGAAGCTCGACGATTTTCTCTAATCAGGCCTTCCGCACATGCCATATTCCTGTCTGTTGACGCAGTACACATTGCACCTGGTCACGACTTATCATTCATCCCTTCGTGTCTATTCTTAAATTTTCGACACCATTCCTTGACAGTTGTATATGCAAAACATGCGTTTTCATACACTGCTTGCATTCGTGTATGAATTTCCAATGGTTGCACACCTTCAGCACACAGAAATTGAATGACCGCACGCTGATCACATTTGGTCGGATTGTTAACAACAAACGTCATTTCAAAGTCACAATACCTAAAATCGCTGTCAAATATATACGAGAGAAACTGACTAGTGAGAAGTTTACAAACACCACTAACGTTGCAAAACGTCAGTTGAGTGATTACAATTGTTTCCAAGGCTAACCTGACCAAAGATGGATTACAATTAAACAAGCCTCGCACATGGTTTTGTCTATTCCCAAAATGTTTTACAGCTATTCTTTAAAAATAATCTGATACTTGTTACACGTAAGACAAGCGATCCAGCAAAAAAGCACGAACGCACTGTAACAGAGAAGGAAAAGAAAACAAATGAATGCCACACCAAGACATTCAGAGACTGGTGAGGGGGAAGGAGGGCTAACAAACGAAGTTAAAGAACGCACAACCCAATTTGCTCTGAAAAATATTATTGGTATATTATACAACAATGCGAACAAAAAAAACTAATCTGTCCAATACAATAAAATACAACACTCAACTTAAACTTATAACATAAAAATAAACAGAGTAACTGTGTGGTTTACTTCAGCACGTTTATACATGTTCATCCCCGTACCACATACCGATAAATAGATATCACGTAAATATTAATAGAAAAGTCACATATAAAGGTAAATATAAATGTAACTAAAATCTCACTTACTTAGTTTCTACGTTGATAATGACGAGCTTGTCAAATGGAATCTACTAAAACCTAGGGAATAAATAAATATTTACAATTGTGCATGTAGGCGTAATCAACAAACCAGTACTAAGAACTAATCAAATACCACAGCCGATTGATAATAATTATGATTGTTATTTTATTATTATTATTTCTCTTTTCCTTTTCTTCTCAAATAGTTTTATCTGGTTTTAATAGATAATCACCTGAACGGTTTGTTAGGTGTTTTTTTCGTGGCAGCCACGTTGGGCGCCAAATTTTATGTTACGGGAATCGGGGCAGTCCCTGTTCGGGCGCCAAATTTATGTTACGTTGGCTCGTAGCCGTGCGTAACACAAAGAAAATCAAAGAAATGACCGTGCTCAATCAGAGAGTAGGGGGGGTTGTAGAAAGCAGACCAACCTACCATGTACGCGACCGTAAGGAGTTAGTGATAATACTTGCAATAAAAAAATTAGTTAAGCAAACCTAAAAAAAAAGAATAAGCATAGCAGCAATGAAACGTCTAAGTTATTCAGTACTTTGTAGCATATAAATAAAAGAGACTGTTTAGATAAACTATATAATATAACAACGGTAAAAGCAATACAGAAAAATGTTTAGTACAAAGTGAGGTAATATTGGGGAGTAGCAGAAACGTTTCCTCACACACCAATTAAACATAAATCAGACAAAATGTTAAAAAAATAAATAGGTAAGACACAATTGATATGAGTAATTCAGTAATATTGATTTTTCTTTCTTTCTTTTTTTTTATGTTTTAAAATAGCATGCAAGTCTATTGTAAAAGGTATCAGAACGACATAGATATGGTAAAGCAACGGATAGATATTTACAGTAATAACAAGTAGGAAATAGTTCAACTTACAAAAGTCCTTCAGCAACGCTTCCTTGCAACGGAAGGGTGGGATTCAACGATGTCCTGCACTAACGAAGCACTTCACCCTTGACTGTGAGGGTGTTGATGGAACTTAGCACACGTTACACTAATCACTAATCACTGGGGTTAGCAGCAGACATTATCACGCTGATGGAACCAGGTAGCATTGATAAATTTCTTGTTAATTCTATTTCCTGAGACAATAATTCCGAAATATTTTGTAACACAAATTGTAAAGAAAAATAGTAATAAGAATTTAGAATCACAGGCTTTCGAGGCACAATGTAATGCATGTCATCTGAGAAGTTCTTGCATTAAACTAACAGTAACGTGAGGTGTTTTATTTGCTACATATGGTAACAAAGAAAAATCTAATGCTTTTGAATAACGAAACTCACGCAAGCCATGATCTATTTTAGATTCTTTGTTGTTCGAAAATTCAGAAACTACAGTATCGCTGTATTTAAATAATCCAAAATATGCGCTACTCTCAACAAAAAAAAGGGACCACGAAAACTAGATCGCACATACAGTTCCAAATATAAAAAGACAAATCAACAAAAAAACAATTAGCACAACAACGCGTAATCACTAAGTCAATGTTCCGTAAAACACGTGCGGTCGAGTAAGACAAGTTCTATCACTTTTATTTTCAACAAAAAAGCAACAAAAACAATTAGTAAAGTAACGCGTAAGCAATAAAACCGTCTGTCAATGACCTTAAAACCCGTGCGGTCGAGTAAACACATTCTACAGTTAAAATACACCTTTTATTTCACAAGAAAAACAACTAGAATCGTGCCGCGTTTGTTCATGAACAATTCGAGAATTAATCCCGCATTAATTCTCACTATTTTTAAAGCAAAAGGAACAGCACTTTTAACGTACTTATTAAACAGGAACAAAGAACAGACTCCACAATTCGTCGCTATTATAACCGCTTATCGACTATCTTATCTAGACTTGTTAATAACATCAGGAACCTCCAAAACGTGAACGCCGCAATCATATATAATAATTAATTACAGCGGTTTATCGTTTCCGATAAGTTGGAAAGCAATTTACGAATAATCCACATAAGGAACGAAATTTACATTTACGGCAAGACAAGAACGATGCAATCTATAATTAACTTCAGCATAATTAACTTTTACCTTACAAAATATCAAATATTTGATACACATATTCTGTGGTAAGTTTGTTATCTACTCAAAGGCATTAACACTTTGTGGTTCGCTTATCTACACTAATATTTTTCCCACATTTAAATATTATTTTATTATTACATTAATTAGACTAGAATTTGAAGCAAAACATTATTTACACTTAACTTACAATGTCAAAATATACATGAGGAACACCATCAAATTAACAACAATAAATATCAAATACAGAAACAGCAATTTGCAGAAATGCATTTATAAATTGGGAAACAGCGTAAAAGTTTAAAACTACAAAAATTGCACGTTACAGGTTGCCAAACGTGTTTTCTCTTTATGTATTATTTATATTATGCATTTAGAAAACTTCTAGTGATTGTACATCTGTCGAGTATGACTGATTTTTGTAGATGTGTGAATGTATTTGGATGTTGTTGTAGTTTTCGGATGAATTGGCGTAGTTTGTTTAGTATAACTCCTGTACTTGATATTATGATCGGTATCGTTTCTACTTTATCTTCATGCCACATGTCTTTGGTTTCGTTAGCGAGTTATTTTAGGATGTTGATTCTAATTAGGCATTTGAATTTGGTATCTTCTGTTACGGTATTCCATGCAAACACGAATGAAAACATTTATCATCATCATTTGTTGTAGCAATGTTTGAAGAGCACAGACGTGTAGTGTGGGAGCTCTGGTACCACTTAATTATAGTTTAAATTTTTCAATTATGTTAAATAGTGAAGCAAACCAACAGTAGCTTTTAGTGCAATTAATTAAATAAAACACAGTACATAAATAATTAGTGAAACAACGAATGTAAGTAAAATTTTAGGACTTTGAACTTTCATTTCTGTGCATGTCTGTGAACTTTTTTATTTGGGAATCACTTTAAAATCACTTTTGAAAGACATTTATTGTTCTATTTTGTGTAGTGTTAGCAAATTTGGGACATTTTTTTAAGAATTTTTAATTGGGCCGGGTCTTGGGGGTAAATCGGGTTGGTTTTGGAACAGTGATTTTAAAGAACTTGAACAATTAGTGCGAAAATTGGGGACATTTTAGAACATTTTGAAAGGTCACATAATCAATAAATTACAGTAACTCAGTCTGCGGTCTGTAGTTAGTTCATATCCATTTACATTTTCAATAGTGTTAGTGGGATATTTCCTTGTCAAACCAGGAAATTTACAAAGAAACAAGTAAATAAATACTCTTCAAAACAATATTTCCTATTTGAATATTGCACTTTCAACTTAATTCATAAATAAAACATCAATCGTAGCCTTCCATGTTGCTGTTATTAACGTTAAACAAAAATGCAACGTCAGTAGGTCACGAGTTACATATCCTCTAAATTAGGATATATAGGTAGACAAAGAGAATTATTAAATTTGAAGTTAGATTGTTACACTGTATAATTGATTGAAGGACAGATTACAAAAGGTTAATGGAAGTTCATAAACCAGACATGAAAACGGATGTGAATACATTGTATTCCAGACGTAATATGACACTGCAGGTGCAGGTCACATCAGACAATAAGATTGCAATTATTAGAATTAAGATTTTTACTTTGTATTGTATAAATGAATAAAGACATAAGCAGACATGAACTCTGCAGTTCCCACAAGCAATGTGAGGAGCAGGAATAACATAAATACCCTCGAGAGCCCAACATGGCCAGTCAGTCTTAAGATTCACAACTGTAACCTTGTTGGTTGTTTAGCTACTTTTCCTAATTTTTGTTCGTTTAATTCAGTGAATATCAACTTAGAGTAATTTTGATTCCAATGCGTTAATGAATATAATGTACTTGTAATTGAAAATTCAACTTGTAAATCTGTATAAATAATAATCGATAGAAGAGTTTTTGAAGATACTTTTTAAAAAGTCGCTCAAAAAGGTCCAAATTCTAACTCGCGGCACTCTTGATGGATGCTAACACTGATCTAGAACTTGAAGTGTAATTAATTGGAAGAATAAACAACACTTATCAGCTACTAAACGAATCTCGGTATCATTGTGCAGTTTATTTTAATTTAAACTACGTGAATGAACTATCGCACATTTTTTATAAGAATTTCAAAATGCCGGTTCGCCGCTCCCCTCGTATATACGAGGGGGATCGTTTAAGATAATCAGGATAAACTAAGAGATCATGCTAAAGGAGGTTACAATTCAGATGGCATCCATTACACCTGCATAAATAATACACACAAGTAACCGATACACAGGAGACACCGATAAGATCGAAAACGCCAACGGAAGCAACCCCGGAACAACCGGGACAACCTGGAGATGCTAATAATATCGAAAAAAATATTATTACAAATGTACAACGGCTTAATTAGATACATTGATTGTAACTTAGACGGCACGAACAGACTTAAAGTAGGAAAAAGGGCCAAATTAAAAGAAGCAGTGGCTGAATGGGTCTTGTTCCAAGAGGGGATAGTTGGGGAAAACAAATTACTCAAACATCAAAACGCAACCCTGCAAAAACACTCTTTGAGCCCAAATTGGAATTGAAAACTAAAAAGATCAAGCACGGATGACACCCACAACAAGTACACACAAACACTGACATCTTCTATGCTAATGCTGTAAACTACACGCACGCACCAAACCCAAAATAGTGTTACGTGCCAAAGTGGCCCTTAAACATGTTTTAGGTTAAGTTTGATGTGCGGAGGTTTCGCGCCATAAATTTCAAAAAACGCGGTGCGCGGAATTTTAAAAGACTAGGCGCGTACTTCCGATACGTCACAGTGCGTTTGCGCAGATCGCGCGACGCGAGAGGGTTGGACGAATAACTTCGCGCCGACGTGTAAAAGACAAAAGAGTGGGGACAAGTTTCCGTGAGGCTCTTCAACGTGGTTTTTTTGCCAGTATCTTCGAGTAGAGTGGACGTTTTTCGGTAACGTATCGTTAGCTTTACCTATGTAGATATCCTGCTTGCTTATCTTTTGTTTGTCGCCCCTTACCTGGTTTTTCCTTATTAGATCCCTACATAGGTAGATGAAATCTGAAGCCACCCAGGCGAACCGTACTCCACGACCCTGGATGACGATCTCATGACTGCCGTAGCTGGCCGGAGCGCTTGAAGGAGCGTTGGCAGGAGTCACCATCTTTAATTACCGCAAAAGGGCCTTGAGTAGCCTGATGGACTTGAAAAGAAGTCAACTTTAACGCAGGGACATATCCATGTGAGTAATTATTGTACTATCTTTTGTCTGAAATTTATGTATTTTTTTCCGATTATGGTGTAATATAATTTGTGCATTAGTGACGTCATTGGCAGTGGCCACGCGGAATCTGTAATAAGGTTAGCGCTGCCCTCCGCGAGTGGCGTCGCCCGCTTTACTCATTGCGCTTGCGCGATGTATTTATGAACGGTAATTATCGACTTTTTAATTGTAAGATTTATCGATTTTTAAAGCGTAATAACAGGACCTCATAACCAAAAACCAAACCTCAACCATTTTTGTTACATCAAAAAAAGAGGAAACTGTTCAACAAATTAGAGACATTTTTACCAAAACCATCAACTCTGCCCATCTGCGCTACAACTAAAGCCCTAGTTGTAGACCCCGACAGCAAAATCAAGTCTGAAAATATTATAAACAGTCAGAAATTGAGACGGATACTAAATTGCGAAAAACCTAGCCAGAGATAACTGTTGGTTATTATTTATGACGTTCCAACGTACCTTAAGGACGATGAAATCACTGACATACTATACAAACAAAATTTAGAGGAAAAATTAAGTATACAAGGGTTTGAAGGAAACTTCAAATTAGCATTCAAAACGTGACCTAAGGGAAAAAATGACGACGCACCATGGGGCATCCGCTAGTAGGAAAATCAGAAACCTTCTGATACCAACATTTAAATTATATGTGGAATATGGGAGTCTCTCCATAAGGGACTACATAGTTGTGTCATAGTGCCTAAGATGTCAGGATCTTGGGCACATAACTAAGCACTGTCCGAAATAGCATGACACCTGCAGTCACTGCGAGGAGAAAGGCGCTAAACACAAAAATGCCGACTGCCCTAAATCTACCCAGCCAACGGTTTGCATCCCGTAATCCCGAAACGGTCCGCTTAAAAAATGTTCGGCAAGCATTTTAAACAAAAAATACGCCCGCGTTCGGATGAGAGGTAAAATGGAGGTCCCGTGTGTGGGTGTTGTCACGCACGTTAAAGATCCTTACCTTGCTTGGAACAGCAAGGGTTCGTCAAAATTCAAAATTTTTAGGTATAAGAAAAACTCGCTTCCTGGCCAATGTAGTACCTTCGGGTGGAGAATTGGAAAATTACATGTAGGGGTTTGCTTCCGTTGTTTCTACTATGCTTAAAGTCTCGAGTTCAAATCTCGACACGATCCACTTGAAAAATGTTAAGCAAGCGTTTTTCACGAAAATACGCCCTCGTTCGGATGAGAGGTAAAATGGAGGCTCCATGTGTGAGTGTAGTCACGCACGTTAAAGATCCCTACCTTGCTTGGAACAGCAAGGGTTCGGCAAAATTCCAAATTTTTCAGGTAAAAGAAAAACTCGCTTCCTGGCCAATGTAGTACCTTCGGATGGAGCATTGGAAAATCAAATGTAAGGTTTGCATTCCGTGCGGCAAGAAACGCAAAACATGTACTAAAGATCACAAAGACTGCCCAACTTATAAAATGATGTGACAGAGACTCTTACAAAAAACACCTTATGGATGTTAAACACCAACAAGCGCCCAAAATCACAAACAAACCACTATCACAGACGCCACAAAATAGACAAAAGGCACAACGACACAAAGAACAGAACCATCGATTTCTGACAACCGAAATTACCAAACACGAAAATACTACACAAACTATTCACGACGAACAACGACATCAATACAGGGGCGTGCAAACAGATACACTAACTTCAGGACTCTTGGATCGGAGGAATATTAACAACATACACACTCTAAAAATTGGCCAGTTGAACGGGATGAGGAGGGTAACGGTAATGAAGGAAAGCCGCAAGCTTGCTAAGGAACTAAGCCTTGATCTGCTGCTCCTAAAGAACCATACGTGACCCACGGAAAGATTCCAGGCATGCTTATAACAGCCAGGGTGATCACCAAAGGGGAAAGACCAATGACAGCGGTGATAGTTCTTAACAAGAATATCCCCGCAACACGTATACATAACATCCAGAATGAACACTGGGTGTGCATTGAAGTGACAGGAAAACCACTTATAGTGGCGACGAGCTACTTCTAATACAGACACGAACCGGACGCATACCTAAAGGACCTAGACACCATTTTTCATACGCACAACTATCTACCAACCATGTTGTCAGTCGATGTCAACGCCAAATTGTCACTGTGACATGGCAATGACACGGATAAGAGGAATGAAAAGGTCGAACAGCTTCTACATCAACAACAGCTAGAAATTATTAACCAACCTAATAACCCACCAACTTTCGAAAACAGGACCGGGGTGAAAAGCAACATAGATATTACGGTGGCAAATTACAGTGCATATCGACATATATCCAGCTGGTGGGTCCACAGCAGGGCAACAATAAGTGATCACAATCTAATCACTTTCGATTTTAACAGACAACCCAAATCCCAACCCTCCAGAGACAATACACCAACGACAGGTAGGAAATACAACATCTAAAGGGTCAGCTGGAAAAAGCTCAAAAAAATTTCCATCTGATACTCATAATACAACAAGGAGGTAATGTCCACGAATACCTTATGCGCCATACACCAAGCTATAAATCGGTCGACACCATAAACAACCCAGCGTCGAAGGCCCAGGCCAAACCCATGGTGCGAGAAGCTTTCGACATTGAAAAAACAAACAAGAAAAGTCAGGAATATATATCAGCAATTCCTTACGGAAATCGAATGGAGATGCCACCCGGTCCGGTATCAAAAAACAAAAGCTGTATACGAAACGAAGCTGCAAACATTTAAATGAGAATCCTGGAACAAATTTGTAGAGAAACACCTTAAGCGTGACGCATGGGGAGTTCCATATTGGATAGTTAGAGATAAGATCGGACCACCAACCATTTACTCCACCCTACGGATAGATGACAGAAACGCCTCTAACTGGAACGATTCGGCAAAGGCACCAATAAAAGAGCTGGTACCTGGTGACAATCCCGAGGAAGACTCGGACAGTCAAGCGAATCCACGAAACACTAAGATTCGCCAAAACGACATTGGCAACAGGCCTTGGTATCGACAGAAGGAGAACCTTCCCCCCTTCACGGAGGGTGAGGTGCTTCTGGCGATTGCAAGATGCAGAAACAAAAAAGCACCTGGCTCTGACAACATTAACATGTTCCTAGTGTGAAACACATGAAATGAACTTAAAACTATCTACGAACCAAAACTGCATTTTTCGCCTTGTTGCAAGGAAGGATGAGATACTTGTTATTTCATGCAAAGATCACTGCGTGTAGTGTGAACCAAATTCATACAAAACAACTTCTACTATGGAGTCGTTCCACGTGTAGAATCAAATACGGCCACGATACATTCTGCAGTCGTTGCAATCCTGTAGTTGAATTACGCTGCCTTACTAAAGTAGCGTCTTTACATTGTCCTAGTGTGTCTTAAAAGTTTGTATAACAAAGTCGTCTTCATAAAATTGTTTCCTAAATTTTCTATTCTAAAAGTTGCATCGTAAGTTGTAGCAAAGTCGTCTTCTTAATAAACTGCCTTCTAAATTTCGTGTTTTCAGAGTTGCATTGTAAATTGTAGCATTATATCTTGTCGCGCTAAATAAATTATCTCAAATTAAACAAGTTAATAACCTTTATACGTTACCAACCGCTATTCAAAGATGTGTCCTAACTCATCGAAGTGGATTCGCAAATTGCCGGCCTGCAATCTAGGATACATATTATTGCTTCTTCCACGTATGGCCGACTGATTACAAAACTAGCTCGGGCGGCCGAGGCGTCCGAGGGGGGGGACAGTCAAACAGATTGTAAATAGCTGTAGATGACACAGATATTTAATCACAAATAGAATACCAAAGGACGATGCGGCTTTAACGTATTACTTTTGTTGTTGAATGTAATTTACTATTGTTTTAATAAAATTGTTAAATTATTCTCGCAATTTTATGGAGGGATTTATTATCAAAAATAAAATTGTTACAATAGGTGGAGTACCATCTAGTTGGTACATCTAAAATTTAAGTTATATCACTAGGAGCTCCTGCTATACAACATGCAATCTTTAACCGAATTTTCAGTTGCTCGGACTTCCTCGTTATTTTAGAAATTGTTCGAATTTTCTGGACATAATTTATGGTGGTTTCATCTTCCTCGTACGATTCGGATTCACTATGTTCAACAAACTCATTTTCTATGAAAGGCTTGCTTTCAAGATTTAAACTTTTAAGCATATTTTGCACAGCGAGGTTCATTGTATATGCGATGCACTGAAAGTGTTGATTCTCACAGTCAAAACGTGGTAAAATACTTCCAAGTATCATGTTTTAGATTAAGATATAATTTATAAGCTAGTTCCCGTGTATTTTTTAAATTAATAACGCCTTCCGTTGTCGCTGACAGTCGCAGAGTGAATGCAAAAATAAGCGAGTGTCGAAAGCTGGTTTAAGCCACAAGACCTGGACCAAGAAACAACTATCTGGGTGTTGTGTGCATTTTCTTTTAGGAACAGGTATGTAGGTTCCTCGTACCTTACCTTATTGTACCTGGTACCTATTCCTTCCTACCCCCTACGAGTGTAATAGAGGTTTAGGACGGATGGAAATCTGAAATTCAACATAGCGTAACCCAACCCACAAATCACCGCTGGATCCTGAGATTTAAGTTCCGAGATACCCATTATGTGAGTAATTTGATTTTACTTAAATTGTGCATGTAAATTCGACTTAAATAGCAATTGCATCACCCAGTAACACGTGGTCGGTATATGTTATAAAATGACGGGAAATCTGCCGCGCGTAACTATAACGAAGTTCCTGCATAAAAGCAGTATTTGCTGCAGTGTTACCAACAATATATCTTGGATGTTGTCTTCTATTTTGTATTGACGCAGTGATTCAATAAACACCTGGGCAATATCTCTTCCAGAATGGCGTCTATTTGAAGAAACAAAGTCAAAAAGCAATGGAATGTAGGTTCCAATTAATATCTATAAAATGAGCTGTTATGCCATAATACGATTTCCTACTAACATCAGTCCATCCGTCTATCGTAAAAGATATTTTTGACTTAGTATTTGCAAGAATATGCATTACTTTTTCGCAAAGAGTGCTAAAACGATCGAGAACCAGTCTTTTTAAAACCTTGCGTCCTGGTAATTTAAATGAGGGATTGATATGAGAAAAAACTTCTTTGTAGATTTGTCATCAAAAAATGAGAACGGTAGGTATTTTGTTGCTACTCGATCAACAACGTCGTCTTCAACACGTCCCTTGTTTCCTGGCTTTTCGGTAGCGACCTATAACATAATAAAAAAATTTGTTGTAAAGCTACACAACAATAAAAAAGGAAAAAAAATATTGCACAACAGATTAAATCTGGCGTGTTTTATAATCACTTTTTACAGTTGTTCGTTCCAAAACAATTGAATTACCTTTCACCATTTTCTCGTTCATCTTTATACGTGAGCAACATAATATAATAGTGATGGATTCGAACCGAACTGGAACCGAAACGAACCTGGCCCTTGGTTTGGTTCGGTTCAAAAACTTTTAGTCCGGTCCCCTTTGGAGGTTGGGTTAGAGAAAAATTAACGAAAAAATTAACCGAACTTCGTACTTCTGACTTTGCTACATTTTCTGTACCAGATATAGAGTGATCCAAGTTCAACGAGAAGGAAACTATGTTACATTTCAAATTTGGAGATGTACACTTTTAAATTTGTGAGTGAATTCCCGCCATTATTTTTAAAATAGACTTGTTGATTTCCGTCATTTCGGACAGTTGCGTTTGAGCAAAAGGAATGCGCAGGCGCGGAGTGACGTAAGTGCGCGGTTTGGACACGACAGTGTTATTATCCACGAGACGTCGAACGGTGACGTTTGCCTGTGTCGTTTTTTTGTCTTTTCTCTTTTCAGGGTGTAGGTTTCCCTTTATCTCTGTCTGATATCGTTCCCTACTTGTATCCTATCGTACCGCTACAAACAAACAAAAGAGGAAGACGATAAAATTTGGTTTCAGCAATGGCATGACGCACACACACCTAAACGAGATTCCCTGAGATGAATTGCAGGGAGCGTTTTAAGTAAGTACTTCTATCTTTTTAAGGTGCAACTTGTATCATTGTAAACGTATTTGGTATGTGATACAATTTGACACGAAATTATGTCGTAATATTATTGTTGTGCAATATTGTTAACGTGGATCGTATCAGTGTTGCCAACTGTAGTAGTGGCGCTGAACACGACACCGAGAGTATAACAACTAGTGGCGAAACAATAAGTGATATCAAAAAATTCTTTGGTAGGAGTACATAGATCAGTGATGGATACAATTAAAAATTTGTCTGACACATACAGGGTGTTCCAAATTCGAAAAGCAATATACAGTAACGTTTTTTAATGGGACACTCTGTATTTTATTGTAAAAATCCACTTCAAAAATAATGTTATTTAATGGAAAGAAGTGTATATTACTTATCGAAGAAAAAATCGAAATTCACAAAACGGTGTAAATCAACACATTTCGTTTTCCTTCCATTATCACACACCTACCAATATGTGTGTAACTATATCTGGGTGATATATTAAGAGTAGCGTTAATTATAATTTTGCTTAAAAGGCAGCTAAAGAAATCTTTAAATGGAATCTTTTACTAAATCAATAAATTTTATATTTCGTTACATAAACTTCGGGCTGGCCCAAAATAGCCCGAAAATTCTTACATTTAAAAAACGATAATTACATTTTAAAGTTCGATAAATACAACACCGGAAGCGGGGTTTACTAGAAACCACAGATTTTGGGTGCGCTCATCTGCCAATGACATCACCAATGCGCAATTTATATTGCGCAATAATCGGAAATTTATATAAATTTAAAACAATGGATTATAATAGGGAACAAATTAACAGAGAGAATACTCACATAAGGAATCCGGCGTCCCGCGGAGTTGAGGTAAAGTTGGCTTCTATTGAAAACCATCAGGCTACGGAGGCCCTGTTGAGGTAGTTAAAGATGATACGCCCGACGCTGTTTCAAAGCGTTCGGACCAGCACTCAGGGCTCCGCTCCGGGGTCATTAAAGATGGTGCTTGCTCCGGTGCTGTCGGCGGAGCATGGTCTTCCGGCTCGTTCTCGGGTCGTGCAGTACGGTTCGACCTAGGTGGCTACAAATTTATTCCTACTTATGCAGGGATCGGATTAGGAAACATGGTAAGGGCGACAAACTAAGATAATTAGGCAGTATATCTACATAGGTAAAGATAAGCACGATACGATACCTCAAAGCGTCCACTCCACTCGAAGGTACGGGCAAAAAAAGCCACGTTCTCGCGTCTAACGAAAACTTCTCACCAATTTGTCTTTTCCGCGTCGGCGCAAAGTATTCGTCCAACCCACTCGCGTCGCGCAATCTGGCGCAAACACACTGTGACGTAACGGAAATGCGCGCCCCAAGTCTTTTGAAATTGTGGCGCGAAACTTCCGCACATCAAAATTATCCTAAGACATGTTTAAGGGCCAATTTGATTGGCACGTAACAATCGCGACAAAGCCACAAAAGAAAAAACTTAAAAAAAGAAAAAGTCTGTTAGCACAGTAACAGCTTAAAATCTAAGTCCTAACTACCCTATATAAAACCTAACTTAAAACCTACAAAATGTTTATGTAAGGCGCCACCTGGTTTTTTGACCGATAACACGTCTACCGAAGTACCAGGAAACGGAAAATGTAGCCCCATTGTTTTTGACTACACTAATAATCGACAGCACAAATTTGTCGGGGAGCATGAAACACTACTTAAATTAACACAGATGCGGCAAGTCGCCTAACCTATCTAAACTAAAGCTAGCATTAAAGTTCTTACGTGCAAACACACATGAGTGTTGCATCAAAACTGTTCTTTATTGGCAAGAAGTGCCCAAATTTAAAAATGTTCATAGAGTGAGTCACTATACACTTTAGCAAATTTTGTTACTGGTACTTTGGTTTACTAACGATACACATTAAAACTTGTCCATGACATGGTTGTGAATCAACAAATTTACCGAAAGCACCACCCTACTAAATCCTTATGTTGCTAACCTAACAAATTACATTTCTATATCGGGTTAGTTTTTTCACTTAAATTCAAGAAAAATAATTCCCACGTCTGGTCATAGATACCACACGTTAGGAAGATAAAAAGATAAGACAAGATCTCAAATTGTTGTTAAAGATAAGAGACAAGATAAAGATATTAAGCTTAAATTGTTATCCTCAAAGGTAATGGATAAGATAACGGTGTCAAGCTTTAGTTATTATTTGAGATACTAGGTAAGATAACGCGATATTAAGCTAAAGTTATTATTAGAGATAGTAGGTAAGGTAACACGATATTAAACAAAAGTTATTACTAAAGATAATAGGTAAGATAACGCGAATTTATCTCGAAGTTATTACTAACGGTAGTCGGTAAGATAACGATATTCAACTAAAGTTATTATTAAAGGTAATCGGTAAGTTAACGATATTAAAACTAAGGGTATTATCAAAGATAATAAACAAGACAAAGGTATTGGCTTAGATATTACCCAAGACAATGGATAAAGTAAAGTTAGAGTGGCTCCGGTAGAGCCGTTAAATAGGGATTGTTTCGTGCCCTCTGAAAAGAGAAACCTGTGAAGCAGGTCCGTTTACAATAAACGGCACGAGGGACCGGCAAAGACATTTGGGTGCATCCACTACGATAAAAAAATCAGACAAAAGTTGACACAACAACTTAAAAGTATCATTACAGATACAAACACACAAAAACAGACTGTTTTAAGGTAGTTTTTTAAAACGGTAGCACCCTAAACACACAAAAATGCCTAATTATAAGCAGTTAAATACAGATACACTGTCCCAATATGCTAAACCAACCGAGAGTTTAATAAGATAACAATAAGAAACAATAGCACCTCACCACAAAGTTCAACAAAAAACAATGAAAAAAAAATGTTTATAAGTTATGTTGATTTAATAGAAAAAGAAAGAAATAATGATGTAGTATAATGTGGGCGACTGCAATAATTTAGAGGAAAAACACATGGAATAGACAATCCTAGTTTTTTGCAACTGCGAATATGAACTGTTTCTTACAATGGCATAGGCCGCGACTCCTATGTGGGCCCAAAGAAAAAAACATCCACTCAACATCAGCTAAAACCAATCATAAAAATTCAATGAGTTATTTCAACCAAAGTTACGACAATTACCACACAAAATTAAATGACGTAAGAAAAATACTAAAAACCAAATAATATGCTGTAGGAAAAGTTCGAGGATTAATTAAATGAAACAACAGAGTTGTATTGGGAGGTGTAGAGAATGAAGTGATATATAAGTAACGGTATGGTCAAGGAAAAGTCAACCAAAAGAAAAAGATAGCTAATTTAAGGTAAGTAAAGTTAAACGTGTAAGAAATTATATACTGTATGAGAGAGGGAATAAGTAATTAAAGTTAACTAATTGAGGGTGAGAATAAAAATATTAGGTAAATCGTAAGGGTTTAATCATATTAAGATACCAGGTATTAAGAATTAAATTTGGAATGTTAAGAGAGACAACATCACGAGATAAGGCATCAGGTACGATATTTAATTTGCCAGGCCTATGCCTAACGTCAAAAGTGAATTGAGATATACGCAAGTTCCATCTTGCCAAACGACCTGCGGGCTGTTTCAAGTTATTAAGCTAAGTGAAAGCTAAGAACATTGGGTACATTGTCAAAGAAGCAAACGTGAAAAGCTCTTAGATATACGTAGGGTTAAACGATTTTAAAGACAATTTTAAGGCATTTAATGAGGTTTAAATCGATATGTGAAGAGATAAGAGTAATTAAAACTCGATTCACGAATAAAATTGTTGAAAAACAAAAAGATATTTTATAAAGCATATATTTACTGGGATGGCAAGCTCTCATTTGAGTTCCACCCAAACCAATAAGGAAAAATTTCAACATCATTATTAAAAAAATGATTCACAAATTCTAAAGCGACAAACTTACTAAGCAAATTCTCGTCTAGACTTATAATGCTCTACGACTGGCCCTTTGGGTCTCGTTCTAGACTTACAGAGCTATACGACCAAATCCGACAGTAAATTTCGCTTAACGGATGTTAAGGTACGTTGAAATATCAATAACTAAAAAAAAATATGCAATCAAGACAAAATCATACTCGCTACATGAAAGAAAAATTTCACGATACCTATACAAAAAGTATTCCAAATTATTGGAATGTTCTTTCAATATTGCAGAAGTTATCAACAACTATCGTAAATGAGTGTAAATAATAAACGTTAACGGAAATTTCTTTGTTTTAGTATTCAAAGGAGGAGATATAAAGAGATGCAGTTTATTACAACATTTTGAAAGGTAAAAATATGGTTAGGTAATTTCGTTACTATATATAAAGCAAGAACCTCTATAAAACGCATTTATAGGTTATACTGTTTAAAACATTCAAGGGAACAGCTTTTAAAACTATATGAGGCAAGGTTAATATTTAATAAAGGGATATATCATTGATAAACTAACAAAAAGACACTCCAAATTAGAAAAACACGTAGGTAATATGTTATTTAAGAAATAAAACAAGAACTATTTATGTAGCATTTTCAAAAGATATTCTAAAGATATTCACTACATTAAACGTTTTTTTAAACATAAGGTGTCTTTAAAAGCGTTCGAATATCACAATCAAAGAGGTAAATGACTTTATTTTTTTAAAGTGTAAACACACAAGGTAATTTAGGTACAGTTTTTGTTAAAAAAAGCAGGAAGGGTTATAAATAGATAATTTTTATAATAAACGGTGTTTAAAGGATGCAATTACTGAGTTGATTGATTGTATAAATAATTCGCTTACCCGTATAATGCAGAAGTAAGGTTAACGTATAAATAATTCTAAAAACTTGAAGTTAAAGTTTAGAACCACTAAACACATATTTCAGATAATTTCAGTTATACACTTCATTTAGAGTTACAGTAAATTAATTAATGTAGCATTTTTAAGACAAAAGGTATAAATTACAATAACTTCAAAATGACGGTTTTCATTACAACAGCTGACATGTCAATTCAGGAAAATCTCTGGGGAATTCACAAGATACCAACCTGAAATTTAAAATCCACAGATATCTTAGGGAACATAGATAATGACGTTTATTAAATTTTTTTAAATGAAAAAGCTATTTAAATCATTAATTAATACATTCCATAAGCATAAAGGAATTATACCACCTAAAAACAACACGTTGAACGGCAAATTCTTACATTTAAAAGATAATTACATTTTAAAGTTCGATAAATACAACACCGGAAGCGGGGTTTACTAGACACCACAGATTTTGGGCGCGCTCATCTGCCAATGACGTCACCAATGCACAATTTATATTGCGCAATAATCGGAAATTTACATAAATTTAAAACAATGGATTATAATAGCGAACAAATTCACAGAGAGAATACTCACATAAGGAATCCGGCGTCCCGCGGAGTTGAGGTAAAGTTGGCTTCTATTGAAGACCATCAGGCTACGGAGGCCCTGTTGAGGTAGTTAAAGATGATACGCCCTACGC
Source organism: Platerodrilus igneus (assembly GCA_036346225.1). Lineage (NCBI taxonomy): Eukaryota > Metazoa > Arthropoda > Insecta > Coleoptera > Lycidae > Platerodrilus > Platerodrilus igneus. The sequence continues at coordinate 3,099,061 of JARFIW010000668.1, read as the reverse complement.
TCTTCCAAAGCGTTCGGACCAGCACTCAGGGCTCCGCTCCGGGGTTATTAAAGATGGTGCTTGCTCCGGTGCTGTCGGCGGAGCATGGTCTTCCGGCTCGTTCTCGGGTCGTGCAGTACGGTTCGCCCTAGGTGGCTGCAAATTTATTCTTACCTATGCAGGGATCGGATTAGGAAACATGGTAAGGGCGACAAACAAAGATAATTAGGCAGGATATTTACATAGGTAAAGATAAGCACGATACGATACCTCAAAGCGTCCACTCCACTCGAAGGTACGGGCAAAAAAAGCCACGTTCTCGCGTCTAACGGAAACCTCTCACCACTTTGTCTTTTCCGCGTCGGCGCAAAGTATTCGTCCAACCCACTCGCGTCGCGCGATCTGGCGCAAACGCACTGTGACGTAACGGAAATGCGCGCCCCAAGTCTTTTGAAATTGTGGCGCGAAACTTCCGCACATCAAAATTATCCTAAGACATGTTTAAGGGCCAACTTGATTGGCACGTAACAAAAGTCCAAAAAGCTCGAGGAGTCTGGCCCGGCCCGGCCCAGATCTGACACGTGCTTGGCATGGCCTAGGACTCGAAAGAAATTTAGCCGGCCCGGTTCAAAGCCCGGCTTGATATTTGGGCCTGGTTTCGAGCCAGGCCGGGCCAAAGCGCTAGTAGGGACTTTTAGGTTTTTACGCAGTTTCTCTCTTTGTTGTAATTTTGAATATAGACCCGCCCTGCATTCTCATTGTCTACTGCAGGAATAGTCACCGAATCTAACTGGAAGGAATTTCTTTCCACTGCTCTTCAGTCGCGGGAAAAGGACGATCCCGTACTACCCTTCACACTATATGGAAGAATACAGTTTAATGTTTAGCAAAGAATTCTCTTCGGTGTACTAAAAGACACCATTCCCGTTTTTCTCCTTCGGACTGAATTGATTGGTTAATTAACTCTAGAAATTAAATTAATTTGGTTGTTGTTAACATATGTACATGATGTTAATGACGTATTGACTTCTTTCATAGTTAATAGTTAAAAGAAAGTATATTTACGCCTGTTGTTTAGGCAACATACATAGCAGAATTTTTAATCGTATACTAGAGGTACGTTTTACGTTAATCCTCACATTTTAACGTAAAATCGAGTGTGGAAGATACATAGAACTTGTTCCAATTGTGCTAAATGTACTTCAGATGCTTGAAACCAAAATTCACTTATCACTTCATAAATGATATCAAATTTTAGCGTTATCTAATAGCTATAATACTCAACCCCAATTTAATCATTTGGTATTGTTTTGTGCTGTTTTGTGATTATGATGCACTTTGGTTGAACAAAATTACTACAAATTGAGACTCAATTACTCTAGGTACGTTAGCCGTTACAGCAGTTAAGTGAAATCATGCTACTTTAGTTTAAAAACTGTTTAATAAAGCAAACAATAAATAAATCATTACAAAAATTTATTTCACTAGGTCATCTGTTATTAACCATTAAAGAACTGAACAAACACTTAGTTCATACGTCGTTCACAAGAAGAATTACTCAATTCTTCCTTCGTCGGATTTTAATTAACATTTCATAGACCCACTTCAACAATAATAATTGGAATTGATTGATGCCCTTTATTTACCAGATTACAGCTTGTAGCAAAAGCACAATTTTATTAACATTAATCTTGTCGATTAGAATAGATAATTATTTTAATGTCACGGCAACTCTATTAAGTCCATGTATGGCTCAAGCATGAGTGCCTGCCATACCTAAAAAATAAGTTAAATCAGAACTAGCACATTCAAGAGAAAAACCACAGGCACCTTGAGAATTCATAGGCATACATTATATTTTACAAATTGTAGAATAATTGACGTTTCTTTGATTAATAATAGTTTTTATAAATGATTTCGTGACCTGTGTGTACTACGAATCTATTAATTAGCAATTATAGAAACGGTCGTACAATTGACTAATACATTGAGAAAGTATAGCAGAATTAATCGAGTATTTAGGATGTGATAACAGGATAGTCAATGATAGAATCATTATGTATCTAGGTTCACCTCAATTAAATGTTATATATAATAACGATTATTAATAACGCCCAGTTTTGCCGTTACCGTTCAATATACTATTAATAATTCTGTGTTTATTAATAGCTTTTGTACGTGTATTTTTAACTTGCCCAATACTTAATAGATAATCATCGAATTGTTAGGTTTTGTTGACCAAATCTGGAGGAAGCGTACATAAAAAGCACCTGGCACGTATGATAGTTATTTCGTACAGTGGGCAGGTGAAAAGAACTGCAATAAACTTTCCTAGTTAGCTTATTAGTTCAATAATCTGTGGTGTATGTAATACGTATTTCGTAATCGGTCTATATGGGTTGTATTGTAACTATAAATCTTCGCCTTTTTTTATTGATAGTTATTGTTCAGGTCGGCACGCCCTGCATTTTACTACGTCTGGTCTAAGATATGCAATAACGGATTGGTGGTCTACATATACCACAGAAAGTGAATGTTTTGCTCTAGAATTACAATTTAAAGGGTATTTATTATTTGAGTAACACGTAAGAGTCAATTTATGTTGGTATTTTATATAAAACGTGATATGGTATTTACATAAGTTAAATGTTTCGGCGCAATCATTCTTATCTACACGAGCACGATATTAACTACATTAAAAACGCATACATAATTTGAACAACTTAACACTTTATAATTATATAACATAAACATGTTTAATTTAGGTAGACCCACAAACAAAATTCTAGAGTTGAAGTTTTTCGTAGGGTTTTATAATATTGAGTGTGTGCGTTATTTGGAAAGTCTAGATGGGTACAATATAATAGCAAAGGTAAGGTGTACGTATTTTTTGTCAGCTTATTTATGCTATTCAATCACCGATCCCATCCAAAGACTACAACACGCAGATATATAGAAATTTTCGGAACTTCGCCTCGTTGTTTCATACAGAATTGTCAAAGCAAGACAGAATAATTATTTATACACCAAGTGTGTTATTAAGATGATAACGCCCGGAAGGCGACTCATCCAGCCGAGGACCTATGGCTCGAAGGATGGATTGAGTCACCCGATGGGCGTTATCATCTAGTAACACAAGTGGTGCATACAAGATTTTATATATCACCTCATATATAAAATAAAAAATAGGTGATAGGAAGTTTTCTATTTTAGATTTTACCTCGGATTTTACTATATAACTATTAAACACACCTACACCATGTTTTCCATGATGACAATAAACAGTTTGACGTTCCTATGTTTTGGACATTTATCACATTTATTTAATATTAATAGTACAAAATGGATGATCGAGAGTTGCCAGCAATAATTATAAAACAAGCTCTAAAAACAACTGAAAGTTTGCTACCCATTAAATCTAAACAGAGCTATGAGAAAGCTTAACAACACACTTGGTGCATAAATAGCTAAAAAATTGATTTGTTTCTGAGGGCATAATGAGTGGGCGTTATTAAACCATTACGCCCTCCATTACGTCCCGGTTGTTATGAATATGTTTACATATCGCGCATCCTAGGTGTTATGGTTAAATTATGGTTAAATTTTATTAAAATACCTTAGTTACCAAATACCTAACAACGCATGTTTTTTAGAAGCAAAGCGCCTATTAGATGGGGACTTAAATTGAAGTGCAAACGAAACTTATAAACAGAAATATTATATGATTAATTTCGGGTGATAAGAGTGCTGCCTGTATCTTGCAGGATACACTACTGCAACACATAAATTAGTACGAGGGACGTTATGTATGTATTGAGAATAGAAAGAACAAACAAATGAATTTGATGAAGAATATTTTAATTGCTTTTCAAAATAATCACCTTTAGGATCTATACACTTTTGCATGCGATTGAACCATTTTTCAAAGCACTTTGTCCAGTCAGAAGATGGTAGCTCTAAAATATGCGTCTCAACCACTTCTTCTGGCGATAAAAATCGTTGTCCACACAGTTTATCTTTAATTACTGAAAACAAGAAAAAGTCATTGGGTGCCAAGTCGGGCGTTAAAGAGGATGACCCACCAATTCGATCTTTAGTGTGTTCAAATATTCGTTTATTGCATGTGATGTGTGTGAGCTCGCATTGTCATGATGCAAAAAGGTTCGTCGTTTTGGGTTGGTTTTTCTCAATTTACCGAAAACTTCAGGTAAATAAATAATCGTATACCGGGCTGATTTAATTGTCTTTTGATTTTCGAAAGACACAGTTCCCACAGGACCGGTTTTCGTAAAGGAAAACGTCACCATTTGCTTCTTAACGCTTCGAGAATGAACAACTTTTGTTGGCTTTGCTTCACATTGCAACACCCAAACTTCCGACTGGTCTTTTCTATGTGGCTCATACGCATAAATCCACGACTCGTCATCTGTGACGATGTTGTATACCGTTTTGCTGTACCACAGTTGTATTTTGAAATCATTTTACCGCACCAATCGACACGAGCATTTTTTTGAGCATCTGTCAACAAATGTGGAATCCAACGCTCACACAGCTTCCGAATACACAAATGTTCGTGCAAAATCTTATGTATGCTGGTCATACTAATGCTTAAACATCTTTCAGTTTCTTGATATGTCACATGACGATCTTCTTGATTTAGTTTTCGCACAGCATCGATATTTTCCGACATTACGACCGATTTTGAACGACCTTCTTTAACTTCGTCCGTGAGCGAGCTACGTCCACGTTTGAATTCGGTGTACCAGCGATATACAGTGACTGGATAGCGCTTCATCGTCAAAAGTTGAATTTAGTTGATTGGTGCATTGTTCTTGAGTTAGACCACGTCGAAAGTCATAATAAATCGTAGCTCAAAAATGTTTGCGAGTTAATTCCATATTTTGGCTGAGATAAAATTATAAACAATGCAAAAAAAACAAATAGTACTCGCACGTCAAAACGTTCTGAGTACATATAGGCAACAAATCCAATCAATATCATAACCGATATTTAACGTCGATAACAAATGTAATAGTTCCTCTACTTGTTTATAGATGGAAAGGAAAGATACATATTGTTTGTTTGCTGTGTCCGATTTTTCAAAAGGAGGGCTAATCTATACGATACGCGGGTTTCATCCATTGTAAACTACAGATTTACGCAGTAGATCTTCCATACTTTGTAGACCGTTGGAAAACGTCAAAAATATAAAATTAATCATTACTTTACACATTAAGCAATTAAAGCCAGTATGACAACGACTTATCAGAACAATTAAAGGTATGTTGTACGGGAGATTCTATTTACAAGGAAATTATAAATGGTTAAAAAAGTTAGCTATGATTTATAAAATTATGTTTCGAATTACCCTGAACCAATTACATCATCATGAGTTTCAAACTCACAGTAACTAATTCCATTTAAAGGTTCAAATACACTCCGTTAAAATTCATATATTGGTTGGTATAAAGTTTTCGAAAACGTATAAACATTTTGAAATCTAAGACAATTCTCATGCAAGATCAATAATATTACGGCATTAGTCTTCCCACAACTCGATGATCCGGCGAATATTGCTCGTATATTAGAAAGGAACAAAGTACCCTGTTTATAGAATTCCTTTGTATTAGCAGTGGCAAAGTTATCACAATTCCGTATCGGTATTTTAATTTCTTGTTTTGCAGTCTCTATATTGTTTCGAGCGTGTACCTGCTTTTGCTGCGGTTTGCGGTAATAACTTAACGTCTTTTTCAGTATGATATATTTTTTACTGATGGGGTAAATATTTGATTTGCCTAGTAGTAATTGTTCTTTAGCTTTTTCTAAAGCTTCTTTATTGTATCCACTTCTTCGTTTTCTTATACAGTTACTAACCATGCTAAACCAATTCTGGTGAGGGGCAATTTCACTTTATAAGGCAATTTTACCCTATTTTGGTGAACGGCAGATTAACTATATGAATACCACATCTGCAATAAACGATCAAGAAGAAAATTGCCTTATAGGATGAATTTACCTCACAGGATGAAATTGCCTCTCACCAGAATTGGTTTAGCATGGTTAGCAACTATATACGAAAACGAAGTAGTGGATGCGGTAAGGAAGCTGTAAAAAAGCCAAAAAAGAAATTCGACAATAACAACAACAACAACAACAACAGCAATAACAACAACAACACCAATCACGGTATTCCCTTTCGAGATAACCAAACTTAGCACCTCTTTCTGGAAGGATATGCACGGTATAACTGTAAACTACTACAGCACCATTCACAATCTTTCTCCACATCCCTCGGTCGCTACACACTTCCTTTGCCTCTCTAACAATGATACATTGCTTTTGGCATGTTTCTCTAATCCTCATACTTCTCACCTGTCGTTCTTTCAGTAAATAAAATATTTACCCCATCAGTAAAAAATATAACATACTGAAAAGGACGTGAAACTATCACCGCAAATGGCAGCAAAAGTATGTACTCGCTCAAAACAGTATGGAGACTGCAAAATAAGAAATTGAAATTCCGATATAGGATTTTTAACTTTTCCACTGCTAATATAAAGGAATTCTACAAACATGGTACTTTTTTCCTATCTAATCAACGAGCAATATTCGTCGGATTATCGAGTTGTGGAAAGACTAACGCCGAAATATCATTGATTTTGCATGAGGACTGTCTTAGATTTCAAAATGTTTATGTGTTTTCGAGAACTTTATATCAACCAAAATATGAATTTTAACGGAATATATTTGAACTTTTAAAGGATGAAATTGATTGCCGTGAGTTTAAAAATTATTATGTTGTAGTTGGTCCTGGGGATGGTAGTAATTCGAAACATTTTATAAACCTTAAGTAACATTTCCAAACATTTATAACTTTCTTGCAAATGAAATCTCCTGTACAACATATCTTTAATTGTTCTGATAAGTCGTTGTCATACTGGATTTAGTCGCTGAATGTGTAATGATTAACTTTATAATTTTGACATTTTCCCACGGTATACAAAGTATGAAAGATCTAGCGCGTTAAGGGCGCGATAGCATCCCTCTATTTTCATAACACGAACTAATTTTAAAATAGCCGCCTTTGGGGTATAACTTTCGCATGATAGAGGGAACTACTTTGATTTAACTTTAGTAATGTAGTGATTCGTTTCCAAGTTAGGCAAATAACGGTTGCTAGGATACGGTACGATGCTGGTTTATTTTCTCCATTCCTGTAACTATTCGTCGTAAATGACCTTCAGCGAATTCGAAGTTGTTGAACAGCAAGCAAAGCGTTAGATACATAGTGCATTCTAATAATAACCAAGGTCGTTTGCCGAAACAAATTTGTATTGTATTGTATTATTTTATTTATGTGCATATGGTATTCGCTAATTTTTATTTTTGAATGTGTAGTTTATTGTTCATAGAGTGACATTTCGTTATTATTATAAACAAACATTTAATGCTTCATTTAGTGTGGGTGTATTTGCGCTTGGGGGTAAGTATATTCTAAAATTCTTATACTTTGTGGATAGACAGATAAGTAATGGACAAAATTAATTATATATTTCATTCGATTTTGAAAATGCGTGTTCAAATATTGACATTAATTTTTGTAGATTTGATTTAGTCGAGCAAGTACTGTCTTCTTGAATAAATAAATTATTTGTTTTGCATACACTATTTTATCAAAAATATTCATTATTTAATTTATGACACCGAATGGTGAAAATGACAGAAACTGATAATACTAATTTTTTTGTCCTATATAAATCAGTTTAAAAACGACATTAACTCTATTTATAATTTAAGCAGTCCCTTAAAAATGTCCTATCATGTTGTGATTATTTAGGGTACCAAAACTTTAAAAATTTTTTTAAAATTTATTGAGATCCAGCCTAATAGATTTTACAAAATCTTACTTTTAAGAAAAAACAATGTTTTGAAATTTCTGGCGAAAATATAACTATAACTAATAACATAAAAATCGTTAGATTTCAAATTTTTCTCACAATCATACACCAATTTAGGAGAATTACAGTCGCTTACTTTTCTTTTCAAAACTTAAATAAGAAAACACCTATTTCTAAAAAATTTGAAATAATGTCCTATGACTAAAAATGATCAACTCATTCTAAAAATGTACAAAACTATTGAGTGTGTAGTTTATACAGTACTTTCCACTTCTAGTCAGACCGTAAATAATTTGAAATTCACAATTATTTCAAAAAGTTTTAAATAAATCTTATGTATATTCAAAATGACTACAACGTAAAATTAATTAGTATTATACAGGGTGTTCAATAAAAAAGTTATATACCAAAGTTATGTTTTTTTAAATGGAACACCCAGTATTTTATTACAAATTCTGATTGCTCGTATCAAACTAGGGTAGCTTTTATCAGGATTACCTATACCTAAATCTCATAGTTCTTGAGATATTCAACTTGTTTCAAAATCGCATGATTCATTAAAAATTTTTGTAATACCATGATTTAGATGATGATGAACATTTAACTTCTGAAGGGGAATAGTATAAACTTGTAGTTAATGGAAACATAACACTAGTTATCAAAATAATATACAGGGTGCCCATTGCAATGTTTTCCGTTTATTGAACAATTCACGCAAGTAAGTCGCTTATTTCAAATGGAACACCCTGTATATTTTCAAGTAGTAAAATGCAGAATTAAATTCTTTATTCAACAATATAAGATTACTCTATAATTAATATTCAACTGTTTCCGAGTTATTAGCGAATAATTAAAAATGTTGGTACATAATTCTAAAGTTGGGTATAATTTACTTTGATCACAGGCGACGGCGCGTTGCCTACCAAGTAATATTAACTATTTGACTTCGTTGCAACAGCAACCATGTTTAACTTTTGTTTTTGTTGTATATCAGTTTTGTGTCTGTGTTGTTGTGAGGTGAACATTTGTAAAATGAAAACCTATAGTCTTAACGAAAGGATTGATATGATATTGGTAGTTGGCGAAGCTGAAGAAAATTGTCTATTAGCTTCAAGAATTTATGTTCAGAAATTTTTTAATTGAATGCATCGTAATAGAGCTGCGTTTGAAAGATTATTGCAACGCTGTAGAAGTACTAGTAATGTTGAATATACGGAAAACGATGCAATGGGCACCCTGTATATTATTTTGATAACTAGTGTTATATTTCCATTAACTACAAGTTTATACTTTTCCGCTGCAAAAGTTAAATGTTCATCATCATCTAAATCGTGGTGTTACAAAAATTTTTAATGAATCATGCGATTTTGAAACAAGTTGAATATCTCAACAACTATGAGATTTAGGTATAGGTAATCCTGATAAAAGTTACCCTAGTTTGATACGAGCAATCAGAATTTGTAATAAAATACTGGATGTTCCATTTAAAAAAACATAACTACCGCAGGACTTTCTGAAAAAATAAAAAAATGCCTACATAAATACAACATTAAAATTGTACACAAACCCCACAATGCATTAAGTTATATGTTTACTAAGCTTCAGCCACCAATAGAACATAAAAATAGGACGCACACAATATATAAAATTAATTGTACTGAATGCCCTGGCGTATACATTGGAAATACAAAACAATATACCCACAAGCGAATTTATGAACATAAATACACAATAAAAACGAACAATAAAAAAAGCACAGCACTTGCAACACACGCAATAGATAACCTCCACCAATTTGATTTTAATAATGTTAATATTTTAGGAACAGAGCAGAATGATAATAAAAGAAACATAATAGAAACTTTACACATACACAAACACACAAATGCCATCAATTCAAAAACCGATCAAGACGACTTCATCAATATTTACCACAACCTAATTGCTTAAATATCCAAATATCACAATTAATGCTAGAATGATTATAAATATACATGTTATATGTATGTTATCTAACCTTCATGGTCACTCCCACTTTACACTGTGATCACACATACTATACTAGTTTCAAGCAATTTATTTATTACCTTGTTAATAGTCTACACTTGGCAACATTTGACCTATGGTCAAACTTTTATTTAAACAAGTATGTATAACACCATACTAAAATTTATTATAATAGTCATTTCAAAAAAGAAGTTTTGGTTTGTATAAATGTTTTATTAGTATTTTTAATTAACTTATTTTGTACATTACAGACAATTTTAATTGAAAATGGTCGCTGACCGAAACGCGTCTTAACAAAAAAAAAACTGATGTAATTTATACCATATTTTTATTAACTATTTTATTATACTGACAAAAGATATTGTACCTATAAATTACATATTATTTTGATGACCAAAATCCAGGAACTGCTGATTATTATTGTACTACAGATGGTCAAGAAATTATCAACATATTATATATATATATATATATATATATATATATATATATATTGCTGTGAAACCTCCTTTGAATGCGGGAACTGGTCCTAAAAAAAAATTCGAGCCCCACAGATTGGGCGTCAAATTTTGCTGTGAAACCTCCAAAATCCGTGAACTACGCTTTTCGCCTCGGCCGCTCACCTAATTTTATAAACCTCCTCATTCATAAAATTAAACAACACATTCCTACCACAAACATCAACGTTAACTCTATTTACATCAATATTCAGAATACATTAAATTTTCAAATTAAATTTCAGCATAAAATTCAGTTTTCAAAAATTTCAAGATTAATTTTATTATCATTTTAATGTGCATCCAGAATTAAAGTCCTTGTTGGATGCCTACTAATTAATATAACAATATAAGCAGACCGGAGTCTGAGTATAAAGGAGCATCTACCACCCTTTACGTTAATTAACCAGGTTCGTCTAATTGAGCTCAAAGACATACCCAAATTTTCATCATATTCCCGAACATCAAAACAAAATACCCCTTTTACTTAAACAAGCAAATTTCATCTTAAAATTAAACTTTTATGGTTAGAACAATTTCACTAATGTCCATTTAAAGTAAATCAATTATAAAGTCATTCAATACACACAAAAATGTCAAACAAAATAGTATAATTTACCTGAAGGTTACTGTCCTCGTAGCTTCAAAGTATCGTTTCTTTAGTTAATCACACCATTCAACAGGATTATATTTACGGCTTCTGATTCTCTACGCTTTTAAAATTTTCTCCATCACCATCCATTCAAAGTCGTTTCTGGGCCTTTCCGGAACTCATCTGTGTTTATCTGACCCTTGTTTCATGGATCCAGACACGTATTTGAACCATTTAATTATTAACACCCCCGAAAAATAGCAAGAAATTCATGCGTCTGTCACCAATATACGCCAAAACTGCCTACTTTTGTGTATACATTCATCGTTGTAAATTTTGCTAATTGGTACAGTGAAACTAAATTTTATTACCTTGTATCTAAGTGCACTGAAGTACATTCATGTTAGCACGTAAATAACAAGCTCTTTTGAATCACTAAAATATACTAGCAAACTTTAAATTATTGAATCAAACTAAAATGCACGGTTTAACATGTTCAATCAAGTCGCGTATGTACGAGCTTTTAACGCATCGGATCGTCAAAAGTCTAAGAGTCTAAGAGAGCTTGTTTATATTTATCTCCGTATATATAGCGAATAGCCGGCACGTCGCTCTGTTCCCCAAAACGGGTAATTCTAAAGAATTTCTCATTGTATGTTCCCAGTTTGTCGCTCGCACGTCGATTTTTATGAATTTTCACTCGCCCCATTTAAATCTCAGAAAATTTCCACACGGCACGCAAGCATGTCCGAGAAAAACTAATTGATTTTGTACAGAAATTGTTGTTTCTACCTCTCATATATGCATCCTATTTTTAACCAATTGTGACCCTCGTGACGTTGTTTAAATCCCGCCTTTTACAATATGTGTCTTTGCTTGACGCATTTTCTCTTTCCTTCTCTAACCTGTTCGTATTGGTGCAAATTGATATTCTTTATTATCGATTATTTTAGTCCACATGGAGTGTGAAATAACCCAGCTTTAGCAATTCTCGTAACTATTATGCGACGTTTTCCCCAAGATTCTTTGAAACATTAATTATCTGCAAAATTTACGCCGTATGTGATATTTAAACTACGCAGGTGTTCAAAATAATATTAATTCTCAGAGCCTTATTCCGTGGTATTTTAATCTTGGGTTTTTACAAGTTTCTATAGGTATTATATGTTATTAACGGTTTAATTAACTCCAATTAAAATTGATTTCTATCCTTTTCATTTTTAGCGAATACAACTTAAATATTAATTATTATATGTACACTTTGTTTTACTACCGGTTACTTAAAATAGGGTTAATTAATATAAACTTTGCACGTAATTTCCATTTGTTTAGGAATAATTACATTATACGCAGAGCTTTTCAATACTGCTTCTTTTGATATAAAGCGTTTTATAAATAATTTAAATTTCTTATTTTTACTGAAACAACCGAGTTTATTTATGCTTCATGGTTTTAATAAAGCGTATTATTTAATGATATTCCTTATACACGGTGATTAAAATTATTTGATGTGATTATTTAATTTTCTACCCTGGTCTAAATATGAGTATTTTCCCCCTATTTGAATACAAATAATCCCACTTATTTGAATGCAAATATAAAGTATTTAGACAAAAAAATTACAAAAAAAATTGCCTATCTCTCTCTACCCTTATCTATCTAACTTACCTACTTTGTCTCCAATCCAAAAAAAAATATTTACACCTACCCTATATCCCTATCCTATTCCTAACTCTCACCTAATTCTATAAACTGAAATTATCCCTAACTTCATCCTACTTATCCATCTAATCCTATATACATCCTATATACCTATCCTATCCCTAACTTTTAACTAATCTTCACTATACTTTACTTCCCCCTACCTAATCCTATATACCTATCCTACTCTTACTCTATTCCTAACTCTCCACTAATTTTATATGAAATATCTATACTTAACCTATCTTATTTTCTTCCTACATTTACTCTTTATTCTCATCCTAAACCTATTCCTAATTATCTCCCATATTTATCCTATACCTAGCTTTATTTTCTATAAACACTTACTTCTACTCTTTTATATACACCTATTCTATCCCTATCCTATTTAAATCTAACTCTCTTCTTGACCCTCCAAGTCTTTCTTCTCACCAACCTAATACTCTTCATCCCTATCTCTCCCTCTTCTATATCTATACTTATCATCCCTATTATCTCACATACAATAAACTCATCCCTATTATCTTGACTCTTAAATACTGCTTCTTCTTCAATCCCTACACTTGTCTGTTTCTCATTTATTATTGTTTCCCTTTCTGCCGACAAACCAAACGATACTACTTTACAATTATCGATTTTTCCCTCTATGGAAAACCCTACGTACCTTCTAGAATTCTTACGTAATGGAATCCGCCAGAATGAATTCCTTAAATCTACTTTATTAAAAACAAACTTGCCACTTAACCTCGTCCAAAATAATTCTGCCTTCACCTGCTCCCGATATGCTGCTTCTACCCCCACTACTTCTGCATGTTTTTGTATTAAAGCTTGAACCTCTACTCTCCTATCCTCTGGATATCTTATTGTGTTGATCTGTTTTACTTCATCATCCTCTACCTCTACTACATTAATACTAAACCCAGTGTCATCCTCTGTGACTTCATAACTGCCCTTCCATGGCACTACCCTATCCTTAATCCTTACTACCTTCCTTTCCATATCTATCAAAACCCCTAACTTCATCATACAGTCAACACCTAAAATGCTCTGAAACTTCAGTCCAGGTACAATTACAAACTCCTGTTCACAGCTTAAACCTCCTATATCTATCCTAAGCACCACAACACTATTTACTACAGCAAACTTCTTTTTATTTGGAGCTACTAAATGGCTACGTTTTATAGGCATAATTCTATCACAAACCTTATCCCTAATTTTGCTGACGAATTCCTCCGATATTAAACTCGCCTCTGCCCCTGTATCAAGTAATACTTCTACATTATTCTCAAAAATTTCTAAATTAATAATTGGCAAACATAATTTTTCTACAGTTTCTGGCTCTACTTCCTCCTCAATTTTGAAAAATTCACGTGGATGTTCATATACATTTACACAGAAATCTAGTGGTCTGTCGCGTTCTAAAAATCCTGTCCCATCCTGTTTTCCGTGCTTGGTCCTGGTTGTCCTTCTACAACCTGTGCGTACGTCCTCCTCGTGTTAATATCCGTGTCCCTGTCTCTATTCGGCGTGCTGGTCACAGTCCTGTTTACTTCCGGTAAACTGTTCTGTCGCGTGTAACTAGGTCTTGGCGTCGGTCCCCTAGTCGCACTATTGCTCCTGTATTCCTGTCCTCGTCGTTCCCAATTCGGTCGAAAATTTCTGTTGTAGTCAGGCCGTCTCGGATAATTCGGTGTCCTGTTGTCAAACCTAACTGTGTTAACGTTTCGTTCTCGTATCTCTCTTGTCCGTCCTACACATACATCGTCATATCTCTGCAAATACTCTAAAAATGTCTCCCGTTCTGTGATGTTTTGTAAGGCCACGTGTTGTCTAATTTCCAGTTCAAAATGTCGTGATAGGTACTTGATAATCTGTCTGTCCGTCAATGGTGGATTCAGTTGTTTGGCCACACTGTACTTGCGGATGGCATATTGCTCCCTAGAACCTGCAAACTCTCCCTTAAATTTTCCTGTAATCAAGTCGTCCCTAATCTGATCCTGTTTGTGATCACTCCAGTAATGTTGTAAAAATTTGTTTTCAAAGTCCTGATACGTGTCTATGTCCTGTCCTACTAAATTGTACCATGCTTCCGCGTTGTCCTTTAATAAAGCCTTTATCGTATTTAGTTTAGTCTGTTCGTCAAATAAATTTCCCACTAGATTTCTTACACTATTAATAAAAATTTGTGGATTTACTCTGTTATCGTCATAAAACTTCATGTGTTGGTCCAATGATACGCTACCTGTATAAAATCTGGGACCATCCCCCGTTAAATTTGACATGTTGTATTTGATACTACTAACTTCACGTTCTACCCTGCCTAACTGATCCCTACATGAGTCCGTTACTTCAGTCATTTTTACGTTTATTTCTTCTTCACAGAAAATGCGTACTTCGGACCTTAAATGTCCCATTTCCTGTCGAAGACCTGTAATATCACGCTCATTTTTTTCAACCCTATTTTCAACTTCCCCATCTTTATGGTAAGACTATTTTAAACTCTGTAAATTCTTTAGTCGACTGCTCAATTTTCCCGCTTATCTGCTCTAATTTTTGGTTGGACTCCTCCTAGCTCTATTAGATTCATCGCTTAGCAGTTCTAATTTTCTGTTAGACTCCTCCATCGCTCTATTCGATTCTTCCCTAGCTAATCGCATTTCCTCTAACATTCTCATCATTAACTCATTTCCTGTTTCTCCTAATTCCGTCCTCGACTGATCTCTACTGCCTCCAGCTTCTTCCATTTTCGAAATTTTCTCACACAATGCACTATCGTCACTTCCAATTTCCACTCCTTGACTCCTTAACCACTCTTTTCTCTGCATACGTTCCAATCACTCACACACACTCTAAAATACTCTTAAATTTATACACACAAAAACTCTCTCTCAGATCGCCAGTTTCCTGGAATAAAATCACAAAAATTTT
This sequence comes from Platerodrilus igneus, assembly GCA_036346225.1. Classification (NCBI taxonomy): domain Eukaryota; kingdom Metazoa; phylum Arthropoda; class Insecta; order Coleoptera; family Lycidae; genus Platerodrilus; species Platerodrilus igneus. The sequence continues at coordinate 3,083,459 of JARFIW010000668.1, read as the reverse complement.
ATTTGGAACTCGAGCCTCACTTTTGGGTCGCCAAATTATGCTGTGAAACCTCCTTTGAATGCGGGAACTGGTCCTAAAAAAAAATTCGAGCCCCACAGATTGGGCGTCAAATTTTGCTGTGAAACCTCCAAAATCCGTGAACTACGCTTTTCGCCTCGGCCGCTCACCTAATTTTATAAACCTCCTCATTCATAAAATTAAACAACACATTCCTACCACAAACATCAACGTTAACTCTATTTACATCAATATTCAGAATACATTAAATTTTCAAATTAAACACCGATAAAGGGCCAATAGAGTCATCTGCTTTGCTTTCCCTATTGGTCAACAACCAATGAGAAAGCAAGATTAAACTGGTTCCGCTTCAGTAGATTTAGAATTAGTATAAATTAGGTAGTTTTAAGTTATAATGTCACAATTCACTTGTTTGTTGTTGAGAACACCAGCCTGCGGGTGAGGAGAATATCCTCGATAGTGTTTAAAACAACAATATAGTAAATTATACAGCTAAATTTTATTTTATTTTTTTTTTTTTTTTCCCTACTGATGATGACCACATAGTGGTCGAAATACGTATCTAGTAATTTAAATATTTTTGTGGTTAAGGGTTTTTATTTAATTTTTATTTAATTTTATTTAAATTTCAGCATAAAATTCAGTTTTCAAAAAAATTTCAAGATTAATTTTATTATCATTTTAATGTGCATCCAGAATTAAAGTCCTTGTTGGATGCCTACTAATTAATATAACAATATAAGCAGACCGAGTCTGAGTATAAAGGAGCATCTACCACCCTTTACGTTAATTAACCAGGTTCGTCTAATTGAGCTCAAAGACATACCCAAATTTTCATCATATTCCCGAACATCAAAACAAAATACCCTTTTACTTAAACAAGCAAATTTCATCTTAAAATTAAACTTTTATGGTTAGAACAATTTCACTAATGTCCATTTAAAGTAAATCAATTATAAAGTCATTCAATACACACAAAAATGTCAAACAAAATAGTATAATTTACCTAAAGGTTACTGTCCTCGTAGCTTCAAAGTATCGTTTCTTTAGTTAATCACACCATTCAACAGGATTATATTTACGGCTTCTGATTCTCTACGCTTTTAAAATTTTCTCCATCACCATCCATTCAAAGTCGTTTCTGGGCCTTTCCGGAACTCATCTGTGTTTATCTGACCCTTGTTTCATGGATCCAGACACGTATTTGAACCATTTAATTATTAACACCCCCGAAAAATAGCAAGAAATTCATGCGTCTGTCACCAATATACGCCAAAACTGCCTACTTTTGTGTATACATTCATCGTTGTAAATTTTGCTAATTGGTACAGTGAAACTAAATTTTATTACCTTGTATCTAAGTGCACTGAAGTACATTCATGTTAGCACGTAAATAACAAGCTCTTTTGAATCACTAAAATATACTAGCAAACTTTAAATTATTGAATCAAACTAAAATGCACGGTTTAACATGTTCAATCAAGTCGCGTATGTACGAGCTTTTAACGCATCGGATCGTCAAAAGTCTAAGAGTCTAAGAGTGCTTGTTTATATTCATCTCCGTATATATAGCGAATAGCCGGCACGTCGCTCTGTTCCCCAAAACGGGTAATTCTAAAGAATTTCTCATTGTATGTTCCCAGTCTGTCGCTCGCACGTCGATTTTTATGAATTTTCACTCGCCCCATTTAAATCTCAGAAAATTTCCACACGGCACGCAAGCATGTCCGAGAAAAACTAATTGATTTTGTACAGAAATTGTTGTTTCTACCTCTCATATATGCATCCTATTTTTAACCAATTGTGACCCTCGTGACGTTGTTTAAATCCCGCCTTTTACAATATGTGTCTTTGCTTGACGCATTTTCTCTTTCCTTCTCTAACCTGTTCGTATTGGTGCAAATTGATATTCTTTATTATCGATTATTTTAGTCCACATGGAGTGTGAAATAACCCAGCTTTAGCAATTCTCGTAACTATTATGCGACGTTTTCCCCAAGATTCTTTGAAACATTAATTATCTGCAAAATTTACGCCGTATGTGATATTTAAACTACGCAGGTGTTCAAAATAATATTAATTCTCAGAGCCTTATTCCGTGGTATTTTAATCTTGGGTTTTTACAAGTTTCTATAGGTATTATATGTTATTAACGGTTTAATTAACTCCAATTAAAATTGATTTCTATCCTTTTCATTTTTAGCGAATACAACTTAAATATTAATTATTATATGTACACTTTGTTTTACTACCGGTTACTTAAAATAGGGTAATTAATATAAAGTTTGCACGTAATTTCCATTTGTTTAGGAATAATTACATTATACGCAGAGCTTTTCAATACTGCTTCTTTTGATATAAAGCGTCTTATAAATAATTTAAATTTCTTATTTTTACTGAAACAACCGAGTTTATTTATGCTTCATGGTTTTAATAAAGCGTATTATTTAATGATATTCCTTATACACGGTGATTAAAATTATTTGATGTGATTATTTAATTTTCTACCCTGGTCTAAATATGAGTAATATATATATATATATATATATATATATATATATATATATTTATATATTGCTATGATAATAGGATTATTTAAGGGTTGTGGTGTTGTTTTTTTTTTAAAGAAAATATTAGTGGCAGGGAAATATAACAACAACGCACCTTGCCGGCTAACTGCTGGGGTTCGTTGGAGAGCATTATAGGCGTGGGTTTATGTATGAATAAAATTAGGCCCACTTAAGGGCAGAAAATTTAATGAGAATAAAAATCTCAAACGAATAACTTGACTAAATCGGAAATATTTTGGGCACCACCTGTTTTCCTAATAGACGCAGTGACACATTCAACTGGAACAGGAAAATTGAGTGTAAATCAAGCGTAGGTAAAGGATATCAATTATTATAAATAAAATAGTCGAGAGGTTAATTTTTAGCGTATCGCATATAATGTCATTTCAAATAATATTGAATACAAGCTCTCATGCTCGAGTAATTCAAATAAATAAATATGTAAATCATAAATAGTGATTATTATAAACTTCAAGAGTTTGCGACCATCAACGTAGTTACCATGGTTACCTCGTTGTTACAAACAAAACATAAACGTTTACGTATATGTGGATTTCAGTTGTTAAAAATTATGGTAACAATAATTTAAGCAATAGAGTAGATTAATACATTTCCAGCTGATAATAATATTAGGTACGCTATTTTAATCTTGTAAATATTTAAATATAACATCAAAGAACTTCAATAAGATTACTAGCAACGTAATTGGGAATTAGATCTCTCAAGTACTAGTGAGTACCAGGATAAAATAAGTTTCCAATATATCGTTTATACACACAAATACATGTTATAAGAATCTACGTACACCTGATTCTTCTGACAGGCCGATAGTAGCATCCAAACAAACTAAATAAGATAAGGAAAGAGATATACGACCTTGTTATCCGTTAGCTTCGTATGCTGAACACGACCCTCGACGGTGTATAACAAATGTGCATCCGGGCGTGTTATGTTACAATACAGATGATCAGGGTTTCCAAGATTGACGGTAAGTGTTTGAAAATAGATTCAGAACTTGTTTTACCAGGTGACGATACGGGAATGTTACTTCCGCAATATTTGTTGTGCTGTATCAAATCTCTTGTCCAGATTTATCTGGGCTTCCAAGTTTTAAACTTCAAAAATTTCAAACTACCAAAAGTTTCCTAAGATAACCAATACAAAGGGAATTACAATAGAGCAAGATAAACGTATAATAAGATATTATTACTAAATACTTACCCCTGTATTAGGGGAACACGATAAATAAGTACTCGCAGGTACTTGATGAGATAAATGTGGTTTATTAGCCACGAGTGCTCACGGCACCATCAAATCCCAAAAATGAATATCAATTCACCTTATGTGAACTAGTTTGAAAGATAGCGCGTCCGTTCTTATCAAACCTTCACGTGTTAAACAATTATATAACTGTTAATCAATATTCAAAATTAAATTTATACTAGGCGATACAGAATTGTAGGCCCATATAATAAGATATTAAAGAATTAAATAAAAGGAGCGTTGTAAATGCTACAGGGTCTATAAAGTTATAGGGGAGGTATACTTCATGTAAATAGTATAAAAATCAAGGAAACCAAACATTTAAGTCATAAAAGGTACATAATTCGTTGATTACGCAAAAGCAAATAGAAAGCACCCTGTATAAAATCAATAACTGGACACAGTTAATGACAGAAAGTTCACTTTGTACTAACTTAGTACATTCATTAAAATAAATGATTTTGGAAGTCAGTCAATCGCTTTCTAACCATTTAAAACATTTTTAAGCGCCAAAGCAAATTCTAATCACCTTGTATGAAATCAATAAAATATTAGTCAATAAAAGGAAGCTCATTCTGTGATAACTTAACCACATTTAGCAAAATAAATAACTCTTGGTGCAACCCAATCTTTTTAAAAACATTTAAAACATTCATAAACTCCAAATAAATACAAATTAGGCATATTTAGACTTGAAACAAATCTTTTTTAAAATTGGCGCATTTGCGTGAAGAATAAAAATCAATGGAACGCATATAATTTGTATCGGTTTGCAATAATAAAACTTTAAAAAAACAAGTATATTTTATAACGCAATAAGACATAGATATTGCGGAAAAAGGCGTACATGGCATTAGAAATGTAGAAATCACCACATTTTTAAAACATAGCATGGGCAAACAAAATATGGAATTATAGTTTTTGTCGTACGTGCAAAAAAAATGTAATGTTTAACAAATTCCAATAGAAAGCTTGAAATTCGTGCAAATTTAAATGAATAGCGTAAGCAACTTTCAATAAAACACAACAGGTTGAAAATAGCACGTAATGACAACGCCTCTGCCATGGTCGAATAACAAAATAGCAAGCGGTCAAGCAATAGCAGCACGTGGAACGACTTTGTCTATATATTGAACCGAAAGTAATAACATGCATTCCTTCCATAAAACGACGCGCGGCTGTAACAGTCAAGACAAGTTTAATACGTGAAATCAAAATTGAATGAAGTCGAAAGTGACATAAAGTAATATAGCAAATTAAGAAATTCAAGTGAAATGCAGTGAAAGTGCACGTTGAAATACGAAAAGTTCTGCCGTTAATATAAAAACGTAAGTCTAAATTTAATTAATAAGTTAAATCTTTACAATTTATTAATGTTGGGCAACTAATAAACCAACTAATGAACCAACTAAGGAACTAACTAATAAACCAATTAAGGTATTAACTAGTAAACTCACTATAAAAATAATCCACTAAATAATCTCACTAAACAAAGAATTAAAGAGTTCAAATAAATGGTATAATCCTAGAGGGGCAGAGCATTAGACACACACCAAGGTAAGGATCGACGACTGGAACTAGCAGCCGATCTGGGTGAAGAAGCTCTCATAAGAATCAACAGAAGAATACAAGGTCAGAATCTAATTTTAGAATTTATAATATACTCCATTTCTTACTTCAAATATTTAATGAGCGTAAAACTTTTATGTAATATAGGTAATTTAGTGTAAAAGATCATCCAAAATTTTTGTTGATACGTAAAAATTACGTTAAAAGGCGAATAGTTCATTGAACGTTCAACGAAGCATCCAACATAAAACATAATTATTTTTACTGGCTTTAATTGCTTAAAAAGGGTTATAATTTCGGTATTGATCACATTTAACAGGAGTATTTATTTTACATTTGATTGAAAAGTTTTGTAAATAGCAAATGACATTACTAAGGATATAGAGTTGTAAATTATAAATTTTCTTAGCTTATTATACAAATTTTGGTAAATTTCGTTTATTTTATTCGTGTATTGAAGTGTTAAAAGGGAGTAGATCAATATTTTTTGTTATCATAGCATCGTTCACTCTGTGCCCGGTATCACTGAGCTAGTCGGAACAGAAAATTTAATTGTGTTGATTTAAGATTATTTTAGATTATTAAAGAGGCACATAGAGGTGGCGATCAGCAGGCAATTGAGCGTTACATACACCTGGCAGGCGACGATATCGTAGCAATATATAATATATATATATATATATATATATATATATATATATACAGGTGCCCACAATCTATCTCCGTATATGGGTAACTTTTTATTATAGAAGATACAATATTGGTTAAATTAGCAAAGTTGAAGAGAAATTTACGAGTAGTATGATGCTTTTGAAAACTCACCTAGATGCTCAACTTTTTAGATATTTGAAAAAACTGAAATTTGCCATTTTCTTCAAACGCTAATAACTTTTAACGGTTTAACCTATAGAGAAAATAAAACTGCTTGTAAGGTAACTTTTACGTAGAATTCAATAGCGTATATGACAATTTTAATTGGAAATGGGTTTTCAAGCTACAAACATAACCTCACTTTTTAAATGGAAACCATAGTTCAATATAACCCAAATGGAAAGGTTTTTCTTTTCTGATTACCCTGATGTAAGGGTTGATATACTTATTTTCAGTAGTTTCTTCATAATAAAGAAAAACGATTTATTTATTTGCGGGCATCAAGGAGTCCATGGATACATATTTTAAATAAACAAAAACAACTGGCATTTGTCAGATATTATTAGTTAAAGTGTTTATTTGCTCTGGGTTGCAAATTTTGTGTAGAAGACTTTTAAATTTATTTGATTATAATAGAGAATGTATACAAACGACGAAAAAATGACATGCTCTTTTGTTACTATGCCTGTAACAGAAATTGTGATGCTGCTGGTGATATGTATTATGAAAGATATTTGGAAAGAAGGCAGCCAGATAAACGATTGTTTTCTAAATTAGAAAACAATTTAAAAAGGTTTGGTGCTTTTACAAAACCCAGTACTGATAAAAGAAAATTCAAAACTGATGATGAAGAACGTGTGTTAGCCTACATAAATTTTAAGCCAACAGCGTCCACCTGAGAAACTGCAATTGAGTGCGCTACTTCTACAGAAAAAGCACGCCTAATTTTAAAACAAAACCGCTACAAACCATACAAAACCCATGTTAGCAATACACTGTATCATGGGGATTGTGAGAGAAGACAACAGTTTTGTAGGTGGTTACTTAATGAAACAAATAATAATCCTGGTTTTAGTCACACTATTATATTTACCGACGAAGCAAAATTTACTAACAAAGGCATGTTTAACAGAAAAAATACAGTCTACTGGAGTCAGGAAAATCCCCATTTAACAGAAGAAAGGCGGGATCAACATCAATTTTCGATAAATGTGTGGTGTGCTATTTTTGGTAATAAAATACTTGGGCCTTTCTTCTATAATTATAATTTAAACGGTGTACACTATTTGAATTTTCTACAAAACGAATTGCAAGAAATGCTCGATAATTTGCCACTTCATTTACTGCAAAACTTAAAATATTTTCAGCATGACGGTGCACCTGCTCACAATGCTCAAGCCGTTTCTGAATATCTTGATAATAGTTTTCCAAATTGGATTGGCAATGCAGGTCCTGTTCCATGGCCGGCAATGTCACCAGAACTATCGCCACTGGATTTTTTTCTTTGGGGTACTGTAAAGGATGTAGTGTATGCTAAAAAATCCAATAACATTGAGCAAGTCAAAGATAGTATTACAGCAGCTATTACAAGTATAAAACCACAAACGTTAAATAAGGTGCACCAAAACCTAATTAAAAAATGCGAAATGTGTTTGCAAGCTAATGGAGGTCATTTTGAGCATATGTTAATGTAGGAGTGGGCATATTCGCATTAATTAGTTTTTGTTTCCTTTGATTAAGTTATTTGTATTGTATGGATTTATTTTTTAAGTATTTTATTTTTCTTAGTTTATAATAAATTTAGTTACAATAAACTTGTGTTTCCATTATTGATTTTTACACATTTTGTTTGTTTGTAATATGTATCCATGGACTCCTTGATGTCCGCAAATAAATAAATCGTTTTTTCTTTATTATGAAGAAACTACTGAAAATAAGTACATCAACCCTTACATCAGGGTAATCAGAAAAGAAAAACCTTTCCATTTGGGTTATATTGAACTATGGTTTCCATTTAAAAAAAGTGAGGTTATGCTTGTAGCTTGAAAACCCATTTCCAATTAAAATTGTCATATACGTTATTGAATTCTACGTAAAAAGCTACCTTACAAGCAGTTTTTATTTTCTCTATAGGTTAAACTGTTAAAAAGTTATTAGCGTTTGAAAAAATGGCAAATTTCAGTTTTTTCAAATATCTAAAAAGTTGAGCATCTAGGTGAGTTTTCAAAAAAGCATCATACTACTCGTAAATTTCTCTTCAACTTTGCTAATTTAACCAATATTGTATCTTCTATAATAAAAAAATTACCCATATACGGAGATAAATTGTGGGCACCCTGTATATATATATATATATATATATATATATATATATTACTCAAATTTAGACCAGGGTAGAAAATTCATTAACGACATCAAATAATTTTAATCACCGTGTATAAGGAAGCTTTGGGAAAAAGTACGTGTAATTAAATTGTTACTGTGAAGATTTAAATCATTCAATTAGAAGGTAGGATTTGTATAAAATTTTATTAGATAATACGCGTTATTAAAACGTGGAGCATACAAATTTATTCGTTTCATTAAAAATAAGGGATTTAAATTATTCACTAGACGCTTTCTATAAAAAGAAGCAGAATTAAAATGCTCAACTTGTATGTAATTTAATTATTCCAAGTAAAGAAACAAATAGAAATTACGTGCAAAATTTATATTAATTAATTCAAGTTTTAAGTAACGAGTATTAAACAAAATGTACAAATAATAATTAATATTTAATTAGGATTCACTAAAAATTAAAGGGTAGAAGTCAATGCGATTCATTATTATTTTAATTGGAGTTAATTGAACGATTATTAAGGTATAATAGGCATAAAAGCTTTTAAAAAACCCAATAATACCAAATATGAGACGCGTTGCTAGCATACAAATATAACTAGAAAGTTAGAATACGTGGAATATTCAAATCGTAGAAGTGTTATTTAAAATGTTACGATTGAACACCTGCGTATTTTTAAATGTCATATTCTAATAAATTTGTATAGATAAACATGAAAATTCAGCGTATATTGCAAACGGTCGGATAAACCGTAGCTTATATTAACGGGAAGGCTAGATACGGGGTTATTTAACTCAAATACGAATCCACGTGGATTGAAATAGCCCATAATAAAGAATATCGATTTGTACCACTCAGGCCAGGGTAGAAAGAGACGGATGAAACGCGCTAGGCAGAGACATGAATAATAAAAGGCGGGATTTGAGCAACGTCACGAGGTTTACGATTGGTGAAAATAAGATGCAGATATGAGAGGTGTAAACGTAACGATTTCTATACAAAATTAATTAGTTGTTTGCAGACGCGTTGCGTGCCGTGTGGAAAATTTCTTAGATTTTCAACTGGCGCGTGTGCAAATTTAGTAGAATCGCGTGCCGGACTGTCGAAAAGGGAACAGAGAATGCGAAATTCTGAAAACTGGGGTCGCGGGACTAAACCGACGTGCAGGCGAGCGATTATATAAACCCGTGTTTATAGGAGTTTCGCTCTCTTAGATTTTCGATTGTGATTCAATACTTTAAACAGTTTGCTTTTATATTTTGGTGATTATTGAGTACTTTAAAACAGTTTACTCTTTACGTGCTACGATACAAGTTGTTATGCATTAGTGCACTTAGAAAAGAAGGTACAAGGTAATAAAGTCTAGTTATATTTGCGAGTATTACTGTACCAATTATCCAAATTAGTAACGATAAATGAATAAACAAAAGTAGGCAGTTTTGGGTATAGCGTGAAAGAATTATGAATTTCTTTGCTATTTTTCGGAGGTGTTAATAAACAAATGTTATTTGTAATCGTGATTGGATCCACAAAACAAGATTTAGATATACATAGATGCGTTCTTGAGAAGCCTTGAAACAACTTTAGATGAATGATGGTGTAAAAAATTTTAAAAGCGTTCAGAATCAGAAGCCGTAAACATAACCCAGTTGGAATGGTGTGATTAACAAAGGACGATGTACATTGGAGTCACGAGTGCATTAACCTTCAGGTAACTTATGCTTTGTTGTTCGATTTTTGATGTTTTGGTGTGTGTTGAATAACTCTATAATTTGTTTGCTAAAAAATGGACAGTAGTGAATTTGTACAAACAACAAATTTTTAATTTTAAGGTGAAAGTTTAAGTAGAAAGGAGAGTTTAGCAGTTTATGTTCTTGTTTATGATGAAAATTTGGGTCTGTCTTTGAGCTCAATTAGACTAACCTGTTTAATTAACGTAAAGGGGTGGGAGATGCTCCCTTTGTACTTAGACTCAGGTCTGCAAATATTGTTAAATTAATTAGTAGGCATCCTACAAGGACTTTAATTCTGGATGCAAATTAGAATGATGATAAATTTAATCTTGAAAGTTTGTGATGCTGAAATTTATGCTACAATTTAATTTTGAAGTTTTAATGTATTATGAATATTGATGTGAGTAGAGTTGACGTTGATGTTTGTGGTGGGAGTGTGTTTTTTTTGTGAATGAAGATGAAGGTTTTGACTGGGTGAGCAGCCGAGGCGGAAAGAGTAAAGAGGCGATTATCAGAAGAGATTCAACAGGACGAGAATTACAGCAAATCTTGGTGCCAAATTCGAGAGGTTCGAATATCTTTTTTTTACTCTGGTGAGGTTTTTGATAGGTTTCACAGCATATACGTGACGGCCCAACGCTGGGGCTCGATTTGAAAACCTTAGTTCACGAATAAAGGTGAGGCATCACAGCAATATATATATATATATATATATATATATATATATATATATATATATATATAGACACACACACACACATTATATTCATCTTTTCTTAACTATATTTTGACTATATTTTAATTAAATTTTTTGGAATTTGGTCATTTTCAACTGTCTTAGTTGTATGGTGTTTGTTGTGATAAAATGAAACTGCCATTTGCCATTTTCAAATATGTTTCTAAAAATATTATTACATAAATTACTACTATTATAAAAATCTAGTTTATATATACCTTAGGTCAACTTATAAAAATGTTTTTAAAAATATATTATTTTACATCTTCACTAACACATAACTTTAACTTATCTGACAACATCTGTCATTCAACTTAACTTTTAAATATTTTATTTATCATTGAGTAGAAATTAAACTAAATACGATAAGTTATAATATATAGCAGGATGGTACATGAGAATATTTCTATTAGGCTTTGGATGGTTTATTTGTGGTAAATTAGGTTGTGGTATATGTTGCAAAAATCATCTTGGCCATTTTTTGATTTTATGGCATTTGGGTTTTTTGGATTTGTATTGTTTCTAAAAGGTTTCTCTTCTTATCATTAACTGCGGTACTCAGGATACAGACATTTTCGAAATCAAATTGGTGAACTTTTCCAATGGCGTGTGCTGCAAGGGCAGTGCTCATTTTATTAGAAGTTTTTATTGTATATTTATGTTCATATATGCGTTTATGTAAGTACTGTTTTGAATTTCCAATGTATAACCCGAGCAATCCGAGCAATTAATCTTATAAATTGTGTGTGTTCTGTTTTTTTGGTCTGCTTTAGGTTTAAGTTGGGTATAAAAAATTTTTGTTGAATTGTTTGGTTTGTGTGCGACGTGTATATCATATGCCATTAGACATTTTTTTATTTTTTCTGAAAGTCAGGGTGTATACTCCATTGCAATCCTAATTTCATTTGTTTGTGGTTTTTTAGTGTCTTTATTGTTATAGATTTTATTTACTTTTACTTTAATAATTTGCTTTACGAATGATGTAGGATAACAGTTATTTTTAAGTGTTTTTTTAACTATCGTTATATTTTTAGGTCTGAAATCATTATGTGATAGTATAATGGCACGTTCGACAAGGTTGTTTACGACATTTTTCTTATATTGTATTAGTACATTCGATTGGAAATTTAAGTATCTGCCAGTCCACGTGGTTTTCCTGTACCTGCTGTGTTGTATTTGACGAGTGTGTTTAGAAATGGTATAGATTTGTTTATTTCTCTTTCATATGTGAATTGTAGGCGTAGATAAAATCCATTAAACGCATTCATTGTTTCATCAATTTTATTTTCAGGTAGACATATGATACAGTCATCAACAAATCTTTTGTAGAAGGCAGGCTTAAATTTTAATTGGTTGTAAATGACCAAATTCCAAGAAATTTAATTAATATATATATATATATATATATATATATATATATATAAAGTTAAAAATAAGAGTAGGGAACATTCTGCGAGTCGGAGCCTGGAATGTTAGAAGTATGAAGCAAGTAGGTAAGCTAGAGAACCTAAAAATCGAAATGAATAGGTTATCACTAGACATAGTAGGGATCAGCGAAGTTCGGTGGCCAGAGGCGGGGGATTTTTGGAGTGGAGACTTCAGGGTAATTCATACAGGAGCCGAGGAAGGAAATTTGGGTGTGGGGATAGTTATGCGGAAAAAGATAGGATACTGTGTAGAAAATTACTTACAAAAAAACGAAAGAGTACTCATGGTTAGATTAGAATCTAAACCGGTAGACACAGTAATAATACAAGTATACATGCCCACCTCTAGCTACAGTGACAAAGAGGTAGAAGCGATCTACAAACATATCGAAGACATATTAAGATACGTAAACAACATGAAAATTTAATAATTACGGAGGATTTTAATGCAGGGGTAGGTGAGGGTAATGTAGGAGCGGTAGTAGGTTTATTTGGTTTGGACACGAGAAACGACAGGTGAAATAGGCTGGAAGAATTTTGCGACAAGAAAAATTTAATCTTCATAAACACATTATTTCAACATCATGCTACAAAACAATATACGTGGAGGATGCCAGGAGATATATGACGATATCAAATAGATTACATTCTTGTTAGACAACGGTTTAAGAATCAAGTAAAAGACTGTAGAAGTTACCCAGAAGCAGATATAGATACTGACCACAACATCGTAATTATGAAGGCCGCACTTAAATTTAAAAATCTGAAAAAAGGAACGGAAAAAGGCACTTGGACTTAGAGAAACTAAAAGATAAAGATATTCAAGTAAGATTCGAAAAAGTCAAATGAATTGCTGAATGATATCGGGAAAATATCTGAAACTAAGGAAGTAGAAACAGAATGGAATAACATTAAATCCAGCCTAGACATGGCGGCCAGAGATATTCTGGGGTATACACAAAAAGAAAATAAGAAACCATGGATAACAAAGGATATCGTGAATTTAATAGAAGAAAGACGAAAATACAAAAATAAATCTGACGAAACAGGAAAACAGAGATACAAAGCCATAAAATGGGAAATTATTTGCAAATGCAGGAAAGCTAAAGAACAATGGAGTGATGAAAAGTGCAAAAAGGTACAAACTAAGATGGAAACAGGAAAGGCAGATGAAGCATACAAATTAATTAGAATGAATTTTAGGGATATAAAACCATATAGTAAAAATATAAGGGACGCACAAGGAAACGTTATTATAGAAAACGTAGAGAAAGTGAGTAGATGGCAAGAATATATAGAGAATTTATATGCAGGAGAGGAACTAACTGCATTAGAACAGGAATCAGACATTGAAAATGATGACTTGGGATACCCTATACTTCGAGACGAGTTTGAATTAGCATTAAAGGGTCTGAAAAATGGTAAGGCGCCGGGTACAGATAAGGTGCAAGCAGAAACTCTAAAAGCCGCTGGACAAGCAGTAACAGAACGTCTCTTCCAACTTGTAAGCTATATGTATGAGACAGGCGAGATACCCAAAGATTTCAAACGTAGCATCATAGTAACTATACCAAAAAAGAAAGGCGCGGATAGATGTGAAAATTTTCGAACAATAAGTTTGACAGCACACGTGTCAAAAATATTAACTAGAATTGTGCAAAGACGAATGGAAAAACGAGCTGAAGAAATACTAGGAGAAGACCAATTTGGGTTTAGGCGAAACAGGGGAACACGGGAGGCTATTTTAGCTCTGAGAGTGATAATGGAGAAAACAATAGAAAAAAGGGAAAGCATGTCTATAGGGTTTGTAGATCTGGAAAAAGCATTCGACAATGTAAATTGGAAAAAAATGTTTGAAATACTCAAAAAGATTGGAATGAGTTATAGGGATAGACGAATAGTACATAGCTTATACAAAGAGCAAACAGCAGTAATAGAATTAGAGCAGGAACGTAGAAGTAAACATTAGGAAAGGGGTGAGACAGGGATGTGCCCTATCCCCATTGATCTTTAACTTGTACATAGAAGAGGCAATGAATACTGTCAAATGCAGGAAGACATTTGGAATTACTATGCAGGGACAAAAAAATTGATATGCTTAGATTTGCAGATGATATAGCGGTATTAGCGTCTAGCAAGAGTTAGAAGCTGCTCTTAATGAAATGGAAACTGTTCTGACAGAGAGATACGGTATGAAAATGAACAAAACTAAAACTAAAGTTCTAGTTTGCAAAGGCGGGAAAATAAATCAAAACAAGAATACAAGTATCTAACACGAACTTACAAGAAGTTAAGGATTTCTGCTACCTAGGAAGCCAAATAACGCAAGATGGGAAAAGCACAAAAGATATAAAACAAAGATTAGCACAAGGTCGTGCTACATTTAACAAGAAAAGCAACTACTGTGCTCAAAGACCACAAACATAGAAACAAGGAAAAGATTGCTTAAAACATATGTGTGAGCACAGCACTGTACGGCTGTGAAGCCTGGACAGTAGGAGAAGCGGACAAGAAAAGGTAGAAGCGTTTGAAATGTGGTGCTACAGGCGTATGATGAAGATATCATGGACAGACAAAGTTAAGAACGAAGAGGTACTAAAAATGGTAGGGAAGAAAGAAATATGTGGAAAACGGTAAAAATAGGAGAGATAGGATGATAGGCCACATACTACGGCATGAGGGAATAGTGCGGAATATATTAGAAGCAGAGATAGGAAAAAAGAGAAGAAGAGGCAGACCTAGATTAGACTATTGCACACAGATAGTAAAAGATGTAGGCTGTAGGGGTTTCAGGGAGATGTGTAGGCTAGCCCAGAATAGAAATCAATGGAGGTACGCATCCAACCAATCCCAAGATGGATAAACTAATGACGAAAAGATAACTGTGCTTAAACATGATGATTATTATAAGTAACTACAAGAATTGGTTGGGCAATATTCTAGAATAATGTTAAGTGTGTGAAAGGAAAACCATTATTTCGGCAAATGTCTAAGTGTTGGGGGATCTTGGTAGCCACAGGTTGCTTAACCTCCTTCACTGAATCTCGGTAAAATAGGTATAAAATTAGAAAACAATAGAAAGGGAACGAGCTGGATACACATGCTGTGTGAGAATTTCAGGGAACTATGTAGGCTAGCTCAGAATATAAATAAGTGCATGTACGTGTCCAACCAGTTTTGAGACGGAAAACCTAATGACGAAAAAATAAGCGCAGATAAATCTGATGATTAGTATAAACAACTATTTGGTTGCGAAATACCTGCAACTAATGTTGACTGTGCGAAAAGATAAATTGCAAAATATATTAAATCGCCAAATGGTTAAGTGTTGGGGGAACTTGGCAGCCACAGGCTGCTTACCTCCCTTCACAACCATTGAAGGTCTGAGAAATAGGGCATATAACTGTAAAACAATAGAAAGTGATCGAACTGCATCTAACAAGAAAGAAGAGCGCCTATGAGGAAAGACAACAAACATAGAATAGGAAGAAAATTGTTGAAAGCATATGTGTGGAGCACAGCACAGTATGCCTATGAAATACGGGCAGTCTGAAACGCAGACAGAAAAATGGTAGCAGCCTTTTGAAATGCTGTGCTTCAGATGTATGAGGACGATAGCATGAACAGACAAAGATAATAACAAATAAGTTACAGAAATAGTAGGGGAACAAGGATATCGGGGGAAAAAGAAAAATAGTAGGGCGGAATACGTTCTAAGGCATTTTTGGGAAATAGTATGTGATATATTACAAGCAGAGATAGGAAAAAAGAGGTAGTTGTAGACCTAGATCAGACAGCTATAGATGCAAACTGTGCATATTTCAGGGAAATCTGTAGGTTAGTTCAGAATAGGGAACAATGATGGTACGCGTCTAACCAGTTCTAGGACTGAAGACCTAATGATGATGATATATATATATATATATATATATATATATATATATATATATTGCTATGAACTTAGCGGAATTATCACGCCCCTACTTTGGGCTGCATTATTTATTTTCTACGTACTCTAAATTATTGGACCACCATTTTAATATTCACGATTAAGTGTAATTATCTCCTCCTCCAACTGTTTTCTTAATATTGCTATCAACTGGACTTTATCTTTAAACAACTCTATCTACCAATGGCAAAATTCGATACGTTACCGCCTTGCGGGTTATCACTTTCCTATTCAACTTGTGGCTCCGCCTTTGTACTATTTAAATCTTACGACCTCGGCTAGCATTTATTTGCAATTATAAAATTCAGTAAATTTAGATTTTATATAATGAAACCAATATGTTATGTACAGCTTTTGAAATTATTTGTAATACATTTCTTATAAATTTCATTTATTAACAACCATCTAGTATGTACTCAAAAACCCAAAGTCGCCAAAGAAAATTTATTATCTTTACCAACAAAGTGTAGAATATTCTAAACCTGTTTTCATATTTCTCATTCAATACGTATGCAACCTCTTTTGTTGACTTCTTCACAAGCATATCATATTTAGCAAATTCAATATTAAAAATAAAATAAAAATTCATATAGAAAAACAAGTGTCTTATAACTAAAAATTTGACCTGGTTTTATCTTTTTCACATCGACGCTTCCAATAAAAATGATCTTCCCCAATTCTGGATTCCATTCAAATTATTACACTATGGACCACCACCATTAAATTATATACCCCAATATATTTCAATTCTTCAAACTTAGACTTTCATCATTCTTGCCCCAGACTTAAAATTGTAGTTTGTTTCATCCCTGTACTTCAAGGTTGTATTATTCTTCTTTTCCCCTTGACATTTAAATTGTATTACTGTATTTTTCTTAACATCAGAATCCTAGTCTATTTCCCTCAGACCTCGAAACCTTATTATTTTTATGTCTTAGTTTACAATAAATTCATTAAAACGTACTTACGTTTAAACGGCAATTGTAATCTTCATATTCGCACTCATTTTGTTTTTCACTTTTATACTTATTACGTACTGCTTTGTTTAATGGCAATGCACTTCGGCCTTCATTGAGTTCAAAACTGACTTTCTTATCAAGGTGCTTGCTAATATAATCTCGAATTCCCACTCCATCCGTGGGTTTGGTCTAGAACTCGTCGCTTGTCTCTGACCAATCAAATAATTATATTTCGAGCAGTTTCTGATGTAGTGCTCCACGTTTTCCCATAATCACAACCTGCCCGCAGCTGTCTTTCATTGTCAACATGCTGTATTTTGATAGATTACTTGCTTTTCTATAAACAACTGATGCAACCCGACTTTAAATTTTCATGTTTACATGCGATTCACGCAATTTTTAATCATTTCTCTTATCAAAATGGTTAGATCTTTGTACGCATTTATATTAACTACCTGAAACTCTATTTCTATATCCGTATTAATTTAATCGTCTGGAACTCTTCTTCTTAATGCGTGTCTAATTACACTTTATCATTTATTTCTCAATATACGCGTGCTTCCACTGAAAAATATCCTTATTTGTTTTGCCTAAATTAACTAAACTTTATCTACAGGGTATTTAATATTTACTCTCTACTTAATGCATGTATTTCTCATTCCTACGCCAACTATGCGTCTTCCTATGTTTACCTGCGTCGCCCAAAAACTATCTCTACTCTATATACAGGGTGTTGACTACTCACTATCTACAAACTATGTCTATTTCTTAATTATCTCCTTAAATAAGTGTAGTTTTCTGCTGACTATTCTAATTACTCATTCCCGAACGACCTTTACTATAACGTGCACCCTTAAGCAACCCCTTATCATAGCAATATATATATATATATATATATATATATATATTGCTATGATATAGCCTTATTATGCCCCACAATTGGCGCGTGATTTTTATTGCTTGGCGTATTGATTCAGCTGTGATGTTGTCGAGCATTGATCCTTCTATGCCGCAGACGATATCCTCTACAAGTCAAAGGAACACTTGTTCATTCACTGCTCAACCTAAACAGCCTGAAGATGACAGATATGATTTTGCCAAAACATCGCCAAATTGACAGCGGTTCAATTCAAAACCAGCCAACTGACGAAGCGCATGGTACTCAATTGTGTGCCCTGACGAATGCTGGGTCCATGGCGATCGCGGCCTAGTTCTATCTCGACATCTAAAGCCCGGCAAGTAGGCTATGAGGTAAACGTTTACGCGCTGTACTACCTTGTACTAAAATGCCATGACAATAGTTTTCATTTATGAAGATTATAGAGATTAATAAATAAACACAACGTTTTTATATTCCCATTCTACTGTACCAGGTGGATGGTCTGTTACAATAATCACCCAAGTGTACTGATCAGTCTTTATGGTTATGGCACTCGCTCCATAGAGACATTCGATGCTTAAATGTTTCCTTGGAAACCTATCAACACTGGGGAATTTAGCTTTAATACCGATCGCCGTAAAATTCGTCTACCTTGTGCCATATAAATTCACTTATAAGAGGCTGTAATGACTATAAATTACTCGACGGTTGACTTTTGTCTTTTATCATTATTGATATATAGCGGTAAGAGTCTAAACTTTGTAGAATTGAAATTTATTTACGCATATAAAGAAAACAGTGTCTATTTGTCGATAGGTGTTAACATGGCGAATAGTTAATCCATAACACTATCTTACACCCAAATAATATACAAATAATATGTAAACGGAACATGATCTTTAAAAATTCGTTTTGCGAATATTTTCAGTCCAAACTAATTATTCTATACTGATGGTTGGAAATAACTCATATTGCTTATCGAGAATTGCCACACCAACTCCATCGCTTGATCGCGCGCCGGGGCTCATCCGGGGTGCATCGAGTTACGTCTGATCGCGTGTAGGGCATGTCGAGGCGTAAGCGAAACTTCTCATATACACCACCACATACCACCTCTAACTCCACACACAACCTCCACTTACACACCCGCAGCTCCACCTCTACACCACCTTCACAGACTATTTCCACTTCCATCCACACCTTCCATCTCCACCTATACACACCACCTCCACGTCCTGCTCTTTGCAAAGGAAATACAGTTTACATTTATTAATTGAGTAACATATTTATATGGTTGTACGGGGTGAAGGACCTATGTACCTGGCAAAATTCACCAAAATGGACTTATAATTTCCCATGTTAAATCCCACAAGGAAAACTGTTTTTTGGGCTCGTACGAACATAGGATATCTACTACTACAATAAATTGAGCTTTTCGAAGATCTTTGAAACTGCGTGTTAGAATTGGTTATGGGAATTAGAGTATCTTTTTTACTTATGGCGACAATCGAAGACATTTTGTGTCGGTGCAGGTGATTTGCAGCAACAAAAAATTGGCAGTACTTCTACGCTCGTAGAAAACCAGTTCTTATTAAACTCGTAAGTGAACCTTACATGTGATTTTCCAAAGCTCCACACGAAGGTACTACATTGGCCAGGAAGCGAGTTTTTATGTATACCTGAAGAATTTTGAATTTTGCCGAACCCTTGCCGTTCCAGGCAAGGTAGGGATCTTTAACGTGCGTGACAACACTCACATACGGGACCTCCATTTTACCTCTCATCCGAACGAGGGTGGTATTTTTGTGAAAAATGCTCGCCTAACATTTTTCAAGCGGAACGTGTCGGGATTCGAACCCGGGACCTTGGGCGTAGTAGTCACACGCATACCAACTACGCCACGCAACCGCCTTCGTAAGTGAACCTCAAGCACACTCGCGACTTTGTTAAAAGTTAAGTTAAAGCAACATGTAATAATTGTAATTAATTTAACTTTTCCAATACGTTAATGTGTAACAAAAAACTTAATCTGTGGTTCAAGTTTTATTGCATACAATCATATAAATTACAGTCCAGTTTCAGTCTAATTTCAAGTGAAGTGAGAGAAAACACCAAATTTCAGACATTGTTTTGCAAATGTTTAAACTGATTAATGACTCATAACTTTTACTTACCTAAAGCTAGGAAATAAATACCAATAAATATAAATACACAAATAATTTTTTGAACAAAATCATTTTCTGTCATCTAAAAACGTGATATATTTAGCATAGTTCATAAACGCATTACTTTTTGCTTTATGGATCCGCGTTACTTCTATTTGTTCATAACTTTCTTCGTTAGGGTATAAAAACGCTTTACTCGTCGAAAATTGTGGTAAAACTTCGAAATTAAATTTTTGTCGATTTAAAGGCTTATTCGGTTTTAGTGGCTTTACGTTTTTATTCGTCTGTGTGGAGTAGTGCATCAAACCTGGAGTTGTTTTTACCTTTTTCTGCGATTGCTTAGCTGCTTGAGCAGTACCTACCATTGGTTGGAAACCTATTTCTAATTTCGGTTGCGTATACATCATGATACTTGGTTTGAGTTTAGGTTTCGGCGGTTTTGTAGTATGAAACTGAACTGTACTGGAATGTTCTAAATTTTCAGTTTTGTTGGTCTTGCATAGTTTACATAGACAGGGACATGGGTCGTTCTTTGAGATACTGGTTCTGTTGGTATTTTCGGATGCGTTTAAAGGTGCAAAATAATGTGCTTTAAAAGATGCAAGTGTGGGAGTTATGTACTCAACGTGCTCATCAGCAAGCGGTACATTATCGACGAGCTGCTTGGTGGGAGTTGTCACTAAGAAGGTTGGCATCTTGTTAGTGTGACGTAGTGTCAAATTGGTACTAGGTGTGGGAGTTACGTATATGACATGCGTATTCAGAAGACTAACATTATTGTCCATCTGTAAGTTGTGCTCCTTTGTAGAGACCGGTATTGAAGAAGCTGGCATTTCTGTGATGTGATTGGAAGTTACGCGTGTCGATGTGTTTAAGAAATCTTGTTTCGTCGTGTTATCTATGTTTTGTTGATTGGTAGAATGTTCTTCTCTTGTAGATTCGGTAACGGGTTTAACTCCTCTCTTGGTATCTTTATCAACTTTATAACTTCTTGGGGATGCTTCATCTGCTTTCTTAAGTTCTTTTGGTACTTCTAGATTTTCGCATCTTGTAATTGAAACGTTTCTACCTTCTGTAATCCTATTTTCTGCATAATTATCAATTATATTTTTGGGGATTACATTAGTACTATTTCCTCTGTCATTTCTATTACTTTCAATTAAATTACTCTCCAGCAAACTGTTTTGAATGTTTATGCTGAGGGAGTTTATCTGAATAGTACTTGTTTCTAATGGCGTAAAAGTATAGTTGTGAGGTTCTAGGGATTTTGATTGCAAGATTTGACTATTATTGAATGTGTCACTAATGTTTTGATTGTTATTTAAAGTAATCATTTCATTAGCATCTTTGGAAATGTTTATAAAAATAGCAGCTTCACTTCTTGGAACAAGAGCATCGTTTCCTTGGACATATATGTCACTAATATTTTCAACTTTAAGTTCGTAGAAAGTAGTAGAATTAGTATCAGCAGCATTGTTGGACTGGATTGAGCTATTGCTTACGTTGATGACCTGAAAAAGAACAATATCTTTACAATTGTTTGGTATTTTCGAATCAAAATTGGTTAGCATATCAATAGCCTGCATAGAGTTATCTTAATACCCATTACAGATTCATACGAGTGGTGTGTGTGTGTGTGTGTGTGTGTGTGTGTGTGTGTGTGTTATTATTATTATATATTATTATTATTATTATTATCTGTTCCGTTTATATTGTAAATAATTTACAGCTAAATTTATTTTCCGTTGAGTTTGTTGATTATTTACGTCCGCCTCGGTATATTTAAATTTGTTAAAGTAAACAACAAGTGCCGCGAGTGATAAACTTTATTATCCGCATGTGCAAGAACAGTATTAACTGGAAAACCCACAAAGCAAGTAAGAGTATCGATTTGTTGTTCTAGCCGGCCGCTTCGCTGCTTACATGTTCTACGTAGAACCCTTAATTAGAAGAACCGTTTTCCTTCAGAACAACCGCTATCGACATAATTGTGCTTCGCTACACCTGCAATAAGAAGAGTAGATTTTACATCGTTTTCCGTTGGCACGGCTGTGTAAACAACAGGTGAGTGCTTGGAGTAACTGTTTGATCTGATTAAAACCATTAATTATATGTTATTTGTTGATTATCATTTTCCTGTCGTATACATGTCCACTTTTCTTCACCACAGAGCTATTCCAAATTCCCCGTAAATTTTTTACATTATCTTTATTACAACAATATGTGTACACAAGACACTGAATAAAATCTTACAATTTTCATTCCTTTCATTTCATAAAATAGAATTGCATAACACTATTTCTACGTGGTAGGCAAAAGATAGAATAAGTAATAAAGTTATAGGTAAGCATGTACAAATATTCTAAATAGCAGTTATATGAAGGTTCTAATAACATTACTCTTTTGCAAGAAGGTCACATAGTTTTAGATTTTTTTGTTTCAGTTCACAAAGAACGCCTTCGATGGTTCATTTAATCTTCCAGTTTGCCCTTGCCCAAATGCCACGAAGAATTATTAAAATCATAGATAGTAACTTTTGCAGAGAAACGTTTCTTAAAGAGGGAACTTCGCATCCAAATTTCATGTGTTATATGAATGAAGCGTATAATATGCATTTCATCAGATTAAGAAGGTTGCTCTGATATGATTTTCCAGGGTATCTTACATATATTTGTTTCACTGTAAATGTTTTTACTTTAGGAGCCTTTTGATTAGGCCGGTACTGCAGTTCCACAATGCTTTTGTGTGTTGGCAGTCAATGATCATATGCTATGAAGTTGCTTTGATATTGTCGTAATAAGTACAGGTATCCATTCCGAATGGACCTGCACCTTAAAGAAGTTCTAGATTACTAGAACAGGTGGAATGGCTTGCACGTTCCAGTGACCTAAAGAACCAAACTACAGATTCGACCAAAGTAGTACGGTCTCTAGTGAGGAACCAAACTAAGACAAGTCCCCGAAAGAGAACAGCGGCTGTTTCAGTACTTAGATTAGCAGTGACCATAGGGGGTCAATATGGCATTCTAAAACAGGGTAGCGGCTCTTTTGATTCTTAGATTTGCAGAGACCACAGGGGTTGGTATGGCATTCTACGACACTCTACCGCGATGTAGAAAGCAACAAGAAACCACCACATTACCTCCCAAGTACACAGCGTACTTAAATTGTATTTAAGATGATGGCATCCTCGGTAAAAGATTGCAATGGTCAAATAGTCCCCCATTCGGATCTCCAACAGGGGACTGCTTCGGAAGATGTGATCGTAAAATTTAGAAAACTTCAGCGATTCGAAGCGTAGAATATCAAAAGTATGAAGCAAGTAGGTAAGCTAGATAACTAAAAAATTGAAATAAATAGGGTAGCACTAAACATAATGGAGATCAGCAAAGTTCGGTGACCAAACACGGGAGGGTTTTGGAGTGGAGACTTTAGAATGGTTAATACAGGATCATAGGAAGGAAATTCTTGTGCGGGGATTGTTATTCAAAAAAAGATAGGGCACTAAGTAGAAAACACTTACAAAAAAAACGAAAAATTACTCATGGTTAGATTAGAATCTATACCGATAATAGTATATTACAGTACTCGCGTGGAAAGTGACCCATTTCACACGAGTGGAAGAGTATTGTCGCACAAGGCGTAAGTCGAGTGCGACTATTCCACGAGTGTGAAATGTCACTTTCCACGCGAGTACTGTACACTTTTTTTTCCGACGACCACCACTAAAAACAATTACGAAATAGTTATTTTTATGTTTATTTGCAATAAATGTGTACGCAATAATGCAAGACAGACAGACACCTATAAAATTTATTTGACGTTTTGATGTTGAAAATTCGAACACCTACTTTGTTTTTGTCTTTATAAAATCCGCGAATCTGTTGCTTTTAGCGTATGCATTCTCAATTTGTATTGAAGAAATCATTTCAATTACAAACTAATATGAGTAATTACATCTTTAAGTAAAACGGAAACTGTCAGTATCGATTTACCTATGGGTATTTTAAACTGTTATTAGCCAAAACGAAACGAATGAATGCAAAAAGGTAGAAACCTGTAGTCGTTTGGGTTGCCTATGTAACTAGCGTACTAACATCAGTCATATCACTCTAGAGATGAAAAGTATTTCAACACTAGAGTGATATGTACTTTCGCACTCTAGAGTGATATACTTTACTTTCTACATAAATAAGTAGTGTGTAATCTGTTGTTTTCACAAGTGGTCGTCGGAACATACAGTAATAATACAGTATACATGCACATCTCTAGCCACAGTGAGTAAAAGGTAGAGACGATCTACAAAAACATCGAAGACATACTAAAATACGTAGAAGGACATGAAAATTTAATAATTACGGAGGATTTTAATGAAGTGGTAGGTGAGGTAAGGGAAGCAGCGGTAGTAGATTTATTTGGTTTAGTCACGAAAAACGACAGGGGAAATAGCTTGGTAGAATTTTGCGAAAAAAGCAATTTAACCATCACAAACACATTATGTCAACATCATGCTAGAAGACGATACACGCGGAAGATGTCAGGAAATATAGGAAGATACCAAATATATTACATTCTTATTGGACAACAGTTTAAGAATCAAAAAAAAGACTGTAGAAGCTATCCTGAAGCAGATATAGACACTGACCACAACATCGTAATTATTAAGATCGCTCTTAAATTTAGAAATTTGAAACAAAGGAACGGAAAAGGTGTAATTAAAATATTTACTTACCGCGTGAGGGTATCCAATTAACAATAAATAATAAATGGGAAAGACCTCTAACACTATAGTACCCTCAGGTTTCGGGACATTGCCTCGCAGCTGCTGCAGTCGGTGAGAAGGGGAGGTTCATTAAACAACAACACACTAAGACAAAATTCCAATTGTTTTATTAAACGGGCTACTAACTAACTTAACCTAATTACATATGCATACAAAATTATACAGTAATTAACATTATTTAAAATAGAGCGCCACCATGGGAATTAAACGGCCGATGGACCGATCGCGGTAATAGCTCTCGTCACACTTTGTTCGTGGCGATGAACTAAGATTGCAGGACAGAAAATACGTCACTTCACATGGGCAAATGTTATTAAGTCTCCGGCTAGCACAAACACAACTTAACTAAACAATTCTAAAGTCTTTATTTTATGAATATTAACAACAGTTCTGGGTGCAAACACCCCAATACATATAATTAATTAACACTACCGTAGTCTAACTAACTTGCATACTGAAACGACCTTCCTTTAATCCCGAGGTCATCAATAACAGGAAAAACACGACCTTCACACGGGTCAAATAGTACAATAACGGAATTCGTGGCTTAGTTATTACAAGCCTCGGACAACGTCGAAACACAATAAAATAAGAAACCCTTCAAAAGATGCGGTCTTTAACAATAACCTAACGGGATAAAATTACTGGAACGGAGCTTGAACCCGAAGTTGTATGTTATGAAACTCGACCGATATTGTATTTAAACAAATAAATGACTTATGGTGCGTAACACCCTTGAGTTCATAGTAATACCATATATAATAATTACTTACTCAGAAAAATAAACTAACTTTGAACATAACGGCACGCACTTGAATTCAGAGAAATAAAACACTTACTCAATCTTGCAAGTCCGCGAGCTTTAGACTATAACGCGTCTGAAATAAACAACCCCGATTACCACCGGCTGGCATTTTTATATACATTTAAGTTAATTGAAAAATAACCCCTTTCTTGGCTCTCATACTCGGCTTAGGATACGCCAGTCGTAAATCTTTAAGATTAATTAAACTGCCCATTGCCCTAAGATAGCCACACAAGTAGATCTCGGAACGAATTTTAGTTGAGTACTCCGCTAATTGAAAAATTGCTTCAGACCACCCTGACATAAATAGGATCCTAAAGCATGATTGACATCTAATCATAGATAGCAACTAATCTGACATGTTTAGTGCCTTGAAGTAAGTGCCTTTAGAAAACTGATTAACTCTTGGATTAGATCTTCCTGGAAACTTCGCTAGGACGCTGCTTGGGTAGTCTTGAAGCCGTTAGCTCCAAGACCTTCATTCTAATAATTAGAATGCTAAAATTAAACTAGAAAATAACTATTTTTAGAAATCATAGAACTAATTAGAGCGTATTAAAACAGTATGTTACAAAGGGCACTTTGACTTTGAGAGATTAAAAGATAAAGATATACACAAAAGATTTGAAAAAAAAGTCAAATAAATTGCTGAAAAATATCAGGAAAATTTATTATACTAAAGAAGTAGAATGAACTAACATTAAATCCAGCTTAGGGATGACGGCCAGAGAAATTCTGTGGTATACACAAAGGATATGCTGAATCTAATAGAAAAAAGACGAAAATACACAAATAGATCAGATGAAACAGGAAAGCAGAAATACAAAGCTATAAAATGGGAAATTATTCGCAAATGCAAAAAAGCTAAAGAACAATAAATTGATGAAAACTGCAAAGAGGTACAAGCTTAGATGGAAATAGACAGAAGAAGCATGCAAACTAATTAGAATGAATTTTAGGGATATAAAACCGTATAGCAAAAATATGAAGAACGCGAGAATAAACGTCATTATAGAAAATGTAGAGAAGGTGGTCAGATAGCACGAATATATAGGGAATTTATATGCAGGAAGGGAACTATCAGCATTAGAACAGGATCCAGACATTGAAAATGATGACTTGGGATATCCTATACTGCGAGATGAGTTTGAATTAGCATTAAAGAGTCTGAAAAATGGTAAGGCGCTAGGTACAGATAAGGTGCAAGCAGAAACTCTAAAAGCCGCTGGACAAGCAGTATCAGAACGTCTTTTCCAACTTGTAAGATATATGTATGAGACAGGTGAGATACCAAAGATTTCAAACTTAACATCATAAGTGCGGATAAATGTGGAAATTTTCGAACAATAAGTTTGA
The DNA here is from genome assembly GCA_036346225.1 of Platerodrilus igneus. NCBI lineage: Eukaryota > Metazoa > Arthropoda > Insecta > Coleoptera > Lycidae > Platerodrilus > Platerodrilus igneus. Next base: position 3,056,258 of record JARFIW010000668.1, on the reverse strand, counting down.
CAGAACACGTGTCAAAAATACTAACTAGAATTGTACAACGACGAATGGAAAAACGAGTTGAAGAAATATTAGGAGAAGATCAATTTGGGTTTAAGCGAAACAGGGGAACACGGGAAGCTATTCTAGTTCTGAGGGTGATAATGAAGAAAACAATAGAAAAAGAGGGAAAGCCTGTATATTGGGTTTGTAGATCTGGAAAAAGCATTCGACAACGTAAAATGGAAAAAAAATGGTCGAAATACTCAAAAAGATTGGAATGAGTTTTAGGGATAGACCGATAATAGACAACTTATACAAAAAGCAAACAGCAGCAATAGAATTAGAGCAGAAACGTAGAGAAGTAAATATTAAGAAAAGTATGAGACAGGGATGTGCCCTATCTCCATCAATTTTTAATGTTAGCAGTCGGCAAAGAAGAGTCAGAAACTGCTCCTAATGAAATGGAAACGATTCTAACAGAGAGATGCGGTATGAAAGTTAGGTGAAACCATGGCGTAATTGGTATGTGTGACTACTACGCCCAAAGTCCTGGATTCGAATTCCGACACGGTCCGCTTGTAAAATGTTAGGCGAGCATTTTTCAGAAAAATACACCCTCGTTCAGATGAGAGGAAAATAGAGGTCCCGTATGTGACTGTTGTCACGCACGTTAAAGATCCCTACCTTGCTTGAAACAGTAAGGGTTTGGCAAAATTTCAAATTTTTCAGGTAAAAAAACTCGCTTCCTGGCCAATGTAATACCTTTGGGTGAAGCATTGGAAAATCACATGTAAAGTATGAAACTTAACAAAAATTAAACTAAAGTACTAGATGCAAAGTAGGGGAAAATAAATCAAAAACATGAATATAAATAGATAACGAAAACTTACAAGAAGTTAAGGATTTCTGTTATTTAGGAAGCCAAATAATACGAGATGGGAAGCGCACAAAAATAGAAAACAAAAATGAAGCACAAGATCGTACTACATTTAATAAGAAAAAGCAACTACTGTGTTCAAAGACAACAAACATAGAAACAAGGAAAAGATTGCTTAAAACATATGTGTGGAGCACAGCACTGTACGGCTGTGAGACTTGAACAGTAGGTGAAGCACACAGGAAAAAGATAGAAGCCTTTGAAATGTGGTGCTACAGACGTATGATGAAGAGATCATGGACAGACAACGTTAAGAACGAAGAGGTACTAGAAATGGTAGAGCAAGAATGAAATATGTGGAAAACAGTAAAAAATAAAAGAGATAGGATAATGGGATACACACTAAGGCATGAGGGAATAGTGCGGAATATATTAGAAGCAGGGATAAGAAAAAGAGAGCTAGAAGTAGACCCAGGTTGGACTATTGTACACGGATATATGAACATGTAGGCTGTGGGAATTTCAGGGAAATGTATAGACTAGCTCAGAATAGAAATGAATTGAGGTACGCGTCCAACCAGTTCCAAGAGGAAAAACCTAATGACGAAAAAAAATAATTCTACTTAAACCCGATAATTATCATAAACAACTACAGGTATTGGTTTTGCAATATTCTCAACTTATGTTAATTGTGCGAAAGCATTTACTGGAAAACTGTTAATTAGGCAAATGTCTAAGTGTTGGGGGATCTTGGCAGCCACGAGCTGTTTAACTTCCTCCATATACTACTGAATCTCGGTAAAATAGGGCATATAATTAGAAAACAACAGAAGGGAAACCGAGTTGTATCAAGGCTCTGGAAATTTCAGGGAATTGTGTAGGTTAGCTTAGGATAGAAATAAGTGGAGGTATGCGGCCAACCATGTTCGAAAAAATTTATTGTAAAACTATTCATTCGGCAAATGTTTGAGTGTTGGCGGATCTTGGTAGCCACAGACTACTTAATCCCCTTCACATACCACTGAATATCGGGGAAATAGGGTATATATTTATAAAACAATAGAAGGTGAATTGAACTGCATTTAACAAGAAAGAGCAGCGACTATGTTCTAAGAAAACAAACAGAAACAAGGAAAAAATTGTTAAAAGGTATGTGGAAAACAAAAAAAAAAGTAAGAGAAATAGAAAGGCAAGATACGCTCTAAAGTATTTTTGGGGAATAATACAGGATATATTACAAGCAGAGATAGGGAAAAAAGGTAGAAGTAGACCTAGCTTAGACTAATGCACGCAGATAGTGAAAGATGCAGACTGTACACATTTCAGGGAAATGCGTAGATTAGTTCAGAATAGGAAACAATGAGGGTACACGTCTAACCAGTTCCAAGACTGAAGACCTAATGACGTTAATGTAAATTTTAGCCCAGAATCACTTTCCTGATCTTAGATTTGTTGTTATCCCCTCTGGGATTTTCTCTGGAAATTCCAGTATTCCGAGATTAAGTGGTATCTAAGATAATTCTCGATTGAGACTGATATTTCCCACACGATGGTATTCTAACACTTACACCACCCTTGCCACTGAGTCAGTCGGCAACCATATCTTGTTGGTACAGTCAAAGCTATCGATACTTTATCAAAACACAGAACTTTTAGCGAAGTACTTCACCGAGTTTCTGTGGATTACCGGCTAGATTTTCGAGATCGAAACTGTACGCAATAACCTATTGAATTTATAATAATAAATTTACAATGCTAATAATAAAAATATATGAATATTAATTTATTGTGATATTGATCTTACTCGCACTCGCACTCGCACTCTCCCCGAATGTTTAATCTAGCTGGTCATCGGCGAAATTCTTGTTACTTTTTAATAATATCATATTTATATAAATTAGTGCCAAAAATGACACACATCGGAATCGTCGAACGTTCAAAACAAATTATTTACATTTGGTCCCGATGGGCGAAACGTCGATTGCATTAGTATTTAGTACGCGAGGATTTAAACCCGGAAAAAATGTTTAATTACCTTGTTGTATATATTCCCGTTTTTAATAATTGATTTTTAACTTTCGTTTAAGACACAAAAATAATTAATTTAAGCAAGTCATCGTGAATCATGTTTGAACGTCAACGATAATTATGCAAGTATTTTGCCAAATGGTGCATGACGGTTTAAAATATAGTTATTGGGACGCCATTTCCTTATTATTAGTAACTATATGTTGATTATATAATAAAAGTAAGATAATTATTTTTGTTGATAACACTTACGTATTCAAATGCAGGAGCATAATTTTGTAGCTTCTGGACAGTTTGGCTTTCGCTTGAACAATGTATAATAAGAAGCAGGAAAATCGATATCTAAAATACAATTCTTAGATAATAATAGTACTTATAATTTAATTTTTTAAAATTACCTCGTTCATAATTTATGCATTATTAACACATATCCACAATGAGGTGTGATTACTATTCACATTACCAGCTTGAAATAAAAACCCAGAGGAATTCTCTCACTGGAATTATATTAAACTGCCTGATCATTTATAGAAACGTATCCCCTGTTGCACTTGCATTAGAAATTTTTAATGACTTAATTATTAAACAGGCAAACTGTAAAGTACAATATACCGCATTTCGGGAATTTTACTCATAGTACGGAAAATTGTCAAAAGAAATATCTCAGTTGCCAATAAATAAATTTATCACTTAAAACCGAATATTTATGGTAATTACATGCTTTGAAGTTCCTTTGCAGAGAATAAGACAGTAAATTTATTTTCAAGCAAGTACAATATGTTGGTTTCTTTTATTTTCTCTTTCTATTGAAACTACGGCACACTTTTTTCAAAACTGTGTCGCTAGTCTGCCTGATTGTTGTAAACAAGATGTGCATTAGTAACGGCGTCACGTTTTAATGATACATTTTAAATTGGTCTACGTAAAGTGTTAGCATTAAAAAAGCTTAGTAATACATTCGATTTCAGACTAATTGTTTTTAATTGAAGGCATTAAGAAAAAACAATTACTAGCAATTCGAGCTTTTATTTTAAAACAGAGGCAGATGTTGCCTGAAGATATCTCCTAGAAATAAGTTTATAGGTTATTTCTAAGTATTTTCTAGTTCTTAAGCTTGTTATGTATCTTAAGTAAAATTCTTATATACTAGAATGAGTTTTATTAACTAGCAATATCTACAACAATGCGAACAAGATGCTATCACAATTTGTGTAAATATGATTATTTCATACCGACCCGTACATCAGTTAATGATCAATGTCCGTCATGGCTATTCGACAGATGCAAAATGAATATATGCTGCTGTGGCTGAAACAGCACACACCACAACATACCTAATATTAAGTAACCTACATTACATGTTTTTTTTAAAATACAAGTTACGTTCACTTTCCGACAAGGAATAAATCCGTATCCTTTTTCTTTCATTATTTATTTACGTAGGTTCTGCCTCAATCCTCCAACATCCCGTATATTTTACCTTTTTACAATAAGTACGCTTTATCTCATTGCATTTAAATTTATTTATTTCAAAACAAACAGCTCTTCTACAATCGAATAGTCGGTATCTTGTTTTAGGTGTCCACTGGCTTGATACCTATTCCAATAGAGTGTAATTAATGCTGATACTATTCCAACCTAAAAGTTCGTTGAAATAATGGGTCGTACTTATTTGATAAAGCGTGTTTCCAGTTTCTAATCAGTTTTGGTATGTTTGATAACACCGGCATGGATATGAATTGGTGCTATAGTCCATTTAAAATAACTTTAGGATGACGTGAAATGTAGTAGTAGAGTGTGGGTAACTGTATGCAAATGAACGCCTAGAATTAGGCTTAAAAAATATTGTCATTCAAGACGATAAAGGTTGGTAGTTTTGTACGATGTTGCCACCAAATTTCTCTTGCAAATCCAAACATTTGTCATTTGACATTTTCTCATTTGTTGTCCTGCTGGTTCTTGTTTATTTTTGTTTTTATCTTTTTCTTAGATATTTTATAAAACAATTTTTTTCAGAACTAAAATATATTACTTGATTTGTAAATACATAAAACATATATGTTAAGTCTTCACAATGCCTAAACCATGGGGACGCGAGTTACATATCCCTCAAATATATATGTACAATTAAATAGGAATTATTAAGAAATTATAAAGAAACTTAAGTTAGATGCAACATTGTATTTCAAGTATAAATAAAGAAAAGGTTATAAATTTCACAAGCAAGTTGTAAGAACGCATGTGAATACATTGTATTCCAGACGTAAGTAATACTGCAGGTTCAGGTCACAGACGGTTAAGAAACCGCAATTATTAGAATTAAGATTGTAACATTGTTAAATGAATTGAATAAAGAAATAAGCAGACATTAGCTCTGCAAGTTTCCACAGACATGTGAGGGATAGGGACAATATAAATAACCCGGGAGCCCCAAATAAAAGTAGTCAGCCTTGAGTATTTCAGTTTTTACATTGTTCTTTGCTTAGGCTACTCGCCCTAATTTAAATTTAATTATTATTATTTTCAACCTAATATAATTTTACACAGTTTGTCAAAATTCCATATGTAATATCTGTTTAATAAATAAATTTGTTACAAGAAGTTTTGGAAGAAGACTTTTTAAAAAGGCAGCTCCCAAGGCCCAAAACGTAACTCACGTGCTCAAGAAATGGTAGCTTTACAAGTAGACTATTTTGAGAAAAAAATTGATAATAATGGGCCTCTTCTACCATTCACTTCCTTAAGAGACGTAAGTAATTTCTGTATTTATGTATTTGATTCCATTCGAATAATTTCAAACTTAATGAGGTTAAGTAAACTAAACAGTTTCACTAAAAGTTGTTTGTTTTAGGGAGTCCCATCAGCATTAAATATTAGTATAGGTACTGTAAACAGCATTGGGAGTAGGTCTAATAAGCGTGAAGCTCTAACAGACCTAAAAATACGTCCACGCAAGAAGCCTGTTGTTGATATAGATGGTTTCGACAGATGCAAATAGAAATGTAATCTACCAGATGTATAAAAACAGTTAGCAATTTTAAAACACTTTGAAAAGCAAATAATTTTTTGTATTTTAGAGGAGCACATTACTTTGTGGACAATTTTAAAGGATATCGGATTTTAATATAACAAGGATGATCCTCGTCGTGGATTGATAAAAGTGCATAATGTCGTTTCAAAAAAGGGGACATTTTTAAGGCAATATGTTCAAGCTAAAACAGAGGGGCTACGACTTTTTGTATTTGTTGATAAAAGTTCCTTTTTTAAAAAACGGCAGTATTTGCAAATTCGTGACAGGGTTCTAATACTAAAAGTGTTAAAAGCTTACTGTTGGTGGCGAACAGTAATACTAATACTTATAAGAATATAAGATTTTGCTAAGTATACGTTGCTTTATTAGGTATATAGTTCCTCACGCAGGGTGTGAAAAGGAATTCATTCTTAATGCCGAATTCGTCTTTGCTTCAAAAACCACCGAGGGTGACTACCATGGCAAAATGAATCAGGACAACTTTTTGCATTGGTTTGAATATCAGCTTTTATTTAATCTAAGCAAGCCAAAGACTTTCGTAATAGACAATGCTAGCTACCATAGTACGCAAAACAATAAAGTACCAACGGGTTCCTAGAAAAAAGCTAATATTCAGAAGTGGCTGCAGGAAAATAATATTTATTACGATAGCACATTGCTAAAATGTGAATTAACATTAGTGGTTCGGCGACTTATAGTAAATTTATAAGTTCCTGTTCGCGCCAAAAGTATCGTTGTGTATTTAAAATAAACAATGATAGTGCGCGATAAACAGAACCAAATTTATCTTGGAACGAACACTTGGTCCGTAAGAGTGCATTATTATAGAAAACGTGGATCGTGTGTGAACGCAGAGTACTCAAGAAGTGCCTAAACCTTTGTTTTACCGCTTAAAAATATAATATAAACCGCAACTGTGTGTTAATCGTGGATTGTGCGTGCCGAAATCACCTATAGCACCGAAAGAGTTTTTGACTCTTGTTTATATGAATTTGTGCACTTAATTAACATTAAACATTTATACTGTAACTTGTACAAGACACCATGAAACGTTTTTTGTTTGTTATTTGTTTTGGCGCAAGTAATACTTATTGTTCCAAAAATCTTCCGACACAACTAGGGGTCTATTCCTGGGTAGAGCAATGAGAAATGAGGGGGGGGGAGTCGAATTCTGTTTGCAGATCAAACTTAAGCTAAATCAAATAAGCGCCACCAAGTCCTGATGTAATTACGATAATTGCATAGCATAGTTCTAAGGGCGGACGTGGAGACCCAAAGAAAAAAAATGATCGCCTTCGCTGACAAAAACCTGTCTTAATAAAATAAGACGCAGCTCCTGTAAAAAATTGTGATAGTTTAAATAAAAAAAGTGGAACACCATTTGTGTCCTGCAAAAATACATAAAGAAATAATAAAAAGTATTTCCAATATAAAATTGGCATCAATTTATTACTCAGAAGGGTTTTAGCTTTATGTAATTAGATTTAATCACACTTGATCAAAATAAAAATCTTTAATCTTGAACCAATTGTTACTCACAGAAATTGCTGGATATAAAACCTTCGTGTCAAGGATTAAACGGCGACCAACTGGGCAAGGTAAAAGAACTGGTCGGACGATATCGAGGTGTGTTTGCACTGGATGATAGTGAGAAAGGAAGGACGAATGTTGTGCATCGCGAGAGCACAAGAAGGTGGTTACCAACCTGGAGATTTAGTGTGGTTGTACAATCCACAAAGAAAACATGATTTGTCGCCAAAACTACAAAAACAATGAGAAGGCCCGTACGAAGTGTTAAAAAGAAGTAATGATGTAGTGTGTCGGATCAGAAGATCTTCCCGTAGTAAACCGAAAGTGGTACACTTTGACCGTTTAACGTCTTATACTGGCAACAACCAGGAAGACTTGAGTAATGAGAATGGTGTACGAAGAGTTATTAATCGTGAGCCAAATGTAGGTTTTGAGAGTTTCATGGCGGCGTATGGTGATTCCGCTAAGGCGAGATTTGGCGTTGTTGTTGAAAAACAGCAAGATCTGTTTAGAGCGCCAGAAGAGTATTCCCTTGCACTTTGCGTAGCTCAGGACCTGCAAATGTCAAGAGAGATAGCTATTGTTCTCAAGAAAAAGTTTCGATGTGTGGATGAATTAGTACAACAGCAGCCAACTGTAGGAAAACCTTTGGTTCTTCACGATAAAAATCGTTATGTTTACTATCTAGTCACCAAAAATTCTTCATGGCAGAGACCTAGTTACGGACATCTATGGGAGGCTTTGCTGAATCTTAAGGCTCAGATGATGGAAAATGGAGTAACGAGACTACTGGTGCCCAAGGTAGGCTGTGGACTGGATCGCTTAGATTGGAGAATAGTTCAAAATGTGCTAGAAGTAATTTTCTAGGAAACGAACGTCCAGGTCCTTGTTTGTTGTTATCAACCGGTTGCCTACCAAGACCAAGAAAAAAGTATTTACTGTTATTTCCAAGGACGTGGTGGATGCACCAGAGGAGATAGCTGCCGATATTGTTATCAGTCATCGAATTGTCGTGAAAATGTTTTTACAATTACGAAATGTAACGGTTTTAAAGAGGGGACAGTGTTACGCGCTACTATTAGGCAACCCGTCAAACACACAAGCGCTGTAAGCACTGTATATTCTCCAGGAACCGAGGATGTTCGAGCACATACCAGAAAATGAATCATCTATTTTAATTCAGGGTATATATAAGACCGCTGATAAAATGTAAGAGTTTAGTCTATATCAGAATGTCGTATATAAATCATCTCGTATTTAGTTAGTTGTTCGTTACGTTCTGAAACTCTTTAGTAAATATAAATCTATATTATGTGAACGTGTGTATTGTACCGACAGCTTGTCGAATACTTAAATAGACAAAAGTGTAATAAATAAATAGTTATGTTTAGTGTTGTTAATAGACCTATTGTTAAAAATTTAGTTTAAGAAGATATTAGTGCTAGTAAATTCATTAGTGTGATAGTGCTTCATTGTTAATTGAACTGAAAACATCTACAAATAAGGCATATACTGTTAATTAGACTTGTGAACAGTGAGTAATAAAGACTTTTGTTATTACTTGCTTTAAATTGGTGAAACGCGGTAGTAAGAGCCCGCTACAATATGTAATTGGATGGTTACGATGATGATTTCGAACAGATGTTTTGAAATTGTCAATTTGGGGTAATTAAGACAAATATTCTATTATTTAAGGTTTGAGGTTTTTTGGAACAATTTTATATGTTTAATTTTATGTATATAACTTTAAGATTACAATGATGATTTAGACCTGTTGTTTTTAGAGTTGAATATTTTTTGTTGTTAATTAAGATTTGTAGTGATTTAAAAACTGCAGCTCGCAATTTTGAACAGGGATTTTTTTTCGGATAGATGTACATTGTAGTTATTAATTTTTTTGTTTGTGGGTATACCACGCTGTTATGTCTTTCCAAAATGTCATTTAGAATAATTATATGTATTAATGAGCATTGTGGATTTCTTTTCTTTATCTCACGCCTTTCCTTTATTTTGGTAATTATAAAACCCCGTCTACTCGCCGATTGAGCCCGATCCTTTTTGTAGTGTCCGTCCAGCTACGTCGATGTGCGTAGCATAAATTTTGACGCCCTGACGTGGGCTCCCATTTTGTTTTGTTTAACATTGGCTCCGATTTTGTTTTGTTTAACTTTGGCTCCGATTTTGTTTTGTTTAACGTTGGCTCCGATTTTGTTTTTTTAAGTTGGGCTCCGATTTTGTTTGGCTTTACTTCTGTTCCGATTTTGGTTTGCTTAACTTCTGGCCCGATTTTTTCTTGTTACTGCTTAATTTCCTACATTTCTCGCATTTCTCGGTCTGATACCACTTTTTTTCCTTACGTTCAAACTGATATTTATTTTTTTCTTTCGACCCTTTAATGTCTTTCATATGGGGTGGGTTCCATCTTCTTAAATTCTAGTTTTGTTTTTGTTCTTGATCGCTCAATATCCTTGATTGGCTCATTTCAAATTATTGGGATTATGCTTTCGCCGATAATTCTAGTCTGTTGAAAATGCTGACGTCCTATTCCTATTCCTAGTTTCTATTTTGCTGTTTCGCTCCTATTGGTGTTCCCGAAGTTTATCTGTCGGATATGGTTTAAATTGTCCTGTATTCACAATAATTTTTTTTGGAGCTTTTATCGAGTTACGGTTAGCCTTTATTTAATTACTTTCTACCATTTTTTTATTCGTATTCAAAATGACTCATATGGGGATCAGACTGTTTGATGGTATCTGCAATACACAGCAGGAGTCATCAGAAAGCATTACTAACTATTTCACGTGTATAATGGCTCTGTTTCAGTGGTATAGATCTTTCAAGAAGGACGATCAGTTGTCCATTGTGCTTCGTAACCTCGCTCCATTCTATCAAGCCGATTTGCCTACCGTCCACTCCTTACAAGAGTTAAAGGACGAATGTTTTAAGTTAGAACCGGAAAAAATTCAAGCCGATAATCTAGTATCACATAGTCAAGACCAACATACTTTTACTGCAGAACCGGATTTTGCTTATAAGTCTGCTACCATTGAGAAAAATACTTTTACTTCACATGACCGAATTATTAAGATTTCTCCTACGCCTACAGGTAGATCAGATACTTCTTCTGTACTTTCTACTGTTCTTATTCCTAGTTCTGCTTCTACTCGCCTGGTCATATGTTTTAATTGCGACAAACCTGGTCATGTGTCGACACGTTGTACTCGTCCTGAAGTACTCTATTGCTTTGGTTGCGGGCATAAGGGACTTATTCGCCACAACTGTCCCATCTGTCATTTTACTACTAAGAGGTCTTCGAATAATAGTCCAAGTTCTGTTCTCAGCTCTAAGAGCCAAATTTCTTCTGCTTCTAATTCTACCTTCTCTTCGGTACCTCATCCAAGTCATCCTGCTAGTACTAGCAAAACATACCCTTCTGCGACAAATATAGCTTCGAATCAAATTTCTTTCGTCTCTAATTCTACATCCTTTTCTGTACCTCCTTCTGCTCGCTCTTCCACCTTCACATCATATCCTTTTCAGCCATATGAGCCAATAAATTATAATATTTACTTCTACGGCTATCACGCACCTACTTACCGAACTTCTACTAACAAGAACCAAGTTTATTTCTGTCTTTTGCGATTCGAACAATGATCAAATGGATCCTACGTATTCACTCTCACCGCACGCTGTGCCTCCTCCACGAGTTAAGCCCATACTTTAAATTAGTAACTTACAGGTAACAACGCAAGAGTTTGTTCCTGCTTTTTTAAACGATTCTACCCAAGAAATTTCTGTCGTATCTGCAAGCACAAATGTCGCCAAAGTGACGATATCTGCTAATTCAGTCAGACAAGGTCCTGTTGAAGTTCATGAACCTGTATCTTTAATGCCTCTTGCTGTTGTCGAAATTTTACCTGTTCGTGCTTTCTTAAATGATTCTACTCAAGAATTTCTGTCGTGTCTACAATAACAGCTGTAGCTGAAGTGACGATAACTTCTTATACGGATAGAGAATGTCCTGTTGAAATTAGTGAACCGGTAGTTATAATGCACGGTGCTGTTGTGGTCAAAATTTTACCTGATTCTGTTTCTTTATCTACTATTGTCAAGAAATCAGTTCTTATTGTGGCTGAAGTTTTGCCTGTTCCTACTCCGTTGTCTAACATGGATGAAATATTACTGGATTCTAGTCCTTTATCGGACGTTGATGACACGCTAACTGCTCTTACTCATTTTTCTAATGTTAACGAAATTCCTTCTGATTGTGATTTTTCATCTAATACTGACAAAATATTACTTGCTTCTGTTCTTTTAGCTAAGGTTGGTAACATTCTAGCTGGTGTCTCTTAATCTAATGTTAACGAAGATCAGCCTGATTCTGCTTCTTTATCTAACCTTGACGAAGTTCTACTTGATGATGGTTGTTCTTGTAAGGTAGATGAAATTCCACCTGATTCTGTTGCTTAATGTAAAGTTGCTGAAGTGTTATCGGATTCAGCTCCTTTTCCTAAGGTTGATACTCCTACAGCCAGTGCTGTTTTCTTTCCTAACTGTAATACTACTAGTCCTTTATCTAGCATCAATGAAATTTTATTTGCTGCTGTCCCTTTATCTAACATAACTGAAGTGTTCTCTGATTGTGTTTCTTTTTGTAAGGTCGATTCTCTTATAAGCAACACTTTTCCTTTTTCTGCAGTTGGTATTCTGACAACCCATGATGTCTCTTTTTCTACTGTTAGTTTTCTTGCAACCAATTCTAAAAACAAACAATTTTTTTCCCTAACGCGTTTTGGGTTTCCTAAACCACTTTCGCGGCCACCTCCTCAACCCCTGCTGTTCCTGTTTTGCAGAAAACTGCCCAAAAGAGGCAGACAATAGTCTATGCTGATTCCCAACCTGAAGATGTATGTCGGCGAAATCCTAATGTTCTTGACCTCACTTCGTATTTCTGCTGCCGACGCAAACGTCTTAAGCTCAATAACTGGTTCTCACGCCCCCAGATTCTTATGCCGATTTTGCTTTCCTTAAGATTTGACTTTTGTACTTTACGATTCCTTTATTTACTTTCCTGTTTTGCTGGGTTTTCGTTCTTTTTCTTTCACAAACCCCGTGTGGGTCCAGGATTAGAAAAGCTCTATGGTACGACCTGCCTGTCGTCCGACACACACACACACTCACACACACAACACACACACACACACACATACACACTCTCACATACTCATACATAACTACACTGGGATTATGTTTTATTTTCTTTTGTGCTATTCTTAGGTTTTTTAATGTGATTCTTGTACTTGTTGCTTGGTGTTGTTTTTGTTTTTTTCTTTTTTTCTCGTTCCTTTCGTTCCACATTCCTCCTTTTTTTCCTGTGGCTGGTCTTACTTTCTTTCGGTTTTCGTGCTGCCTTGATTTGATTTTAGATCCATTTCCTATGGTAAGTGCTTTCTAGTCTACTTTTTCTTTTCTTTGGAAACTACGACTTAGTCGACTTTAGGTCTAGTTGGCAGTTCTTTTCTTCGGTTTTTCGTTTGTTGCGATTGTTTGGTACCACAGCTTGAAGTACCTTAATTTTTTTATCCGGCATTTTTACTGTTCCCTGGCTTACTTCGAGGCTTGACACTTTTGTCGTATTTTGGCGATTACTGTTGGTTTTCTTCCTCGCTTTTTTCCCTACTTTTGGTTTTTCTGCAAGAAACAAATCGTCTTCTAAGGTTGAAACCGTACTGTTTCTTTTCGGAAGAAGCATCCGCCTTTTGATGACTTTCGCAATGTTGACGCTGTTCTACTTTTGCCCTCGTTCATTGCTACTACCAACCTATCCTCCCTGTGGTCCTTTTCACTTTTGGTTTTGTCCGGTACTTTAGTTCTTCGAGCCGTATGAAAATTCTTTTCTTGATTTTTGAGTGTTTTTTGTTTTCCTAAGCTATTTTTTTGTTTGTTTTTTGTTAGTATTGTACTGTCTGCTTCGTTACTTTTGTTTTCCTGCCCTGACCTTTTAATTTTGCTGGGGGAGATTTGTTACGTTCACTTTCCGACGAAGAATAAATCCGTATCCTTTTTCTTTCATTATTCATTTACATAGATTCTGCCTCAATCCAACACATGGTATATTTTACCTTTTTACAATAAGTCCGTTTAACGTAATTGCATTTAAATCTATTTATGTCAAAACGACAAACTCTTCTACAATCGAATAGTGGGTATCTTGTTTGAGGTGTCCACTGGCTTGATACCTATTCCTATAGAGCGTAATTAATGCTGATACTATTCCAACTTAAAGATTTGTTGAAATAATGGGTCGTACTTATTTGATAAAGCGTGTTTCCAGTTCTTATCACCTTTTGGTATGTTTGATAACGCCGGTATAGGTATAAATTGGTGCTATTAAACGAATTAATATTCATCTTCTCTTCTGATACGATCAAGCATAATTGTCGTTTCCGTTCGCTGTAAACTCTTTCTCCAGTGGATAAACTATTTACAATGCTATCATCGACTACCAAAATATTAGAGGAATCAACAGGACGATTGATTTGTAAATTGCTTCTTATGCTGTTATGCTCAACTAAATCAACTGTACAATTATTTAAATTGTAATCATAAATTGCAGAGTCGCTAGCAAAGGGAAGATTTGTTCTATTTAAATATTTTCTATTTCTCCTTAAGACAATGCCTCTAGAATCCTTTACTAGATATGATCTCTCATTAACTATACCCTCCATTTTTCCTTTAACCCAACGTTTTCCTTGTTGTGCTAACACATTTTCACCTTTTTTAAGTTTATCTAAATCTTTTTCAAGCGATATCTACCAAAAGGTAAGTTAAATGTGCATAAATCTGCACTTTCATCATCAAGTTGCAGTTGATAAAAACCATCTTTCATGTCAATTACCATAAATAAAATTTTAGAAGATAATCTAGTAATAATTAGGGCTGGGTCGGCGTATCGATATATCGATACATATCGATACGACCCCCGTATCGACCCTCCTCCCCCCCGATACAGCGAAAAATAAATATCGATATATCGATAATCGGTATGCATCGATACGTATCGATACGTATCGATATATTGATATAGAATATGTATCGATATTTGATACGCAAAATTCCGTATCGCCCACCCTATATATATATATATATATATATATATATATATATATATATATATATATATATATTGCCGTGGAACTCGGGTAAAATATTCACCAACAAAAATATTTTCGAAAATTTTATAAAATTTTTAAAACTCGAAAATTCAAAATTAAATAATACAAAAAAATATTTCTTACTTATTTTCCTCTCTTCCTCAGTTGAATGACCTTCTTCAACTGCTTCCGGCTAGCTCATTTGGATCTCCTTTTGGATATCTATATTCACTTTCATATTCTATCATTCACGCACACTCCCAATAAAACCACAAAATACAACAAGCATACAATCTTTTATTTATTACTATTTACAAAAGAAATTCAATATTGTCCATATTTCATTGTTCACGTTACACTTCAGTAAATTTTATTTTGTAATGTCCTATATTTTATTTTAAAATCATCAAACACATAAAATGTACCTGGAGTAAATGGACCTTGAATAATACCTTCTCTAAAATTCCTTCTTTATAATTTTTTTTTTATGTAAGTAAACTCTGGGGTAGGGTGAGCTCGTGATAAACCAGCTAATTATGCATAATGTATGCCCTTCTACTTCTCAAAAAAAAAACAAAGCCATGTACTCTTCACAAAAATTTCACGTTCTGATGGAACGTTTAAAAGCTTTATAGACACACCTTCAAATTTCTAGTTGAATACCATAATAAAGTTATTTACACGTATTATGTTCAATACTTAAATAATCCACACTACCTTGAAAAACACTCTCATACGTCAGCCACTATTTACAGTTTATAGGAATCACAATTTCAAATCGTTACCTGGAAAGATCTCCGCTCTGTAGATGGTGGTACGTATTTCTTCTATCTGGTCTGCAGGCCGTTTCTAGCTGTTACTAGACGAACTCTATCTAAGTTGAACTACTAACGCTGCCTTCACGGTGCAACAAAATTCCAAATTCCATTTCAATTATACGTCTTTCACAAATATTGACTGTAATCTACGTTACTTAAAGTCACGACACGAGTTGGTTAAAAATTATAGGTGATACCTCAATTTAAATTATAATCTCGGCACACTAACCGCGTACTAATTAAGAGGCTACCACTTTGCAATATATTTTAAATGATTTTATAATACTTACAACTCGTGTTAACTTTCATACGTCGTTTGGGACGATCGAAATAATAAGGGCTTTTTAATGTTCTTGTAAACTATTTATATCTTTAGACTGCCACCTCCTGGCCACGTTTATTCGAAATCTCATGTTCACAACAACACATTCCCACAATTTTGCACTCACCCCGATTTTCAAATCCGCGAATTTCAGTACGTCGTTACAATATTTTCAGAAAATTACGCTACACTATCCTCGTGTTTATATCAAGTCAAACTAACATATCGACCAATCGTAGACCCACTGACATTTCTCAAATCCCTCCTATACTACCGTTGTCTCATGCTTATGCGTTTTCTACGTCTTTTTCTAACCTGGTTTGAGTGGTAGAAAATCAATATTCTTGTTTGTGCGCTGTCTACCACACGTGGACTTACTACGTGATTTAACTAACCGCTTATTAGCATTTCCAGAGAATACCAGCGACGGTTTACCCGATATTCTCTGTAACCGTTTTCTATCTACAAAATTTAAGTAGAACTTGACATTTAGAAAATACGCAGATGTTCAATCGTAACGTTTTAAATAACACTTCTACGATTTGAATTTTCCACGTATTTCAACCCTACTGATATATTTGTTTATACTCCCTGTATGTTTATTGTGGTTTGTTTAGTATTCTTCTTAATCTTCTTTGGGGATTAAACCACTCATAGTTTTTAAAATGATCTTTATTAACGTTTCGATCCATGACCTAGGATCGTTTTCAAAATAATAAAACTTTCAAGTTTGACATTTATGACATAAATTGAAGGTGACTTTGATTTATTGATGTTTGAAATATTTGGTTTGAGTACACTAAGCAAAAATTTTTAAAGTTTAAATGAATGATTGCCTTCAATTTGTGTTACGGCCTGGGACCGACTTTTTTAGGTAGCCAATACGCTTAACGTGAAATCAGCTGATTAATTTTTATTGTATAAATTCAATAACTTGGGAATTGGAAAACATTTTTTAACATGTTTCTATTTATACAATTTAGAGGATGGTATTAAAGAAGTGTGCAATTTCATTATTAAAAGGCTTAAGTAGTCGTTTTTTTATATTTATTTTGAACGGGAAATCATTATGATTTAGGCTACCTCTTTGGTAGATTTTAACATTGTTCTGAGGTGACCTTATGGCGGGTTTACACTTGTCAGATACCAATGTTGTTCTATGAAGGTTGTATATGGATCTGAGGCGACCCTATGGCGGGTTTACACTTGTCAGATACCAATACTGTTTAACGGAGATTGTATATGGTTGTTAGGTAACCCTATTGAGGGTTTGTACTTGTCAGATACCAATGCTGTTTTACAGGGGTTGTTAATATGCTTCATCATCATCATCATTGGATCTTCATCTCAAAACTGGTTGGACACGTACCTGCACTTATTTATATTCTGAGCTAGCTTCCCTTCTATTGTTTTCTAATTTCATGTCTTATTTCACCGAGATTCAGTGAAAGGGATTAAGCAAATATTTCAAACATCAATAAATCAAAGTCACCTTCAATTTATGTCATAAATGTCAAACTTGAAGTTTTTATTATTTTGAAAACGATCCTAGGTCATGGATCGAAACGTTAATAAAGATCATTTTAAAAACTATGAGTGGTTTAATCCCCAAAGAAGATTAAGAATGATATATTTGTTTGTTAGCAACGCGTCTCACCTTGGTATTATTGGGTTTTTACACGCTTTTGTGTATATTATATATCAATAATCCTTCAATTAAATTCAATTTAATTAATAAATTAATGGCATTGGCTTCTACCATTTAATTTTTTTGCAACCCTACTAAATATTTATCATTATTTGTAAAATTTCGTTAATACCTGATACTTAAAAATGAATTAACTAATATAACTTTCGCACGTAATTTCTGGTTGTTCCTTTATACAGAGTGTTTTGAAATTGCTTCATTTATTTTTATTTTTAATCTTTTAAAACAACTATAATACATATATATATATATATATATATTGCTGTGATAAAAGGTTGTTTAAGGGTGTATTTTATAGCAATGGTCGTTTAGTAACCATAAATTATGATAGGAAGCAGAAAAACTGCATATATTTATTAGAAAATTTAATAATTCTTATATTATGTAAATAGTAAGCATTTAACACCCTGTATATAGAGCATAAGTAGTTTTAATCGACGCACATAAACACATCTTATAACAATAGGACGCATATTTAGCATAGAAATAGGTAATTCATACATTAGGTAAATAACGAATATTTAACACCCGGTATATAGAGCTTTAGTAATTTTAAGTAATGCAAACAACGATATTTTTCAGTAAAGAAGCACGCGTATTTAGAGGAATGATAAAAATGTAATTAAACACGCATTCAAAAGAATTCTAATTAGCTATGATATAATACGGAGATAAGAGATAAAACTTAACAAAGCCTTGTGTAAGTGCGTAGAAACAATCAACATTTTTTGATAGTAAATGTAATTAAGGATGCGTAAATAAATAAACATACATGAAAATCAAAATTCAAATTGCATCAGGTATTTTTGTATAATATGGAAAAGCGATTATTTACTCAAAACACCATATGGTTTGATAACGAGGTATCTATAAGCAAACAACCATTACCTGGGAAACGAATTTGTTACATCAGAAAACCACTTTAAGTGTAGGAAATACTAAGACCTCATTGGTTAAGATTAGCGACGGACTTGTAAGCCAAGCCCACATCTAAGTGGGATCAGCCCATATATTAACAGCGAGCAATGATAACAGAGCTCAGTTTTAACTCAACAAGACCAAGCTGCGTTACTCTGAACCTAAAAGTCACGCGTAATATTATTTTAATAGTGAAAATGTATTGTGCTACGAATATGAAAATTTCTATCGCCGATTAACGGCTTCGAGGGTGGCGATAATAATTCGAGGGTGACGACAATAATTTGAGGCTAATGATAATAATTCCGAATTGGTGGAGAATAATTTTGAAATCCAAAGGGGTGCATAATCCTGATTCAAGTAAGATGATAATAATTCAAGCGAGTGGATAGATAAAATTTCAAATGGGTGTATAATCCTGATTCGAGTGGATAGATATAATAAATCCGAGTGTATGGATAATCTTAGTTGGTTGATAATATTTCAAATGTGTTGATGACAATAATTCTGAATTGATGTTGGTTGATAATGAATGGCATAATGATTTAAATGCATGGAAAATTCTAATTGATGGTATAATATTTTAAAGCGTCGATGATTTTGGTAAAATTTTGAGTTGCGAGAAACAATAAAGAAGCACGAAGTAACTTATGGAGAAAAAGGAGTTCTAATTACGTAGCAGGTCAGGTCTTATTAGTTTTAAGAAATTTTTTCTATTTGAATTTGAATATTGAATTTGCTTACTTAATATAGAAGTGTAACAGAGTCAGCAACAAACTTTGCATACGTTAAAAGTACGTAATATTAAAAAAGGGTTTTGAACGTTCGAGGCTTCCTTGATAAAAAGAGTAGTTTTTGGTGACTTTAGATTGATTGCAAAGCATATGAATTTTGGGATAAATAAGACTTATAATATGGATTGATTAAAGAGTGTATTTTAATAATTTTCAAAACCTGTACATAATCTTTCTTTTCATTATATGGAATTAGTTAACCTCATTTTATAATTCAAACAAAGAGGTAGTCATAAAGGGGTAAAAGAAAAATAAATTGATCATCGTAACGTTGTGCACTCTGTGTAGAATAATAATAAAAGCTAGCCGTGGCAGAATAATAGGTAAAATTAGTGGGAGTGTAATTTGATTTGGAAAACACAGAGAGCTGGAGTTATAAGTAGAATACGCCATTGACACCGAGTGCGGCGTTATCATATCAATTTTTATTGGACGGCCCAACGTCGGAGCTCGATAGTTCCAGGAAAATACATATCAATTTTTAAATGACGGCCCACCATGAGGGCTCGATAGTTCCTGTTAATACTATAGCAATATATATATATATATATATATATATATATATTGCTGTGAAACCTCTTGAATTACCTGGTCTGTTGATTTTCTTCTGTTAATCGCCTCGGCTGCGCCCCTAGATAACTTTCATCCTCATACATAAAAAAACAAACACCTTCCTACCACAAACATCAACGTTAACTCTATTTACATCAATATTCACAATACATTAAAATTTCAAAATTAAAATTCAGCATAAATTTCAGTATCAGAAAATTTCAAGATTAAATTTGTTATCATTTTAAAGTGCATCCAGAATTAAAGTCCTTGTAGGATGCCTACTAATTACTATAACAATATATGCAGAGTAAAGGAGCATCTACCACCCTTTACGTTAATTAACCAGGTTCGTCTAATTGAGCTCAAAGACATACCCATATTTTTATCATAATCCAGAACATCAATACTAAATACCCTTTCTACTTAAACAAGCAAATTTCATCTTAAAATTAAAATTTTATGGTTAGTACAATTTCACTAATGTCCATTTAAAGTAAATCAATTATAAAGTTATTCAACACACACAAAATGTCAAACAAAATAGTATAATTTACCTGAAGGTTACTGTCCTCGTAGCTTCAATGTACATCGTCCCTTTAGTTAATCACACCATTCCAACAGGATTATATTTACGGCTTCTAATTCTCAACGCTTTTAAAATTTTCTCCATCACCATTTATTTAAAGTTGTTTCTGGGCTTTTCCGGAACTCATCTGTGTATATCTGACCCTTGTTTCGTGGATCCAGACACGTATTTGAACCATTTAATTATTAACACCCCGAAAAATAGCAGAGAAATTCATGCGTCTTTCACCAATATACGCCAAAACTGCCTACTTTTGTGTATACATTTGTCGTCGTAAATTTTGCTAATTGGTACAGTGATACTAAATTTTATTACCTTGTATCTAAGTGCACTGAAGTACATTCATGTTAGCACGTAAATAACAAACTATTTTGAATCACTAAAATATACGAGCAAAATTTTAAATTATTTTATCAAACTAAAATGCACTGTTTAACATCTTGAATCAAGTCGCGGATGTAAGAGCTTTTAACGCATCGAATAGTCAAAAGTCTAAAAGGCCGAAATTCATATTACCACCGGTATATATAGCGAATAGCCGGCACGTCGCTTTTGTCCTCAAAACAGACAATTCTTAAGAATTTCTCATTCTATGTTCCCAGTCCGTCGCTCGCGCGTCGGTTTTACGAATTTTCACTCGCCCCATTTAAATCTCAGAAATTCTCACACGGCACGCAAACATGTCCGAGAAAAACTAATTAATTTTGTACAGAAATTGTTGTTTCTACCTCTGATATTTGCATCCTATTTTCAACCAATTGTGACCCTCGTGACGTTGCTTAAATCACGCCTTTTACTATATGTGTCTTTGCTTGACGCATTTCTCTTTCCTTTTCTAACCTGTTCGTATTGGTGCAAATTGATATTCTTTATTATCGATTATATTTTAGTCCATGTGGACTATCTGGGTTTAATAACCCCGTATCGCACCTTCTCGTGAATATTAAGCCCCGGTTTCTCCAAGATTCTTTGTAAACATTAATTATCTGCAAAATTTTCGCCGAATGAGCTTTTAAATAAACCCTGTTTTGTATTTCGTGCTAAAGCATCTGACCGTTTCCAATATCCTTAGAATCGACATGTTTATCTAAACAAATTAAACTGAAATTGCTTTTTAAAATACGCAGGTGTGTTCAAACATCCTACTTCTAACTAACACTTCTAGGATTTGCATTTTATTGGGTTTTTACAAGTTTCTGTAGATATTATCTGTACGTTTTGTTCAATACCGGTTACTTGAAATAGAGTTAATTAAGATAAATTTTGCACGTAATTTCCATTTGTTTCTTACGTAGAGCTTGTTAATACTGTTTCTTTTGATATAAAGCGTCTTGTACATGGTTTAAATCTCTTATTTTTACTGAAACTAATAAATTTTTATGCTTCACGGTTTTAATAACGCGTATTATCTAATAATATTCATTATACACGGTGATTAAAATTATTTGATGTGATTATTTAATTTTCTACCCTGGTCTAAATATGAGTAATATATATATATATATATATATATATATATATGTATATATATATATATATATATATATATATAACTTATGTCACAAATATTAAACTTGAAACTTTAATTATTTTGATAACAAACAATCTTAAGTGAAAGATCGAATTGTCAGTAAATGCATTATTTTAAAACGATCTTGTGATTTTATTCCCAAAGAAAGAGTAGATAAATTATCGATGCGTATCGATTTGTACTGTTGCGTACCGATACGTATCACTACGTCTCGATATGTATACTTAATCTACACATCTAAATGTTTCGATACGAATAGCTATATATATCAAAGCCCAAATGATCATTTCAAATCAAGCTAGTAATTGAAAGATGGAAAATAGGTCTTGAATAGGACTTGAACCTGTATCTTCGTTTTGTCAAAACCTTGCGTTTACCAATAACGCCACCGAGACCGATGACGACAATTGGGAAATTTACAAATTTAAATCGTGTACACGACGATACATCAACCTAACTTTCAATTACGTGTACACGATTTAAATCTGTAAATTTCCCAATTGTCGTCATCGGTCTCGCTGGCGTAATTGGTAAACGCATGGTTCCGGCAAAACCAGGATGCAGGTTCAAGTCCTGTCCAAGACCTTATATTTTCCATCTTTCAATTACTAGCTCGATTTGAAATGATTATTTGGGCTTTGCATAAAAGTCTAAGTTATTATTTTATCTTATTCACTATAATACGAGGGTATTTATTAACTTACCTTGTGTAATTAACTACCTAAAATATTTATATATATATATATATATATATATATATATATATATATATATATATATTGCTGTGTTACTTTCTGGCCCACGGCTTGTGCGCAATAAAATGAATAAAATGCTGTGTTAATCGAGCCCCACGATTGGATCGTGCATAAAATGCTATGATATACCTCTATATTAGGCCCCACGTAAAATGTTAACTTTGTGGCTTTTTGCCTCAACTAACTGATTCAATTAAATATAGCAATTCTACAATACACAGTATAATGATTAAATATTTACAACCTTTTTAAATATCTTCCCCTTTTTCAGAATATTTACATCTGCCATTTCTCTTGATTTTTGCAGAATCTGTAATTCGATCTAGCTGGCTGCCCTTGCGCCTAAGTTCTGCGACAAAAATGAGAATACAAAAAAATGCATATATACTTTATCCAGGCACTGTCAACAGGTTGGGCTCTTTTTTGTACCACATACCTCCTCCAAATAAATTTACATTACAATATGTACATTAAAATTGAGTTTTATTTATTTTATGATAACTTTTATGCTGGCTTACATGACTGCATAACCACTGTTTGATTTCTCCGATGTAGCATTGGTTACATCCACAAGTAAATTTGTATACAATAGTACTTAAAAGTTTTTGTTTGTGGAATCTTTTGGCGGACTGAATAAATTTCTTTTGAGTAATGTTGTATACAAAATTACTAGTGAATGCAAACAATGCTATATCGGGGAAACCAAAAAATTGTTGTGCAATCGTGTTAGCTGGCATAAAAGTGATCAGAAGATTTTGCGATTCATCTTACTAAAAAAACCAATAACGCTGGTTTTGACAATATAAGAATTTTATGAATAGAAAATAATTATAAAAACAATTATTTTTAAAATATTTTCATATTAAAAACAACAATAGTACAATAAATTTTAAGTTGATACAGACAATTTAAATTCGGTTTATACATTACTGTAGAAATTCAGTAGGCGCATATATCGCTATATACTGATTTTGTTGGTCGTTATATATATATATATATATATATATATATATATTGCTGTGATATGTGTGTACTTAGGCTTTAACATCGATCCCCTAACGTTGGGCCGTCATAAGATTGCTGTGATCCGGGACTTAAGGGTTTGACATCGCCAGTGTCATCAAACAATTTTCAAAAAAAAATAAAATTTCAACAAAAAAAAAATTTCTTACCCGTTACTTTCTGCTTCAGAATATCTTCAGCAGCTTCCCTGGCTAGCTCAGCTGTGCCTATTCTCGGATACCTAATTTTACAATCATTCTTCCTTCCCACTCGCACACCATTCAATAAAATCACCAAATAATACAACAATCATGCAATCTATTATTTACCGCTATTTACAGTCAAATTATTCACCGGTATAAACAGTTTGGTACACTAATTACAACTCAATAAGTAATATGTTTTAAAGTCCTTGTTTTAAATTATTATTTGCAAACACATTTAATAAAATATGAGTAGATGGGCCCCAAATAATACCCTAAATTTATTATTTACTAGAGTATGGTGAGCTCATAATAATCCAGTTTATTAATCTATGCCTTTTGCCTTGCCTAAATCTAATACAAAATTAATAGACCCGTTTACCCTTAACAATCTAATTTATATTCATAATAAAATTTAGCAAGTTTTAAATACATCCTTTTTTAATATTTTAAAGAACTCCAATAATTGTCAAGTACACGTATCTTGCGTTAATAACTATAAATAACCCCAATATTCACTCACACATCACCAAATAATACAAAAGTTTTTCAGATAACAGAAATTTTAAATAAGTTACCTGGAGAATGCTTCAGGCCTCCATCCATTCAACGATGATTACCAGATCCCCTTGGTTTCGTGACTATGCGCTCTGATACTCCACATATTCATAGATGATAACCCCAATATTCACCAAGCGCTTTGCTTCCAAGTACCATTCCATAACAGCATACAAACTCACGTATATTATGCGTCTATTTATTGATTTACTAGCTTGGTATGGTAGTAATTGGACCTCTGTTAATTTGATTTTCACTACACTATTCGTATCTTACGTTAATAATAACAATTCTGCAAATTTAGATATAACCGACTTGAAAATTTCTGAAATTCACTCCGTGAACGCGCCGTATTTCTTTGAAATCGCTTCCACCTCTTGCATGTTCGTACGTTTGTAAAACTATCCGTTCCCAAACAATGAGACTATTCTGTGTCGTCATAAAACTCCGCCTGTTATATTTTTATCTCTGTCTTATGCATATTTGATGTCGCGTTCCAAACCCCACTTGAGTTGTAGAAAATTGATATTGCTGACAGCCCATCTTCACTCCACGTGCATTAGTACGTGCGATTGCAATATTAACGCTTTTCTGTCTGTCTCTGTCTGTAGCGTATTACCGATTGTGCATCTCCCCTGTTCTTCAAAAATTTTGTTAGCTTGTTATTCGAACCAACTGACGGTTAAAAACTATTTTCTATGAAGTCCTGCTTTATTATGCTGATAATTTCGAAGAATGTAACCTTTTAAAAATGCAGGTGTTCTTAATTACAGACCGTTTAAAACAACAATTCTTGGAGTTTATACTTCACCGTATCAGATAAAACTGACGTCTTTGTTTGTTACCAAGAAACCTATTGCATTGGGATTATTGATTTTTCTTACCCTAGTGGGTTTTTAATGCTTTTAAACGTTGAATTAAAATAAATTAGATTAATTATGCGTTTCTATTTGTTTTTAAAATTGTTTTTCTTTATGTACTTTTAACCTTTCAATCATTAATTATAAAATACGTCAATACTTGTCCGTTCTCCCTAAATGAATTAAATAAATTTTGCGCGTAAATAATATGTTCTTTTCTCTATACAGAGTGGTTGAAAGTGCATTGCCTACCCCAAATTTAACTCTTTGAATCCATAACAATATATATATATATATATATATATATATATTATATATAATATATAATATATAATATATAATATATAATATATATAATTATTTTCAAGCTTAAATAATGGATGATAAAGGAATATCGATTTAGTTTAACGCGTGATTAAAGTAGGAATAATTTATCTTAATTAGATTTAGTTAGGGACCATGTATCATAGTATCTATTTAAAAGAAGAATGAAAAATAATTTGGGGTTAAATTATAGCATAATGAAGTTCTATGGAACAGTTTTAAAAGCGTTAATCACGTTAAAAATAACGATTTCTACGTTTGAAATAACAAGGGGAAAAATTGGATTTCTTGGTAAAGTTTGTTGCAAACAAATTTAATAGCTTAGTAGAACCAACAACCGTTGAAATTAAAGCAGCCAAGGCCAAAAACAAAACCACACAGGATTGATGTAAAAGCAGTATACGTTAGTTAAAATATTGATTTTTAATCTTAGATATATAGTCTGAAGGAGCAATGAAAAGACGAAAATTGAATAAAAGCCTATAAGCATAAGAGAGATACATAAACTATATCCAGAGGAAGGGAATTAAAAATCGATAATGTCAAGGATAGTTGTAAACAAGGCTCGCGTCGCTCAGAAAGTGGGAAATTGGAGCCAAGCGAATTGATTGGTGAAAGTTAAATAAGAAGGGTTAGAGATTCAGGTGGTAGAAGCATATGAGTGCAATAGAGCGATATGTACGAGGAAAATAAAATGATGTTTGTTTGAAGTTAGAGGCGTGGAGTATATGCTAATCCGGAGAATTGAAACGACAGTTGACACGTTTAAGTGCTTTTACCGCGTACTGTTGTCTTATGCTATAAAAATTACGAAAATTCGATGGTCGTTGGTGATTTTCGAGGAAACTAAGACGACGGTTTAACAAATATACGAGCTATTTCGTTAAACCAGGGGGGGGGGGCAGGTTCGATTATATAATAAGTAACAGAGAGGGGTCTCGCTCTCTTTTCTCTTTGCTTTTTGATTCCATCGGTGATACAATAAGTTTACTTACAAGTGCATTAGTGCAGTCGAATTAAATTTATGTAAAAGCTGTATTAATGAATAGTAAAGTTGAGATGTAAGTACTAGAATTTGAAAATTGTGTGGATGTGCATCAAAGCGAGGTTTGGGATAGTAGAATGTGTTTGTAACAAAATGAACGACATTTGGAGATTGGATATTTATAAAAGAAGAGTTTTTGGAGTGGAGGCTTGTATGGTACATGGGGATTCAACCATGAAATTAATGGATAGACGGAGGATCTACCAGACGGCAACATCTACAAGGAGCTAGTTGATGCATCGCAGTACGAAGACAAATACAAGGTAGGAGATAGCATAAGACATTTCATGGTGAATATTTTCATAGTGTTTGTGGTGTTTTGATGTGTTTCATGATTATTTGCTTTGATTTTTATTTGAACAGACATTTATTGGACAACTAAAAACGAAATTGATTTTTGAGCATAATTCATTAATTTTGCAGATAAGTATAAAGGGTTTTTGATATTGGTCATGCAGAGAATTTATATGCACATGTATAAAGTTTTAGGGTGAGCTCATGTTAGAACGAAGGGTAACGTAAGGTATGAGGAATGCCCTCTTACTTTAATAAAAAAAAATTATGTGTTAAAAAGGTTATCAATATGCAGAACGATTGTTGTAAAATTTAGTAGATAAAGCAATGGTATTTTAAATTTGAAAAGAAAAATGTAATTTGGATTTCAGATAAATAGAGTGTGATATTTTCGTTAATGGAGTTATTTTTGAATGCATGATCGATGTAGATTTCTATTTAGGTTTCTATGGTAATAATGAGAGGAAGTTTGTTTGATGTAACAGATAGGTGTAGGTAAAATATAGCAAGCATCGAATTAGGAGGACGATTCAGGAGCAGCCGAGGCGAGATTTGAGCTAAACTTCACAATATTATAGCAGCCCAATTTGTGGCACGATTCCAGGAAAAATACACGATAAATTAAGACGGCCCAATTCGTAGGGTTCGTTTATTCAGGTTAAACCTCACAATAAATTATGGCTTCCCAAGCTGGGGCTCGATTGTTCAGATTAATATCACGATAAATTATGTCGACCCAATTCGTGAGGCGAGAATAAAAGAGTAAAATACACAATAAATTATTGCGACCAAGCGTGGGGCACGATTTTAGAGCCTTAATCTCATGA
Source organism: Platerodrilus igneus (assembly GCA_036346225.1). Lineage (NCBI taxonomy): Eukaryota > Metazoa > Arthropoda > Insecta > Coleoptera > Lycidae > Platerodrilus > Platerodrilus igneus. The sequence continues at coordinate 3,028,559 of JARFIW010000668.1, read as the reverse complement.
TAATATATATTGATGAGACGTCACTCAATAATACAAAAGGTCCCACTTTCTGTGTGCCAAAAATGCTGCGAACTTCGAGCTCTTAAATACAAATAGCCCCACAACTTGGGCGGCAAAACACTACAAAGTCCGTATACTCCAACGCTAATTCGAGCCCCACCTTTGGCGTCAAAAATACTGCGAAAGCTGCTCTGATTCAAACCCTGGTTCTGATGATGCTCCTCGTTCATAGGTGCCAAAATGCTATCAACTTTCCGTGCTACTTATATGCCTATAAAGTTTTAAAATTTCTGCTTTGCAATGAACTTTGACACAGCTGCTCAGCTGCTTTCTGCAATTTAACTAACTACTAAAAAAATAGCTACTTCGGTAAATCACATACATTTATTACATACTCAGAGAAAAATACACGTCAAATCACCAGTAAACTCCTCGTTCACACATTATTTATACATTATATACATCTCCCGCTAAAATAATACATTTCGAGAACTATAATTAGCCCAGATTAATTACTTCCAATTGATTATCCGAGAAAGTAACAAGGCTTTACTACATGTTTTACATTAACTTTGGTTTAATAAGAGCTCCTAGTAAAACCTTTGCCTCTCGTGCTACTTTTCGCACATCAAACAGCAAAAAGTCCCTTTTATTTTGTACAAATAAAACAAATATTACTAATAGCCTAAATCTTTTTTCTTAACATAAATTCTTACATAAAACTACAGTAAAATAATACAATAGAAAAAGTTCAATCTGTAATTCTTTCCAAGTTTGTCCTTTTTGTTCATAAATTATTCCCACAGTGCTCAAAAGTCATAACACCAGTTTATACACATAGGCAATAAACAGCAACAGTTACCTGGATACTATCCCTGCATACGGCCTGCTGTCATTCCCTCAAAGACTGCCGCATACAGGAACACCTCAACCTAACTTGCAATAACCATGACTGGAAACTTCAACCATTTTACCACGAAATCAACTCATCTATCACATTGAAGGTGCATCCAAATTCCACAAGTGCTGCTACTAATACCATTGACTGTTGGTAAACAACCAAATTGACCAACCACTGACATCTACTCCATTTCCACTTGTATACTTTTGCACACTTAGTGCAAATTAAGATTAAAACAATCTTTACTTAGGTAGAATATCCTTTTATTCAACTCGTTAAAGGATTTGACTCTTGGAGCAATCAGCTGGTTGTAGACTAGGACAAAGCTTTACGCTATTCGAACTCGGAGACTAAGAGAGAGTTTTACAACCATCTGTTGGGGTTTAAATCCTGTTCCTCCATCTCCTCTAAGCCTGTCAATTCCTGCAAATTTCAACAATACAAACACTCACTTCTACGTGACTTCCAAACGTCCACAATTCTTAAAATTCTATCACACAAACAAACTTTAACGGTCACCGTTTTCCCAAAATTCTTTCTCTAACCGTCACGTCACATTTTTTCAAAACATCAACTAATGCTCTAAATAACACACTCTTACTACACTCATTTCCCCGTATTCCAAACATCTCCACTAATCACGTTGTGTATATTTATCCCCCAACTGACAAAGTTAAAGTTTAATATACGCCCCTAATGCATCGCATATTATCTCCATTTCGCTCTAATGTCCGCGCTAAAACAACTATACTTTACTTCGCCTGCTTTCCCAGTTGTCAACGAACATTAACGTTCCATCTACCCTATCTCACTTGTACATATTCTATCTAATAATCTCTCTTTGTTTCCTCGTTTGCTAGTTTTGTTGTATTGACAAAACCACCCTCTCCAACTTTAGCTTAATATCTTTTTAGCGAGGCTATAAATCTATCCTTAATTGACAGCGGTAACCAACACTACCTAGAATTTGCTTATTATTTGTTCAACGTTTTAATCTACTCTTCTTGACAAAATCCTAGAAAATTGCGACGGTTTACATTAGTCTATAAATTAATTACACTAGGAAAGTTTCTTCAAAACAACACGTTTAAAACTTTTCTTTAATGTAATATAACTGCCATTTTGCTTGTAAACTTAACGGTTTTAAATCTTAGAACTGAAACTAAAAGATTTTCAGAAATTATTTCTACAATTAAATAGTAGGGTTAAAATATGTTTACGATATGACCTTTTAAATGGATATTTTCATCTGCAGAATTATGAAAATTAAATTTGAGTTCCTTGAAATGTTACAGTAGAATTATTAATTTCTACCCTGACGATTTGAAACGCGTTTCAAATTGTAATTTGTTGTTTTACATGCTGAATTATAACATAAGTTACCAAATGAATTATTAATGCCCTTTTAACACTCAAAAATTACAGTAATCTGTATATTTCTAACGCAAATTTTTTAGTTGGTTTTGAATTTGTCAACAATATAATTCATATTAACAAAATATTATAAAATGCACATTACATCACATAAATACTTTACAGCACTCGTGAAACAAAATACAACAATATTCTTATTTATTTTATATCGAAATTAAAACTAAGCAACGTTTTTAAGATTAATTTATAAAGACAATAAATAATGAGATATTAAACATTTAATCGTAATCACCATCATCTTGAAGGACCTTAGTATACTTCAGATTATTACTTAACTTATGCTGCTTTGAAACCTCTACATTTTGTATTTTACTTCTTAATCCGTTCACTTTTCGTTTTCTTTTGCTGCTAGTATCTTCTCCAGCGTGTCCATAGTAAACGCTGCCCATTAAGGGTGGTGTCTGAAGACCATCCAAAAGTGTCGAATATTGTCCGAAGCCAGCGTTCTTAGTTTGCTTTCCTGTCGATTGATGTGTATTTGGCATATATGAATGTAAAACCAGTGTATTTGATCCAGCACCGATAGGCATAAAACCTGTTTCAATGAATGAACTTGACGCTTTTGTGTATTCCGGTGCGATACTCTGTATCTGTGCAGAAGGTTTAAACTCCTCACTAGGACTTTGAGTTGTTGTACGTTGAGTTTTTGCAGCTGTTACGTTGATATGCGTGGGCCGAATTTCTAATATACCCACAGGAATAAATTTTGATGAAGTAGATCCTATTGCTACGTTAAGTTGTTGCTTTTGTTGTGATGAACGGGCTGGTTTAGGTAACTGAATCTTCGTTTTGGTAGTCTTTCTCCCTTCATTTTCTGAATTTTGTTTATTTACTGGTAGCTTTACAGCTGTTCTATAAACATATGTTGAAGCAGATGTTTCACCGTCGTTCTCTTCAATGGCGTATTGTATTTCGTCCTGCAATTTAATAGTATCGTCTTTGGAGGCGCTTTCCTTTTGAGCAGATGAGACGAAGCTAACCGGATGATTAAGCAAGTGAGTTTTATCGCGTTTTACGATGGCATTGAATCCAGTATCATTATCAACCGTGTATTCGACTGTTCGTAAAGATCCATCTGGCTCGACTAGGGAATAGTGCCCCGTTACAATTTCGCCCTCTTTTTTCTCCCACTGCTTTTTTATGTCACCAGTATGTAAGTCTTTGACGCCGTAACTGAAGCTGTAGTCTCGTGGTTTCTAAAAAAGCACAATATTAGTATAATTTTCAATATTTACTTTATTTACATTTTATAAGAATTTTTAATTAATTTCGAAGTAACTTTTAATAAAAAGTTGCTAGATAACGCCATAGCAGATCTATATCAAGCTTCTTTTGAAAAATTGGTTTAATTGGATTTTTAGTTACCGTATGTCAAAACGTTTCTCAGTTGGGAAGTGGACCCTTTGTTACAGGAGGGGTTCATAGGTTAGATAAGTTAGTATGGATGTGCCACTTCCTGTTTAAAAGTTGTTGGCGTCTTTTTTTCTCCATCTGGGTGGATAGTGCTAATACTTCGTTTGAAATTATAGGTTTGGTTTGCATCTACACTATACTTATAAGGTTAAAAACCCTAATATGGTACACATCTAAAATAACACTGCAAATTAATTTAAAAGCTTAAGGGCACAAAAATTTATGTTTCCATATTTCACTAAAATGAGCTACATACATACATTATGTATGTATATATATATATATATGTATATATATATATATATATATATTACTCTAATTTAGACCAGGGTAGAAAATTAATTAACGACATCAAATAATGTTAAACACCGTGTATATTAAAGCAGTGGAAAATAATACCCTTAATTAAAGGCCCACTGTGTAGATTTAAATCATTCAATTAGAATGTAGGGTTTGTATATAATCATAATCAACGTGTAGAAGGAAGTAATGTAGAATTTCATTAGATAATACGCATTATTAAAACTATGGAGCATAAAAATTTATTCGTTTCGTTAAAAATAAGGGGTTTAGATTATTCACTGGACGCTTTCTATAAAAAGAAACCAAGTTAAAATGTTCAACTTGTATTTAATTTAATCTTTCCAAGTACTAAAGCTATCAGGAAATTATAACGACGTGGGGAAGTCACGTAAAAGCCTTCAGCGTATTAGAACTCAGAACACCTGCAAAAATAACGATGTATATTATAGTCGATAAGCTTTAAGCTATATGAGTGCAAGTAAGAAAGCAAGTTTGTGGTATAAAGACAAGCGAGAGGGAATGCATTGGTAGTTAAATGAGGGGAAATATGTAAAACAAGAGCACAGGTTGTAGATAGAACGAACAGACTACATTGGCGATTAAGGTTGAAATAAGATGCAAATATGAGAGGTGGAAGCATAACAATTTCTATGTAAAATTTATTAGTTGTTCGCAGACGTTTTGCAAGGCGTGTGGAAGTTTCTTAGATTTCAACTCGGACGAGTGCAAATTTCAGAAGAATCATTGTGGCGAGCCATCTGAAGGGAAAATAGAATGCGAATTTCTAAAAATCGTCCGTCGCGGGACAAATTCGACTCGCAAGCGAGCCATTATATAAACCCGTGCTGATAGGAGTATAGCTCTCTTTTAATTTTGATTTTATTCGATACTTCAAGCAGAATACATAGTGATTACGTGCTACGATAAAAGTTATTATGCACTAGTGCACTTAGGGAAGATAGATAAAGGTAATAAAGTCTAGTTATATTTGCGGGTATTACTGTACCAGTTATCCAAATTAGTAAAGATAAATAAATAAATAGAAGTATGCAGTTTTGGTATAGCGTGAAAGTATTATGAATTTCATTGCTATTTTTCGGGAGTGTTAGTAATCAAGTGTTATTCGTAAACGTGATTGGATCACAAAACAAGATTTAGATATACATAGATGAGTTCCTGAGAAGCCCTGAAACCTTTTAGACGAATGATGGTGTAGAAAAATTTTAAAGGCGGCCAGAAATCCGAGGACGTAAACATAACCCAGCTGGAATGGTGGGATTAGCAAGGACGATGTACATTGGAGCCACGAGTGCATTAACCTTCAGGTAACTTATGCATTGTTGTTCGATCTTAGATGTTTTGGTGTGTGTTGAATATCTTTATACTTTGTTTGATAAAGATGGACAGTAGTAAATTTGTATAAACAACAAATTTTGAATTTTAAGGTAAAATTTTCTTGTATAAGTAGAAAAGAGTATTTATCAAGTTTATGTTTTTGATTATGATTAAAATTTGGGTCTGTCTTTGAGCTCAATTAGACTAACCTGTTAAATTAACGTAAAGGGGTGGAAGATGCTCCCTTTTATTCAGACTCAGGTCTGCAAATATTGTTAACTTAATTAGTATGCATCTTACAAGGACTCTAATTCTGGATTCAAATTAAAATAATGACAAATTTGAACTTGAAATTTTATGATGCTGAAATTTAATTTTGAAATTTTAATGTATTGTGAATATTAATGTAAATAAAGTTAACGTTGATGTTTGTGGTAGAAATGTGTATGTTTTTTTTATGAATGAGGATGAAAGTTTTGACTAGGTGAGCAGCCGAGGCGGAAGGAAAGAGTCAAGAGACGATTATCAGAAGAGATTCAACGGACAAGAGAATCACAGCAATTCTTGTCACAGAACGTGGACAATTCAAAAACGGGAAGAGAATCACAACAATATATATATATATATATATATATATATATATATATATATTATATATATAGGGTCAAATTAATAAAACTGGAGATATAAACTTGTACATCATATGTGCATTTTAAGAAATGAAATAAACAGATCACTTTACCAAAATATATTATTGACTTATTGTATATTATAGGAAGAAGAAAAACTGATTTCAGGTAGTATTGACAAATACAACAAAACACGGACCACGGACATACAAATTAAAAAAAGCAATCATCAAAACGTATTTCATTCTTATCATGATCTGAAAATCTATATCTAGTGGCATTCTTATTTCCACAACCTCTCACATAGTATAGAACATATCCATAATCGATTCAGATAAAGATATGTAACCCATTATTCTACTATTTGTTACAAAAACTAATAAACATGAATCTCCTCTATAAAAAGTAATGTATAAACATACACCAAGATCTAACTTTAAGATATCAGTTTCTCTGAGTTTTCAGTATGTAATAACAGCCATTGATGGTGAAATAAGTACCTATAAAACCAACACTAATGTAGTTTTAAGTAAACCTAATAATAGTTTTTGTAAACGCGCACCTGGATATTTTATTTATTTATTTACTAACAGTTTTGTTTGGTCTATCTTCTAACAATTAAGATAGACCGGGCTAGTGTAGTGTGTGTGGTTACGTTGGTGCTTTGGCCGTGTCTAGGATTTTTTATTCCAGTCTTGCAGCGTGGAGACATTGTGTGCACAGTTGAGTTGTTGCAGTTGTTCTGGATATGGTTCACCCTTACTCCGTTACTATAGTCGCGGAGTCTATGTGTTCCCCAGGGCATCTGCTGTCCCTCAACGGTTATTGCTCACCCCTTCTCCAGTCTGTCTGTGACCTAGACTTCGTTACCGTCCCTGCCACGAGGAAGCAGCACTTACTTATTTTGGTGTTGGTTTGTAATATGATTGTTGTATGTGCTGAACGTAGTGTGTTGTGTTTGCGTTTGTATGTGGGTATCTGCGTGTGTTTGTTTGTGGATCTGTGTATTTGTATATGTACCATCGGCTTTGTTGTTTTGTTGCTTGTTTCTGTTAGTCTTTGCATACATTCCCGACCATCGGCAGCCGGAAATTGGGAACGTTGGCTTCGACTTGGCCTGTTTTGCGTGCTCCGTGACCATAGGAAGCCGGAAATCCCGGATACACGCAGGCTTTGCAACTCTGGTACTATATTTTGTTTTGTGTGTGTGTATGTGTGTATTTGTGTGTCGCCAGACCAGGGGAGAAGGATGACGTCATGTCGACCCTAAAGAAGAAGGTCGATCCCGTTCGTGATGGTTTTGTTGTGGTCGGAGCTCGTAGAACTCGAAGGGGCGGTGTAGTTGTCGAGTGTGCAAACCGAGAAGATGCGAAGAAATTGCAGTCGAAGGTTGTCGGTGACTGTAAAGAGCTCGTGTCGAAGACTATCGAGAAGAAGCGCCCACGGGTCGTTCTTCCAGGGGTCGAAGCGGGGATGAAGGCGGAAGAGCTGGTGCGGTTGATCGCGTGCCAGAATCCCCGCATCGGCGATTTGAAAATTGAAGACCACCTAAGAGAGAAGTTTAGTTTTGGCGGAAAGGGCCCTAGGGATCCCTTCGTCAACGTAGTCTTCGAAGTGACCCCCACACTTCGGAGACGCATATTAGCTGACGCTATAAACCTTAGGTGGCGAAGAGTCTAGGCCCAGGACCACTTCTCGATGACGCAGTGCTACAGGTGCTACGAGTACGGCCATAGATCGATGGAGTGCAGGGAGAAGGTACAGTGGTGCGGTAACTGTGCCGAAGTCGGTCACGAGTTCAAGAATTGCCGGAGGGCAGTCCCCTGCTGTGTGGTTTGCGCTAGGGCAAACGACAGAACTGGCGGTGGCGCGAAGGTCGATACGCGCCACGACGCCAAGTCGAGTAGATGCCCCACGATGCTGAGATTGAAGAACGCAATCACACGCAACATCGATTATGGACCGTGAAGAAAAGATAGATTTAAAAGAAACAAGAAGATTAAATTCGCGCAACTAAATCTCGGGAAAGGAAAAGGGCTACAAATAACTTCGTAAAGTTATTCAGCGAAAATAATATCGACATCGGGCTTATACAGGAACCGCACCTGTATAGCCACAAAATAACAGGTTTTGGGAAGGGGGTTACCGTTTTAAACGCAAACAGCGAACGACCGCGTAGCGGATAATAATAAATAACGGGACGTGCGCCGGAATAATCCTAAACAATCTGTCGAATGAGTTCATAACCACCGCAGAAATAAAAATGGGATTGCATACGTTTTACGTGATAAGCACTTACCTTCCGCCGATCGATTCCCGGCGGGAGAATCCTCAAACAGAGGACTTAATAAATCAAATTGAAGGAATCCTTCGTAAAATCGGTAGAAATAGAAATTTAATTATCGCGGGAGACTTTAATGCTAAGTCGCCATAATGGGGCAGCCCTATCGAAGACGATAGAGGCTCGCAGGTTGCTGATCTTTTTACGGGATGGGACCTTAGTGTGATAAACACTAATGATTCACCTACGTTTAAGACGCATAGAGGCAGGAGTTTTATAGATATTACTGCAGTCTCGCACGAAATGTTAGAAACGATTTGTAATTGGAAACTAAGGTCGGACGAGGAAACGCTCTCTGACCATAAATTAATAACATGGGACGTTGAAACCAAAACAAGCGCAAACGAGCAGCTAACTATATTTCCGCGGTTCTGTAATAAAAAAGCAAATTGGGAGCGGTTTAAAGAAAAATTTGGCGAAAGTATCCCTGCGCTCGAAAATGAGCTATTTAACTGCCGAGAGGCAGACGAAGTAGAAACACTCGCGAAAAAATTGAACGACGCGGTGGTAGACGCGTCGTCGTATTCCATGCCGCAAAAGAAAACATTTAAAGACAGCGTACCTTGGTGGACCCGGGAACTAACCACCAAGCGGGCAGAAACGCGTAACCTAAGGCGCCGCTATCAACGCGCCTCGGGAGATATAAGAGAACAACGGAGAATAGAATATAATCAAAGTTACCGCGAATATAAAATATTAATAGAAGAAACGCGAACGAATAAATTTAAAGAAATCTGCACGCAAAACTCAGAGAAAGAACCCTGGGGAACCGCATACCGCGTAATTAGAGGAAAACAACAAAAAATCGCGCTCAGTAATATAAAGAAAACAAATGGCGAATACACGGAAGGTTTTAAAACCACAGCGGAATATTTACTAGATAAATTTTTCCCATCGGATAATCCCGAGGGGGATGAAGGGTCGCACGATTTAATACGTCGGGAAGCTACAAAGGCGCAAGGAACAGGTGCCGATAAGGCAATCCTAGTTCACGAGGTCGTCAGGGCTCTTAGGAGGATGAACCCTAAGAAGGCACCGGGGCATGATGGAATCACTTCAGACGCAGCTCTGCAGGCGTGCCTGTTAGCCCCGTGTGTCTTTGTTGGATTGTTTAATCTTTGTTTAGAAAGGGCGTTTTCCGCGTTGCTGGAAAATCCAGAATGTGAAATTTATACCCAAACCTAAAAGGCGGATGCGTCAAATCCGGGCAGCTATCGTCCAATTAGCTTGCTACCGGTGCTGGGGAAAGTTTTAGATCGCGTTATGACTACGCGTGTTGAACACCTAGTGCGAGACAGCGGCGGTTTTAATAACCGACAGTTTGGTTTCGTGGAGGGCAAGTCGACTATCGACGCGTTAGAGTTCGTTGTCGGGGAAATTAAGCAGGCAAGAGATGCCAAAGAGTACTGTGTCGTTGTTGCTTTGGACATTTCAGGAGCATTTGATGCTGCCTGGTGGCCATTAATCGTTTGCGAGTTAGATCGTAGGGGTTGTCCGCGAAACTTGATGTCTTTGGTCAAGAGCTATTTCTCGGGGCGATTAGCACAGGTTGAAATTCCGGGTGAAGTTCTGTCGCGTGAGGTGGAAAGGGGATGCCCGCAAAAGTCATGTTCTGGTCCCACATTTTGGAAGTTGTTGTATGAGAGCATCTTTAGGGTCAAGTTGCCCACAGGATGCTCAATCGTTGGGTTTGCAGATGACACACTTTTAATTGTAAGATCGAGATTGTTAATGGATATGCGCACAAAACCGAACGAGGCGCTTAATAAATTACACGAATGGTCGCAGGCGGTAAAATTAAAATTTAACACGGCGAAGTCAGAGGCGCTTTATTTCAGCACGAAACCAGGACAGAGACCTCCTAGGTTAGAGCTAGGAGGAGAGAAAATTCCGTTTAAAGATTGTATTACCTACCTCGGCGTCAAGATCGACAATAAATTAAATTGGAAAGCGCACGTACAATACGTAAAAAGTAAGGGCGGCGAAATATCAAATAAAATGATGGCGGCGGCTAAAATAAAGTGGGGTTTCAGGGGCGAATCGCTGAGGACGGTTTATGCCGGAGCAATTGAGCCGGCAATACTGTACGCAGCTTCTGTATGGGCAGAAGGTTGTAAAGTCCGGGAGATGCGTCAATTGACGAGCGTACAACGCATAACCGCGGTAAAAGCGGCGAGGGCGTACAGGACCACCTCCACGGAGGCTGTCCTGGTGATCAGTAGGACTCTCCCTATTGAATATGTCGTTAGGAGATTAGAGATAGACGATTAATAAATATAGGAAAAGGGCGCGAAATTATCGAAGATCTTAATCTTGGTAATAGGAAATTGCAAGAAAGATTGTTGTATCTGAGTTAGGGCACCCGGCTAATATTAGAGGATCGAGTTTGTCGAAGGTGATGAGGACGCGATGGGTATCAGAATTTATACGGACGGTTCACGTATGGACGATGGGCAAGCAGGCGCGGCGTTTGTCGTGTATAAGCAGGAAAGGAGGTGTTTCGGTTTCAAACCAAACTCGCGAACTGGTGCACTATCTTCCAGTGCGAATTGGTAGCCATACGAGAGGCTATCGATTACGTAATAAACCATACGGGCAGAGACGAGTATTATATAATCAGTGATAGTAAATCGGCGCTAACGGCTTTAACAAACATGAACACCTCTACAGATCTCCAAGCGGACGTCTGGAGGATAGCGCGTACGGCGCTAGAGTTTCGACGTTTAAAGTTCTGTTGGGTCAGGTCGCACAATGGTAACGTAGGAAACGATAGGGCTGACGAATTAGCTAAAGAGGCCGCGACGGGCGACTTTCGAATATCACATTCGTCGATGCCGAGGTCTTTAATCAAAAGAAAGCTGCGCGAAAAATCAATTCGACAATGGGAAGAGAGGTGGAACAACGCTGCCACGGGCAGGTTGACCCACAAATTCATACCGAGCATAGAAGCCAGAGGTAAGATCGAGGTTAAGTTCGATCACAAAATGGTGCAGTTGATAACAGGGCACGGCGCCCTGAAGGCGTATTTACAAAGGTTCGGTCTAACCAACAGCGACCGCTGCGAATGCGGTGAGGGCGCGGAAAACGCAGAGCACGTGCTCTTTGACTGCCCGCTTGAGGCGGGAAATCGAGGGTTGGCTGATAGCAAACTAGCTATCCTAGGTCTGGCATGGCCAAAGAGCCTAGAGGAAGTCGGGGAAGTGGTTAACCAGAAGGCGTTCTGGACAGCCTTAAAAGAATTCGCGGGAAGGGTCGCGAGATTAGACAATCAATGACGACCGCGTGTAAAAATTCGGTGGGGTTGGTGGGAGGATTGAAAAATTTTATATTGACTTGGCGTGAGTAAGGATACGAGCATAACCAAAACCTGATATTAAATAAAAAAAAAAAAAAAGATAATTATACCAAAATGTCCAATATGCACGAGAAACCCCCACTCCATTAATACAATCACTGCCTATCTTCATAATTATGTGCGGAAAATCGGGAATAAATAATACCAAATAAACAATAACAAATAAATCATAAACCCTCATTAAATTAAAGCAATAAAGTAAACAAGGATAATAAAACAGAGCGCAACCGCGCATCCCCCCAGGACTTGAAAGTGAAGTGATAGTGATAGTGATTGTGATCCCCCCAAGAACATTTAGTGCATACCCACCAAGACTTTAGCAGTGCACCCCGTCCCAACTTTAGAAGTAAGCTACATACGACCAGATCTTCGGATGCTGGAGAATTTTATTATCGAGGTAAGACTTAAATTGTGGCGGCTGTACTCGCACAAGCATTGATTTACATTAATTAGTAGTTTTTGAAATAATTTAAGAAGCACGTTTGGTGTGTAAAGGCGCTAGCCGACATAATGCTTGTGCGAGTGCACCTGATAAATAGGGTGATGCTTTCGCTATTTTGTGCACTGCTATATGCTTAACGCTTAACGCTTATTAAACATTTATTTATATATTTACATAATTATATTTATTTATATTTTATATTTACACTTTATATTTATTTATATATAGCATGTATTATGTGGCTTATTTGTTTTGTTTGACGTTCTGTCGCCATTTTGGTTGCAGTATATATTTGGGAAGGACGAGCAGAATTCCGAAGATTGTAATCATAATGTAAATCAGTTAGGGAATGATAGGGAAAGCTAGGGATGGATTTAAATTAGTTAGCTAGATTTGGATAGTTTTAAGACGACCCTTCAGGTCGCACTGGTAAGCAGAACCGGCGTCTGCTATCCGGTATTACGGATCCCTCCCCCTCTCATTTTTGCTTGTTGATCGGGTACACTCGAAAGTCAGCGCTAGGAATACCATTATTTACAACCCTGTTTTTAGTTTTGTTTTGTTTTTGTTCCAGTTTTTGTCAGATTTTTAGGTTTGTTAGATTGTTAGAGTTTGTTAGGTTTGTTAGATTTTTAGGTTTGTTAGATTTTTATTTAGTTTTTATTTAGGGTGAATCAACTATGAAGTAAGAATAAACTACGACTATTTTTCGCGTTTAAACCCAATGTAGTACCTCCGGGTGGAGCATTGGGGACGTGGCCGCAAGTATAGCGGCCCTAATTCAAATTATAATGTATTTGTGTGTGTGTGTGTGTGTGTGATTGTGCCATTGAAGTTGGAATTAGCATAGCGCTTGTGTTCATATGAGTCTTTGCCTTTGATCCCGACCATGGCAGCCGGAAATCTGGATCATTGGCTACGACTTGGCCTATTTGCGTGCTCCGTGACCATCGGCAGCCGGAAATCACGGATGCATCGCAGGCTTTGCGACTCTGGCACTTTGTGTAGTTTGTGTCTATGTTGTGTTATGTGTGCAGGTTATGTGCGTCTGTGCTTTATGCGTGAGTGTTCATGATGTTTTGCGATCCCAGTACGCAGGCAGTGTAGGTGTTGTTTGGTGTTTAGTGTTAGTGCTATTTGTTATTTCAAAAAGTTAGTTTGTGCTACTTTACCTATTTTACTACAATTTTATATGTACGTTACATTTTGTGATTTCTTACGTGCTATTTTTTTAGTGTTGGTCTATACCTTATTCTACTGTTATTTGTTTTGATACGATCTACACTAATTCTAAAAGATATTGTTTGATTGTTTTTGCCTCATATTGGTTATTTGATACCTAATATTACTCTTATTCTGTTGTTAGTAAAAAGCCTTAGTCTACTAGTTTATTTTCCACCACCAGGTTAGTAATTTCTTATGACTAATTATACCTAATCGATATGCCCTTATTGGTGCATATCGTATGTCTTTGGCTCTCATTGTTGCAATGCACTAGGCATTTTGAGTCCGTTGAGTGCGCGGTTCCCGAGGAGTATTTACTCCTGGTATCCATAGCACTTGTCACATCCGGTTTTATGTCACATCCGGTAAATTAGTCACTTCCGGGAGTGATTGTATTAGTTTAATAGTTCTCTTCGAGGTGTCTTTTGTGCAGTATTGTCGTTGTTATTTGTGCAGCTCTGTTTATGTGTGGGAAGCTGTCTTGATTCCAAATCATGTCTTTAGTGTTCATATATTGTAATGCTCGTCTATCAGTTTATAGTTCTTGCTGTAATTCTGTGCAGTTTAATACTAAGTGTTCAGGCGTTCCTACGTGTCCGCATGTGCATTGGTTGCCATCCGTTAATTTCATTCTGTATTTGTATGTTGCATACGGTCCGTGTCCTGTAATAAAGTGTATTAGTCCTTGCGTCGGTATGATGTGTTTTGTGTTCAGTCTTTCTCTTATGTTCGGTATTAGTGTGTATGTTCGTCTTCCTGTGCTGCTGTTCGTCCATCGTGTCTGCCATTCGTCAAGTATTTTGTCCTTTATTTGTTTCTTTGTCCTTATGTTATTCGTTTTGAGAAGTTGTGCGATTCTGTCCGGTTCATTTTTGTGTAACCAATATGTTGCTGCTCTTTGCTTGACTTTTAAGTCTAGTGGTAATGTTCCGAGTGTTACGTAAAGTGCGTCGTGTGCGACTGTTGTGTATGCTCCTGTCAATCGTATAAGTGCTGTTCGTTGTGCGCTGTTTATTTTCGATGTAGGTTTTATATAATTTGTCCTATCCGCCCAGATACTTGTAGCATGACAAATCATGGCCGCAAGTACGCTGTTGAGATAAAGTCTTACGCATTGGACTGGTATTTTATATTGTCTTTGTGCTAGGCTCGCTATTGTATGCATTGTGACTGTGGGGTTTGTGCATACGTGTTTATGTGCTGTTCGTAATTTTGTTTTTCGTCGAGTATTACCCCTAGGTATTTTGTGGATTTTGCTCGTTTGATTTTGGAGTCGTGTAGTTTTATGTTTGGGTCTCGTGCGAGGGTCCCTTTCATGATTATGTAGGTTGTTTTTTGTGGGGCAATACTCATTTTGTTCTCTGTACACCATTGCTGTACTGTATGTAGTGCTTTGTTTGTGTTTGTTTCGAGTTCCCTCCTGGAGTCACCTTCCACCGCTAGTAAGATGTCGTCTGCGTACGCCACTACAGACGACATCTCTCCAACAGTATCCAGTTTCTCCAGTAGATTTTCAATAACAATGTCCCAGAAAATGGGGCCACAGACAGAGCCCTGTGGGCATCCCTTGCTAATATGTGTCGTTGTTGTATGTGTGCCATGTAATGTGACGTATCTGTCTCTACAGTAGCTTCTTAGTATATGGTATAGTTGTTGTGGGTAATTTTTGTTTATAAGTTTACTAAATAATGTGGGCCACCAGAGGTTGTTAAAAGCCCCTTCTATGTCGATCATGATTAGTGTTACGTACGTGTGTTGTGAAGTTTCTAACAGTATTTAGTGCGTGGTTGATGGCGTCCTCTGTTGAGCGTCCTTTTCGAAAGCCGTATTGTCCTGGATGTAAGCCTATTGTTTGTCTGTGTGTTTGAATTTTGTTGTGTAGGAGTCGTCGTTTGAATGTTTTCCCAATAGTGTCTAACAAGCAAATAGGTCTGTAAGATCCCGGTTGTTTGGGATCTTTGTCCTTCCCTTTCGGAATGATGATTATTTCTGGCTATTTCCATATGTTAGGGTAGATGGTTTGTCGTAAACATTCGTTGTATAGTTTTGTCAGCGTTGGTATTAGTTTGTCCTTCAGCGCTTTTAATACTTCAATTTAAATCCCGTTCGGTCCTGGTACTTCCTTGTTTCGTCCTGTACAGATAGCCATAAGGATTTTCTCCTCCGTGAAGGGTGATATATCCTCATTTCTGTTCCACGGTCTGTTTCCATTGTTGTTTTGTGTTATTACCGTCTGTCGTTTTTCCTCGTGTTGTTGTGTTTCATCGTCTCTGTTATCTTGTGGTAGTAAGGTTTCTATAAGGAGTGTCGCGCTTTCGTGCCAGTTTGTGGTTTCGTTTCCATCAGGTTTGATTAATGTCGAGTATGTTGTTGGAGGTTTAATCTTATCTTTGACAATTTTGTAGGGAATTCCCCAGGCATCAACTTGCAGGTGTCTTTCTACAAAAGTATCCCATGTCGTTCTTCTCGTTTCGATGAGTTTCGTTTGGTATATGTTTTTCAATGTTCTGTATATGATTAGGTTGTGTTCTCGTTCTTGTGGTGTCAATGGGTTTTGGTATATTTTCCTGACTTTCCTGGCTCATGTTCTGAGTGTCTGAAGTTCGTTTGTCCATTGTACTGTTTTCAGTTTTTGTCGCGTGGGTTGTTGTGGTATTGCTTTTTTCGTGCTTTTTAGTATTGTGTTTCGTAGTTCTTTGGCGTATTCGTGTACATTCTCGTCTGGTTGTATTGGTGGAGGTGGAGTGAATTCGTTTCGTAACTTGTCCCAGTCTGCTTTTTTGTGTTGTATTTTCGTTTGTGTGTGTTGTTATTTTCTTCGATGTGTGTTTGATGTGTTTGTTTATTGAATGTGATTAGATTGTGGTCACTAACTGTAATGCCATCGTGTACTTGCTATCCCTAAATTTTACCGTGTGCTGTACCGTTTGTGGTCGTTATGTCAATGTTTGTTTGTGCACCTGCTCTGTTCTTGTATGTGTGTGGGTTGTTTGGGCAATTTAGTATTTCCAATTGTAGTTGCTGTATTATATTTTCTACCTTCTCCCCTCGCTCGTTGGTTGTGTCGTTGTGCCAGAGTGCGGATTTTCCATTAACGTCTGCTGCTATTAGTAGGTTTATGTTGTTGTATGTGCGTGCTATGTTTGTAAGGTTTTCAATGTATGGTTCTGGGTCATGGCTGAATTGGAAGTAGCTCGTGGCTATTATCCAATTTCCTGTGTGCTTAGTTGAGATCTCTTTGCAGATGCAGTGTGCGTTACTGTGTTTTTGTATTGTCGTTGAAGTAATGTCTTCGTTAAAGAGTATTATGGCTGTCATTGGTACTTCTCCTATGACGATTTGTCTTGGCCGTACCGGCATTCCGGGGATTTTCCGTTTTATCGTGAAAGGTTCCTGTATAAGTACTATGTCTAAGTCGTGTTGTTGTGCTATGTCGCGTATTTCGTGCATGATGGTGTTGCTGTGCATGGCGTTAATCTGGCATATTTTTAGTACCTTAGTCATCAGGGCCATTTTTTGGTGTAGTCGAAAGCGATCCTGCCATGCATTATTATGAACTGTTTGTACAGCTCGGTAGTGTTGAAGTTTTCCTGACTTCGATTAAAGACTTGTCTTAGTAGGTGTGTTAGTTCCGCTGTTTCAGTAGGTCTTTGTAGTTTGTTTGTTTGTGTGCGTTCTGTCTGTGTTACCTGTTCGGTTGTTTTAGGTGCATCAGAAATGTCCTTTGTAATCCCCGTGTCTACTGTTTCTATCGTGTGTCTAATTGTGCGAGTGTTATGTCGTTCTGCTCTAATTCTGTCCCGTTCTCGTTCTGATGGTGGTTTATGTCTCTTATGTGTGGTGACTGTCTTAGTTCTTGTATTTGTATTATTGGTGCGTGAGTTGTTGCCTTCTCTTTCGATACTGATTTTTGGTGTATTATTCATTATCGGTTTTCTGGATAAGTCTTTCCAACAGTAGTTTGTAAGTTGAACAGTCTTTTCTGTCTGGCGTGCATTTTTTGTTTCTTTTCATGCAGGGAACGCATGCCGGGGCTGTATCTTTTTTCGGGCATTCTGCTCTTCTATGATTTGCCTCGTCTTGTCCGCATTGTCCACAAGTGTCCTGTTTGTGTGTACAGTATTTCGCGACGTGTCCTAGGTCTTGGCAGCGCATGCAACGAGGAACTACTAGGTAGTCCTTAACTGCAATGCACCTGGATATATTCAAGAAAGTCGATTATCAAAATCATAATTCTCAATGAATTTTTTGAAATGCAGCAATTCGAATTAAACAATCTTTAAATAAGGCCACGGTTACATAAACAATTGTAAACGTCAAAATAATTTCAGATAAATGACAATCAATAATAGCTTTTAAAATTGTAACCGACTTACATATCCCCCAAATTAGGATATATATGTAATCAAATGGAATTATTAAATCTTGCGTTAGATTGTTACAATGTATAATTGAAGGATATATTACAGAAGGTTAATGGAAGTTCATAAACCAGATATGAGAACGGATATGAATACTTTGTAATCCAGACGCAACATGACACTGCAGGTGCAGGTCACAATATATAATAAGAAACTTATTGTTAGAATTAAGATTACTAAAAAGTCTTTGTATTAAATAAAAAAATAGCAGACATGGGATCTGCAGTTCCCACAAGCAATGTGAGGGGCAGGGATAGCATAAATATCCTCTGGAGCCCAAGATGGCCAGTCAGTCAAGAGCTTCACAACTTTAACATTGTTGGTTGTTTAGCTATTCACCCTAATTTTAGTTAATTTAAAGTGAAAGTCAGCTTAGAATATTTTGGATCCCAATACGTTACTTCATATAACGTACCTGCAATTAAAATTAGTATTGTAATTTCTGTTTTAAATAAATTGATAGAAGAGCTTTTTGTAAGAAGCCTTTTTAAAAAGCCGCCTCAAGAGGCCCAAAACCTATCTGGCGCCATCTATTCGGATAGTGTTAATACTAAAATACGCGAACAGATTCGTATATAGAATTCCCACATCGTGGAGGGGTCGATAACTCGCAAAAAGTGTGTACACTTAGTTGATGATTTACGAGGATTAATAAGGATTGATAAGGATTGACAAACATTGACAGAGATTCACAAATATTAAAAGAGAATGACAAGAATTGACAAAAATTTATTGAAGATTGATTGAGATTGACTTATGATTGCGAGGGATTGACAATGTTTAAAAGATAACATTACGTTTTAAGAATAATTAAAAGCAATCAATTCTTTGTCAATTTAAATGTATCTGTAGTCAATTCTACGTAAATGTGGTGATCAGTCGCTAAAAATGACATTCCTAGTGGTAATATAATATTTAGGCTACTTATATGAAGGAAAAATGAAAAATATACAGAAGAAGTGTAACACAGTTTATATAATAAGCTGCTAATAAAAGAAAATAATTATAAAAGCAACCGAACACGGTTTCATAACAGAAATATAATATTTTATACTATAGATACTTTAAAATTAAATGGAAAACAAATTACATGCTAATCATTATAAATAAACTACGTTTTATTAGTAGATACGAGGGCCATTTTTTTTCAATCTCCGATAGGCTATAAGTAAAAGACAAGTTTATATAAAACAATAATTTTATTACCAAAAGATTGGTACACTTACGTTTACTTTTCGATATAATCACCGAAGAAATTAAGACATTTGTCATATCTGTGGACAAGCTTTTCAATACCCTGTTCAAAAAAAAGTTGCCGCCAATGAATTCAAGTAGTCCTTGACGTTAGTTTGAAGGTCCTCATTAGTTTGAAAGCGCTTCCCACCAAGCCACGTCTTCAGGTCAGAAAAAATATGAAAATCGCTTGGTGCTAAATCAGGACTGTATGGCGGATGATTGAAAATGTCCCATCCAAATTGTTCAAAAAGCCGTTGAGTTG
The DNA here is from genome assembly GCA_036346225.1 of Platerodrilus igneus. Taxonomy (NCBI): domain Eukaryota; kingdom Metazoa; phylum Arthropoda; class Insecta; order Coleoptera; family Lycidae; genus Platerodrilus; species Platerodrilus igneus. The sequence continues at coordinate 3,009,263 of JARFIW010000668.1, read as the reverse complement.
CTCCAGCAGTGTGTGGACGGGCATTGTCGTGAATCAGAACAACTCCAGCGGTCAGCTTTCCTCTTCGTTTGTTCTGAATGGCTCTACGCAGCTGTCGTAAAGTTTCACAATAAACAGCTGCAGTGATTGTGGTTCCGGGCTCCATAAATTCCACAAGCAACACATCTTGTTGGTCCCAAAACACAGTAACCATGGTCTTTCTGTTGTTGAAGGTTTGTTTGAATTTCTTTGGTTTGTTTGGTGAAGTTGAATGCTTCCATTGTTGTGATTGCCGTTTTGTTTCCGGTGTGTCGTATTGAATCCAGGTTTCATCTCCAGTCACGATTGATTTCAAAAAGTTGTGTCCTTTATCATGATAATGGTCAAGGAACGCCAACGCGGACGCCATTCGTCGAGTTTCGTGGCCGTCCGTCAACATTTTTGGGACCCAACGTGCACAAAGTTTTTTGTAGCCTAACCGTTCAGTAACAATAGAGTACAAAACAGACCTTGAAATTTCTAGTGAATCTGCGGTTTTCTTTAACGATTCTGTCAACAGGTTGAACCAGGTCATCTGAAATGACAGATTTGCGCCCTTGGCCCCCTTCATCATGCACATTATTACGGCCATCTTTAAACTTTCGACACCATTCACGCACAACACATTAACTCATGAAGTTTTCCCCATACACGCGACTCATTCTTCGATGGTTTTCTGCAGCACTATGGCCTTCAGCCTGTAGAAACGAATCACACTTCGCACTTCACACTTGGCGGGATCATCAATAATAGCGGACATGTTTACGTGGCTCTAGCACAACGCCGACTGACGCCTGAATGTCAACAATGGCGGAGTGCGTAGTGCGAGAGCTGCGCAGTCGCCTACAGCGCATGCCCGCTTTCTTCTACCCGCGTGGCGTCTGCACGGAGCGATCGGAGGTTGAAAAAAAATGGCTCTCGTACTATACGAAGTAATAAAAATAAGAGCGACTATGAATGACTCGAAAACAGAAGATAATAAAAACTAGAAAACTTAAAAATGAAAAGTAACACGTGCTAATTTTTACTCCTTATTTCTTTCAGTAAGTTGTGGGTAACGTGTTTAAATATACATAATTGCATCCTTTTCTACGACTTGGTCAAATGTTCCACTCATTGGTTTGCAACATAGGTTTAGGAATTGTACACAAATAGTAACGCAAAAGATGATATCCGTGAGTGGCTACTGAAGACTGATGCAGTAGGTACACCATTATTGTTCACCAAGTACCAGGTACACAAAGCAGCTATTTCATTCACTCTCTTTATGGCAGCAGTTAGTGAAGACAATTCGCGTTCTTGTGTTGTTCCTTTAATGTAGTTGAATGCTATGACAAAACCAATAAATGAACGATACCCTTCTTCGGTAGTAAATGAGCACCAGTCAAGTCACCTATATGAACATTAGATTTTGTTGTCGTAGCACACAGTGAATCACGTACGCAACCAAAATAACAATTATTTTGCTGTGTGTTCTGTGTATCATTATACATTACACGTTGAAGTCTATCGCTGCTGATATAAAATCGCCAAAATTAAGTAACCAGCATACAATACACTTGCATATTGCAGCTGGAAATCCATTATCATTTTGAATATTCCAAAAAAAGCTTGATTGAGATATCTGTAATTCGTCTTCAGGTTCCTCGTCTGAAAAACTGTTTACAACCTTTCCAATGAGCTAGGATAGAAAGATTTTTTGCAAGATCCTCTAGCAAAGCGTCATTTTTATCCAAATGCATTTCTTCTGCTTCACTACCTGAACTATCATCGCTTGGCTTGGAAACAGCGGACTCTAAAATGAAAACAAGCACGTTTAGAGAATCAAAATGGTGAAATTCGGAATCACAGTCCATTCCTACTGCTAATGCATCTTTGAAAGCTTAATCTCTAGCATATAAAATCATTCGATTGATAGCATCATCCGAAGAAGTATCTTCTGTGGTACACAAGCTTTGTAATTCCAAGTATCATTTATCTGTTGCTTAAAAATTTTTGGAAACACAATAATGCCCCGATAGTTTGGGCTCTACACGTAATTGAAATTAAATTCGTTTATTTCTGCAAATTATATCTAACATATTGAAATTCACTATAGTACAGTAGGCATTAGCCATAGATCTAAGAGCACGAAAATAGCTTTTGCACGGTTGACTACTAAAAAGGGCTGGAATAAAAAGAGCAACATTTTTGCAAATTTTAAGATAGCGAAAAACTTTTATTAGTGAGTATGTTACGGTTATTTTCGACGATAGAGTCAAATACGTCCATTTTTTGTGGTAATTTGTTTTTTATTCACTTAGCTTCTGTTTCTATTCAAAACCTCATCCTGTATTTTTACCTCATTACAATAGTACGCGCAATCATAACATTTCTTTCAAATCTATTCATTGTAAAACGAAAATTTATTCGATAAATTATATAGTCAATACCCTGTTTTAGGTATTCGTTCATTTGTTAAACATTCCCATAACGTATAATTGCTTTCGCTTGTGTTTCCTATTTAAAGACTTGTCGAAATAATAGATCCTACTATTATTTGATAGCGCGTTTTCCAGTTTGCTAATCGCGCTTTCGATAACGCGAGTATTGCAGTACGAACTCGTGTTATTTGAACCCATTTTTGAATTTGATTCCGCAGCTTGTGCGTTGAAATATTTTCTACATTATTCGTCACAGTACTACAAAAGCAATGCACGTTTTTTTGTTTGACAAGTAGGAGGCATCTTGCGTGTATTCGTGAGTTTTCCCACACTTACCCATTCTAATCAGATTCTCTTTTTAGCTCTTAATTAGAGGCCAAATGGCTTCTTTTTTATGTAGGCCCAACTGTTCGCTGACGTAGACCAACTGCTTTTATGTGTAGACCGCTGCTGCAGTTACGGTGGCAGGGCGGATGGATCCTGACTACCCTGACGTTGCAGTGCTGATTCACCCTTGACGGGTTGCAAGATAAGCATCCCGACGCATAGAGGTATATGACTCGTTTTCTTTTATGTACATCGAGATTATTATTTATCAGCGGTTGATGTTGTGAAACCCGTTCACTATACATGTTTAAAAGCTAGCTTCGCTAGTGCTTCTTGTTATATTTCTTTAATTCTTACTACAACTTGGTCTACATTGAATACTTTCATTTAATACACTTGCTATTGAGAAAGTCTAAGCATTACTTTTTTTCCAATGAGTTTTATTACATGTTAATTACGAAATGCGCACTTCATGGATCCATTATAAGATTTGTCCTTTACAATATAACTTAAATTTAATACTTGTCTTTGTCCATGTGAATCAGGAAAGTTTAATTTATTTTTATGGTTAATAGATAATCGTGTGCGACGTGTTTTTTTATTTGTTTTTTTTTTTGGTATGTAGGCGAATTTTCCCTCTCTCCCGCTTAGTAGTTAGCCTGGTATTTGCTTTTATTCTTGCTACGTCTAGGTACGTAGCATAAATTCTGACGCGTGGGGCTGCGAATTTGTTCTAGTTCATTTTTTTGTGCTCCGATTTTGTTTCGTGTAACTTTGGCCCCGATTTTGTTTTTGTTAACGGTTACTTCGATGTAATTTTGTTTAATTTATACTCCGGCGTTGTTTTAGTTAATTTTTGCTCCATTTTTTTTTGTTGTTAGTGGCTCAGTTCCTACATTACCCGCATTTCTCGGCCTGATGCTACTTGTTTTTTCTTCCTTTACGTTCGAGCTTTTGTTTATTTTTTCTTTTTCTTTCGTCTCTCTGGTGTTCCTTATATGAGGATTGGTTTTCTTTATTTCTTGTGTGGGTTCGATTTTCCTAAAATTTAGTTCAGCTTTCCTTCTTAATCGCTCAACATCAGTGGTTAGCTCATGTCAGATAATTGGAATTGCGTTTTTGCCAATAATTGTAGACCCTTTGAAAGCTCTGGCGCCCTATTTCTAATTGTATTGACTTTATTCTCTTGCGTTTAGTACCTTTTTTCGAAATTTAATCCGTTTGTTACTTCCGTTTTGAATAAAATCGTTTTATTTTGATTCACTTCTGATATTTTATAGTTTATTCGGTTGTTGTTGGTACTTTCGCATTACTTTTATATACTATGTGTATTTCTTTTGTCACAATGGTTATGTGGAGGTTAGATGTAAATAGGCTGTTAAAACCCAAACTCTAATATGATTTATCTTCTCGAAGATTTGACTCTGACATTAAGTCGAGGGGTTGCGTAAAGCCATCCGCAACGCGATTCAAGTGGAAATGAACCAGTCTTTTACTCCTAGCCTTTATACAATTACGTTTGCAGAGAATTATGAGGCTATTAAACGCGCACTTACTGAGCTTGGACAGTCTTCTGACGATTTTACTGGGAATGTTACTGATAATAAGTTTACCCGTTTACGCTCCTTATGGGTACAAATTCAGCGATGTTGTAAATTGATGGTGCTTAGCTCTGAGGAGGTAGCTCTTATGAAAAATAAATTATTATTCGCTTTACAGACCATTCGATCGGATGTTGAGGTGACTGTTAGAAAATTCAAACGTGTTACTTTTGCTGATTTTAGTCAACAGCCTTCTTCCAGTCCTCAAACTCTTAATGAAGCTACCGTCGTCATCGAAGAAGTTCCTTATCTTTTTTCTGATTCCGAGGAAGAATTGGATACCTCTACTTCTGTCAATAATATGATCCCTACTAAAGGATACTCGCTCGCTAAATTGAATGTCTCTTTTTCAGGTGGAGGTTCTTTACCGGAATTCTTGTTTCGTATTAAGGAATTCAGTGTCTCGCGTAATATTTCTGCTCGGCAACTTTTTCGTTTTACTCCGGAATTACTTACCGGAAAGGCTTTATTCCTTTTCCGCACACATCAGCGTTCCCTCAAATGTTGGGACGACGTTGTTACTTTATTGTACTCAGAATTCCTACCCCTGAATTTTGCTTATAAGTCTGCCACTATTGAGAAAAATACTTTTACTTCACATGACCGAGTTGTTAAGGTTTCTCCTACGCCTACGGGTAGATCAGATACTTTCGCCGTACTTTCTACTGTTCTTCCTTCTAGTTCTACTTCTACTCGTCAGGTCGTATGCTTTAATTGCGACAAACATGGTCATGTTTCGACCCGTTGTACTCGTCCTAAAGTACTCCACTGTTGTGGTTGTGGATATAAGGGAGTTACTTGCCACAACTGTCCACACTGCCATCCTACTCCTAATAGGTTTTCGAATAATCCTTCAAATTCTGCCCTTACTTCTAGATGTCTAATTTTATCTACTCCTCACTCTACGTTCTCTCCTCTACCTCATTCGGATCATCCTGCTACTACTATCAAAACATACCTATTTTCGGCAAATGTAGCTTCGAACAAACTTTCTTCTGTTTCTAGTTCTACGTCCTATTTTACTCTTCCTTCGCTCGCCCTACTCATTCACTCTCACCCCAGACTTTGCCTCCACCATCATTACAACCCATACTTCAAATTAATGACTTGCAGCTAGCTTCTCAAGAGTTTGTACTCGCTATCTTAAACGATTCTAGTCAAGAAATTTCTGTCGTAACTACAATAACAGCTGTAGCTAAATTGACGACAACTTCTAATTTAGTCAGCGAAGGTTCCGTTGAAGTCCATGAACCTGTATCTTTAATGTCTGTTGCTGTTGCTGTCAAAATTTTACATGTTTCTGCTTTCTTAAATTGTTCTACTCAAGAAACTTCTGTCGTGCCTGCAATAACAGCCGTAGCTGAACTGACGGTAATTGCTAATACGGATAGAGAAGGTCCTGTTGAAGTCAGGGAACCCGTCGCTATGATGCCTGTTGCTGTTGTCGTCCAAGTTTTAAAGGATTCTGTTTCGTTATCTACTATTGTTAAGGAATCAGTTCCTATTGTGGCTGAAGTTTTGTCTGTTCCTACTCTGTTGTCTAACAGTAATGAAATCTTACTTGATTCTATTCCTTTATCGGACGTTAATGAAACGATACTTACTCTTATTCATTTTTCTCATGCTGACAAGATGCTACTTGCTTCTGTTCTTTTAACTAAGGTCGGTGAAATCCTAGCTGATGTCGTGTTATCTAATGTTGACGAAGATCAACCTGATTCTGCTTTCTCATCTATTAGGGATGAAGTTCTTCCTGATACTGTTTGTTCTTGTAACGTTGATGAACTTCTACCTGATTCTGTTCTTTTATGTAATATGGTTGAAGTGTTATCGTATTATGCTCCTTTTTCTAGGGTTGATATTCCTACAGCCAATGCTGTTCTCTTTCTTAACTGTGATACTTCTAGTCCTCTATCTAACGCCGTTGAAATTTTATCTACTTCTGTCCCTCTAGCTAATGTAACTGAGGTGTGCTCTGCTGTGTTTCTTTTCGTAAGGTTGATTCTCTTACAGCCAATACTTTTTCTTTTTCTACTGTTGATATTCGGGCAACCCATGATGTTTCCTTTTCTGCCATTGACTTTCTTACCACCAATCCTAGCAACAAACAACGTCCTTTTATGACGCGTTATGAGCTTTCAAAACTACCCTTGCCATCTTCTAAACCTTGTGCTACAACTATTACACCCCCTGCTGTCCCTGTTTTACGAAAACTGACCGTAAGAGGTAGAAATTTGTCTATGCTCCTTCCGAAGTGGAAGATGTATGTCGGCGAAGTCCTAATATCTTGGATCTACCTTCCACTTTCCTACTGGCGGCGTAAACATTTTAAGCTCAATATCTAGTACTCGCGTCCCAGATTCTTATTCCCACTTTGCTCTCTTGAAGTTTTGATTTTTGGACTTTACGATCTTTTTATTTACTTGCCTGTTTGCTAAGTTTTCTTTCGTTTTCTTGCTTTTTCTTAACCCGTGTGGGTCCGGGAATAGAATAACCACATGGTACGATCTGCCTGTCGTGGGAGGCGACTACAGCGGTCCTACACAACACATACACACACGTACACTTTATACACGCACAACACATATACACACATTTCTTACACACCCACACACACACACATATACACACACACGCACGCACACGAACACATTTTCTCACACATAACTACACTGGGATTCTGTTTTATTTTCTTTTGTACGATTTTTTTTGGGTTTTTTCTCGTTCCTTTCGTTTCACATTCCTCTCCTTTTTTGTCCTCTTGCTGGTCTTCTTTGCTGTCGGTCCCTAATCCGATTGTGTTTCGTCCATCCGCTCCTATGGTAGGTGCTTTCTAGTCCGTTTTTTTTTGGAAACCACGACTTAGTCAACTTTAGGACTAGTTAGTATTTCTTTTCTTTGGTTCTTCGGTTTTGGGTACCACAGTTAGTAGTACATCGTTTTCTTTTACCAGCGCTCTCCCTCTCTTCCTTTCGTCCTCCCTTGTTGTCCCTTTTGTTTACTTGAGGCTTGACCTTTAGGTACTGTTTTGGTTGGCACTGTTGGTTTTCTTCCTTGTTGCTTTTCTTCACTTACTTCTTCTCTTACTGTTTCTTCCGAGAAACATCCGTCCGTTGATAACTCCGCAGTGCTGAAGCCGTTCCACCTTAATACTCCCTGTATGTTTGTTGTGGTTTGTTTAGTATTCTTCTTAAGTTTTTTTGGGAATTAAACCACTTATATTTTTTAAAATGATCTTTATTAACGTTTCGATCCATGTCCTAGGATCGTTGTCAAAATAATAAAAACTTCAAGTTTGACGTTTATGACATAAATTGAAGGTTACTTTGATTTATTGATGTTTGAAATATTTGGTTTGATTACACTAAGCAAAAAATTTTTTTGTGGTTCTTTGAGCCGGATGATTTTTTTTTGTGATTTCTTTTCAGTTTGTTTTATTGTTTTGTTGGTCCTTTACTTCTCCCTTCTCACCCCGAACTTTTACTTTTGCTGGGGGAAAGAGAGGAGGGGGGGGGGGTGATTTGTTGCGTTAAATTTCACCCGACTGAATATTTTCATTCAATTTCTGACATTCTTAAATTCTCCAACAATACCCTATATAGTGTACCTGTTCAAAATAAATTCGTTTTAACATAATTTTAACTCAAGTTCATTTTGCTTTTAAAACGAAAATTTATTCGATAAATTAAATAGTCAATACTTTGTTTTAGGTATCCGTTAATTTGCTAAACATTAAACAATTGCTTTCTCTTGTGTTTCCCATTTAAAGACTTGTCGAAGTAATAAATCCTGTTATTAGTTGATAGCGTGCTTTTCAGTTTGCTAATCGAACTTTTGATAACGCTGTTGATGTTGTGAAACCCGTTCACCATACATGTTGAAAAGCTAGCTTTGCTAGTGCTTCTGGTTATATTTCTTTAATTCTTATTACAATTTGATCTACATTTAATACTTTAATTTAACACACTTGCTATTGAGAAAATCTAAGCATTACTTTTTTCCAATAAGTTTTATTACATGTTAGCTACGAAATGCGCACTTCATGGATCCATTATAAGATTTGTCCTTTACAATATAACTTAAATTCATTAATTTTCTTTGTCCATGTAAATCAAGAAATTTTAATTTATTTTTATTGTTAATAGATAATCGTGGGCGACGTGTTTTGTTTTGTTTTTTTTTGTATGTAGGCGAATCCCCCCACTCTCCGCGTTTGGTAGTTAACCTGGTATTTACTTTTTTTCCGGCTACGTCTAGATACGTAGCAAGTGTTAATTAAAATTGTTTATAACATTTTTACTTTTGAAGCTATTGACTGAAATTGTAGAGCACATTTAGGGTACAAACGATAATAATTGTTAAAAATCTAATATTGGAATTAGCTTTTATTTAACGTACAATTGGCATCGGCTTGTTTAATTTATTTGTAATTTTCCTTTTGTTGAAGTTAGAGGTTTGAATTTTGCGCTTCCTAAACAATAGTAAATTTAGTATTTTACTTTGTTTAGTGCTAAAAAAATATAAAATAGACACCAGTCAAAATTGATCAATTTTAAATTTTTTATTTACTGTTGAAGATTTGGATTTTTGAGTATATTGGGGAGGAACCAAAAACAAAGACAAATGTTGGAAAAATGTAATATTTAAATATACTTGGTGCTAGGGTTTATATTAATTTGTTTTATAATTTCAATTGTTTATAATTTGCTTCTTGCACTATTGGCTCCAGGTTTAAGGTAAAGTAGGAAGCAAGGCGAGTGTAACGAAAGAGATTATGAAAAATTTAGCTCGCTGCTGAGCGTACAACTATTAAAAATTTACCTAATTTGTTTGTGATATTTGGATGTAACACATATACTAATAAGTTTTGAAGAAACTCAAGTATTGAGCTGGAAATTGGCTGTAACGTGCATTTTTAATAGTTTAACCTTTTGACGCTTTTTCTCAATTAATAAATACCTTTCTGCAATTACTATTTCTATATTTTATATTTATTAACTCCTTAGGCGAATGCGTCGTATTGTAATGAGTGGATTGCATCGTTTTCTTTTGATCGCTGTTTGTATCAAGTAAATACTTTCGAATAGTTTTCATATTGTATGCAATTTAACTCGCGTGTATAAATAAAGATAGATAAATTGAAGCTTGATTCTCATTAATAAATAAATTCCAACTTATCGAAAACGATAAACAGCCTGTAATTAATTATTAGATACGATTGTTACATTCACGTTTGAGATGTTCCTTATGTTATTAGCGCGGTAGATAATAGTCGATAAGCGGTTATAATAGCGACGAGTTGTGGAGTTCTGTTCTGTTTCGATATATTAAGTACGTTGAAGATACTGCTTTTTGTTTGCTTTGATAATAGTAAAAATTACTGCGGGATCAATTTTCGTATTGTTCGTGAACAAGCACGCCGGGTTTTTAGTTGATTTTCTGTTGAAAATAAAGGGAGTAGAGCTTGAAAAACTCGAGGCATGTGTGCCTTCCGGAACATGTGACGGACGGTTTTTATTGCTTACGCGTGTCTTACTAATTGTTTTTAGTTGTTTTTCTTGTAGAATAAAAGTTTTTACGGAACATTGACTTAGTGATTACGCGTCGCTTTACTAATGGTGTTTTTAGTTGTTTGTCTTGGGAGATAAATGTTTTACGGAACATTTTGACGGACGTACTTTAGTGATACACGTGCTTTACTCATTGTGGTTTTCCTAGTTGCTTTGTCTTTTTGATTTTTTTAAACTGTGTGTGTGCAATCTAGTTTCGCGGTCCTTTTTCTTTTCAAAGTAGCGCACACTTTGGATTATTTAAATACAGTGATACTGTAGTTTCTGAATTTTTGAACAACAAAGAATCTAAAATAGATCATTGCTTGCGCAAATTTCGTTATTTGCGAAATATAACAGATCACCGGCTTACAAAGGTATTGGTTGAAGTTTCTCACTGCTTTTTTGGGATGTTTATGAAAATAATATCCATGTGGTCCCAGTTGAAATTAAACTAGTGCTACAGAATATTTCGAAATTATTGTCTTAGGAAATAGAATTACCAAGAAATTTATCAAGGCTACCTAGTTCCGACGCGTGAGAATGTCTGCTCCTAACACCAGTGAAATTCGTAGGTGTGATTAGTGTAACGTGTGATAAGTTCCATCAACACCCTCACAGTCAAGGGTGAAGTGCTTCGTTAGTGCAGGACATCGTTGAATCCCACCCTTCCGTTGCAAGGAAGCGTTGCTGAAGGACTTTTGTAAGTTGAACTATTTCCTACTGGTTATTACTGTAAATATCTATCCGCTGCTTTACCATATCTTTGTCGTTCTGATACCTTTTACCATAGACTTGCATGCTATTTTAAAATAAAATAAAAAAAATCAATACTACTGGACTACTCATATTGATTGTGTTTACCTATTTATATTTTGTTAAAATTTTGTCTGCTTTATGTCTAATTGGTGTGTGAGGAAACGTTTCTGCTACTCCCCAATATTACCACACTTTGTACTAAAGATTTGTTATATTGCTTTTAACGTTGTTATATTATATAGATTATTCCCAACAGTTTTTTTTTATTCTACAAAGTACTGAACAATTTATACTTGATCGGTATGCTATGCTTTTTCTTTGTTTCAGGTTTGCAGGACTAATTTATTTTTTTTCAGGTTTGCTATTTTAATTTTTCTATTGCAGGTACTGTTACTAATTCCTTACAGCCGTGTACCTTATATGTTGGTCTGCTTTCTACAACCCCCCCTAATCTCCGATTGAGACAGGTCATTTCTTTGATTTTCTTTGTGTTACGTACGGCCACGAGCCAATGTAGCATAAATTTGACGAACCAACGTGGCTGCCCCGATAATAACGTCACATGGCACCAAGCAGGTTTTGGTAAGTCTTCTTACTTCTCAACATTAGCCGATGTAGTTTCAAAACGTATTCTATACGCAGCAAAATACAGATTTTTTTAAATTTGTTGTTACCTTCACTCACATAAAATAAGCAAAGACGTATATGATTCAATATAAGTTTATAATTACTACGTTTGCACTCAAATACAAAAGTAACATTTTGCGCGTTTTAGGGCGAAAAAAAAGAGAAAAACAAATAAAAAGTAAATATCCAAAATTAATTTCATTTCACTGATTGCTTGAAATATCAAAAAGTCTATAAAATGGTTAATACTTACATCTTCCTCGGGTTCTTGTACAAAATCTTTTTCATACAAAGTTAACGGGTTCAGTCTTACATTTGCTACAGCTACAAGTAACCATATCACAACAAACTAAAACCAAATCGTTTTCATTTCAAGATAGTATCTTGGGTATAAAACTCTCACCTTTTCCATCTAAATGAATTAAATCCTAGAACTCTACTAATAACAAATAAGCAATGACAGTACTTTCACACACTGTTGGTAGTTGCATCTAAAGAATATTTATAACATCTTCGTTGAATCCCTTCTTTCTTGCGTTGTAAGATACTTGACATGTCTATAATTATCGTCGCATTTTTTTTTACATTACATTAGTAATAATTTGAATTATTACATCTTTATAACTTTTTATATTTATGTTCAAAGAAAGTCACTGACTGCGAGTTCACTTTTAATGCTAGAACGTGAGAGCATGATGATGCTTATAAATTAAAAGATGTGGGTAATTATTAAGAATCACATCTTAATATTTCATTTAAAGATGCATCAGGAGACTTACATAAGTTCTGATTCTGCTGCGAAATAGTTAGCAATTATCAAAGTCGAAATCTTTATTCATAAACAAATATAATTATATCTTGTAATTTCTATTATTTTTCTTGTAACATATGCTTTCCGCACTTGGTAATTTATGTACGCTTTCGGTAGTGTTTCCATAATTAACACGGTTTTCTCTTACAATCTTGTCTCGTTTACCGTTTTTATTCTGTATTTAGAAAATGTTTTTAAATTTCTATTACTCTCGTTTATTAGTTTTACATCGTTAACACCATACTTATCTAAATAAGACGTCCGAGAGTAAAACTTAGCATTTATTAGTACTAACCTTTTTTTTCATTTAAAAATAAATTCTTATAAATCGAATTAACTTTGTTATTATATTTTATAAAGTCTATGATCTGAAAAATGTTTAGAAACTTCTCCTACTTAATAAAAATCCTATATTTTAGACGTGATTTTTCAAATGTATTTAGCCTAATGAAAAATTCTACCTAAGGGAACAGGAACTCTTTGAAGATGACGCCCTAAAAAATTCTCACCGGACAAAATTTAATTTTTTTAAAGATAATTCAAAGGGACAGTCTACATTTAGCAGAAGAGTAAACGTGTTGCAAACAGTTTTTGACCCTTAGAATATCTAACAGGTAGTCACAGAAAATTTCACGAAGTACTCTGATAAAAATCTCGTTTCGATAAAATACCGAAAACCTCGACTGTACTAACAAAAATTTTTAATTGACGACTAACTCAGTGGGACGGTTGGTGCGTTTGACGTGAGTTCCAGAATGCTATCGGGTATGAAATGTGGTCTTGTCGGGAAATACTTTGGACGCCACCTACTTGTGCAGTTGTTTTATTTGGATAGTTATACGAACCCGGTGGAATGAAAATGCTTTATAGCCAAAGTGTGGGACTCTCCTTGCGGCATACCCACTAAAACCACTTCTCCTGGCGGGTGCGTCTGCCAAACGGCTCCGCCGCACTACGGCCTAAAAGGTTTATTGTGCTGACCCTGGTTAAGTATTATACCCAGTCTGCGAAACCTGCACCCCGTATTATAGCGTACAGGTCCCTCGAGGAAAGGATATCTACTTCCTTCGGGTCTAACTTTGGTCGCCCGAATAGGCGCTGTCTCGTTCTACCCAACGCCTCAGATTTACATAATACATGTATGTCAGTCTCCGGTTTCTCTAAGCAAAGCCTGCATTCGAGATTTCCGCTATATTTGTGCATCCTCTGGAGATGAACCTTGACAGAAGTATGTCCTGTTAGGAACCCCACAGTGATTCTGAGCTGTTCCCTGCTTAAACAAAGCAATTCCTGAGTTCTGTGTTTGCTAGACCCCTTTACCAGCGCCTTGCTATGTGTTGGTCCTGGTCTGTTCTGCCAGTCTCTTAAGTGTTGGTTGCACATCCATCCGCCAATATAGTTACGGATGGCAGCTTTTGTGACTCCCAAGACAGGTTTGGGACCGATAAATGGTCCTTGCGTCCCGTCTTGCAAGTTCGTCTGCAATTTCATTTCCCCTGATGACCTGGCACCCACTGTAAAGTAACAAAATTTTGCTGCGCCATTCCATTAAGTGCCTCAATACATTCTCATACGTCTTGGTGACACTTTCTGACTGTCAGACACAATATAGATATGTCTTTTAATACAGACACCTCTTATATTTTCCCGCACACTTTGCAGTATGGCGTGTATTTCCGTTTGAAAAACGGTAGCGTTTTCCTCTAGAAGAACGCTTAAACGTACTTCCGGTCTCTCCCTAAGAAGTCCAGATCCGAACCCGGTCTTGCCCTTAGAGCTATCCGTGTACTAGACCATGCTGCCCGGAGTTAATCTACCATTCATTTCTTCCCACTCCATATCCTGGGTAACGGTCTTGAACAGTGTATCCGGCGGATATTGGGGAGTCATTTGATCTGAACGCATCTCAAACAGATGCCCCAATTTTCCCCAAGTAATCTCGTATGCTCCGAGGCCTTCAAAATTCTAGATTGAAGGTTCTTAAGTCTGTATAATACAAGTCTTGCCTCCCCCACCACCACCAAGTGTAGCGGGGGAAGGCCAAGGAGAGTCTCCATAGCACCAGTGGGCGTGGAACACATCGCCCCTGTAGTACTTACACAGTCCAGTCTCTGGATCCTGCCCAACATTATTTTGGTGCTTGAGTGTTCAGCCTTGGGCCACTATAGCAAGGCTGCATATGTTATTGTTGGCCTGACCACTCTAGTGTACATCCAGTGTACCATGTTCGGTCTTAGCTTCCAGGATTTGTCTAACTATTGCTAAAGAAGTTTCCGCCTTGCGTACGATCTTATCAATCTGCTGGTTCCATGTATTTGGAGTCCAGAGTAACTCCCAAGTACACCACTTCGCCTGACAGGCCGATTTCGTTACCGTTAAGGAAGAGAGGTGTAATGCCCGCAATCTTTCTTCTCCAGGTAAAATATACTAAAGTGAACTTTTGGGGGTTGACTCTAAGGCCTTCCCCAGTTGACCACATCTCTACTATTTTCAGGGCTTCTTGCATTCGACCCTGATAATACTATTGTATTTACTCTCCACTGAGACAGCCAAATCATCAGCATATCCTAGCGGGGTAAACGCTTTTCTGGTCAGCTCCAATAACAGTCCGTCTATGACTAGGTTCCACAACAGGAAAAACAAGACTCCCCCCTGCGGACATCCCCTTGCCACCCGGATCGCCATGGTATCTCCAAGCCATTCGGTGACTGCCACTCTTCCACTAAACATTCAGTCTATCCACCTGCAGCAAATTTCCTCCAACCCAACTGATCTGGTGATCGTCGAGATGGTGCTGAAGGATGTAGTATCAAAGGCTCCCTCGATGTCCAAAAAGACACATAGAAGGATTTCTTTGTTAGCTAGTCTTTTAGACCCTTGAAACCAGGTGATGAATAGCTGACTCTGTTAAAAGTCCTGCTCTAAAAGCAAACTGATTCGGGTGTAATGGGCTAGTTGCCAAAACATTACCCCTAATATGCCTGTCAAGCCGTTTTCCATCGTCTTAAGAAGAAAAGACATAAGACTGATGAGCCTGTAAAATTTTGCCTGTGAGTAGTTCGTACAACCAGGTTTAGCAATAAAGGCTACCCTAGTTAATCTCCAACTACGCCGAATATATTGGATATATTGGAATATAGTGGATCTACTATATACAACTGCCCCACCGATTGAACCCAGTCCTAGCACCTTTTTCTTGCAAATCCTGGATAAGGGCTATATCGCAGTCCCTCATCAGCTTACATAGGGCTGCTGATGCTGCCCTAACTGTGCCGCAGGTTCACTTGAACCGCCATTATCATCAGGTGAATTGCCCTTGATAGGCTTGAGCAAGACTCTTCTCAGCCCGTAATAGGCCTTGAACTTGGCTTGCTCAAGTACGTCATAAGATCTCGAATCGACTAAAAAGGCCAGGATAGTTCCTTCCTTATCAGCTTTCCGGGAACGCATATGCCAGTTTTCAAACTGGGATTCTGTTTCTGCAATCGGGTCCTGACAAGTTTCTCCTCGACATCTCGGTCGGGAATCCATACTAGAACCTTGGGTCTCTTCGGAAGGTCCGTTGTTAGACATGTACCCTCCCCAAGGTCTCCCTTGGTCTCTACATTGTGTTTAACCCACCCCTTCGTTTCTAGGTTTGCACAGGTCAGGCAGAGAACTCCGTCGGCAAACATAGCGCCTCTCGAACTGAGGTGGAATAAAGCTTCCTAAGGGGATCTCGAATATAAGGATCCTAAAGCATGTTCTGGACACTCATCGACTGTCCCTGAGTCAAAACTGAGTCCGGGTGACCTGTCAATGACCACCACTTGCAATCCCCTAACAGCAGCACTATACGACTCAATCTACTCATGGCTCTTGGGGCTGTTTGCTGCCGAAATTTAGATGCAGTCGGTGTGGAAGTCTCTGAACGGGGTTTTTTACTGCCCCAGATCTCCTTCTGTACCGACACATTCTTTGTGGACGGGTTTGACTCCGTCCAAGTCCCATATTTGACTTTCTTGGCTTTCCTCAGCTTCCTACGCTGAGCTCACGAAAGCCTCTTTGCTTGCAGTCCAGTGCCTGTAAGTTTCTTTATAATTTTCTCCATGTCTGATGTTTCAGACACCGGCCTTACAAGCGAACTTGCATCCCGAGTTTGCTCCACCTCCATGGATACATTTTGGTTACCTGTGGGGTCCCCCATTGCTGGTTCCACCTCTTCAGATTCAGTTTTACTAATGGTACCAATATTATTCATGATTGTTTCTACGAGCATGGGAGATGTAAATGCTCACTATGCCAAGTGCCTCCCTGTTGGCATGGAAGACATGAATAAAACGAGGTGCCACCCTGTTTCCCGAGTTTTGGTCCGATTGGGACTGGTCAACTATAAAGCCACGCATCCACTGAGCTCGGTCCTACACCACGGGATTTAAAAATTGTTAACGAGGTTGTCTCCTCTTGGTACGGGCGGTTAAGCCAAGATTCCCATACCCTCTTGCCCGTGAGACATTACTACGAGGGCAGGAAAGGCACGGTGTGACGGTGTTGCAGAATTACCTCACCGGCTTCATTTACCTCAGTGCAGGCCCATTAGCCACGAAACTACAGCTTGGGTTGAGGAGTTTGATCCGCGGGATCGTTTTCACTTGGCTAGGAAACGGATTTTATCCCGCATCAGCACAGTCTCTTGCTCTCCGCCATGTTGTGGGTCGTATACCATACAGGTCACTGGGTTACTGAAAGAGATAAGCTTATCACAATCCTTCGCTGAGTAGATAACCAATCCCTTGGCCATATATCCTCCTATCCGCCACCTGAAGACGCGCCCAATAAGTAACCAACCACTTGGGGTCGTGCAGGGTTGCTACAGAAAATTCCTAAAATGAATAACGCAGGGGGTGCAAATATCGAAGATCAAGAGAGTGATTTTGGATTAAAAATATACCTAAAAATTTCTTAAAACCTAAATTATTTTAAATCTAAAACAAACCTAGAAACGCGTAGGACTATTTAAGACTGGTAACTGCAAAGAAAGTTCATAAGAGCAAATGTTAAACCTGAAAATTCAATTACGTTTCTGGATCATCACAAAGCAATTTATTACGTCAAAACTGTATATATACCGTTTACGATACTGGAAAAACAGATATACAATCTTTACACAAATTTCATCACACATTTCTAAATCTATGGCACAGGTTTTCATTACAAATGCACAGTACAATTTTAAACATATATTAAAAATCAACTATATTATAAATATAAGGACAAATAAAAAACTTAAAACTAAACACAGGTACATACTATCAATACCTCCACTCCAGTATAATTCCAATAGTTTAATTTGATTTCGCATAATCTGGTACATATCAATTATAGTTCAATTAAAGATAGCTATGGGCTCCGACATCCAACACGGGCTTCCAACACATGGGTTGTATAATATCAGGAACCGATGTGCCCCTAAAATAAAATTGAACCGCTTGGCAGGGAATTATTTGAACATACTAGTCTACTTGGCCTTGCTTGCTAACTTTTGATCAAGATACTTGACCTACCAAAGCTGTATTTTCAGCGTTTGTATGTTAAAAGCGAAATTCCCGATAAAAATGAATCTACTCTTTTTAAAACTATGTATGTATGTATATATATATATATATATATATATATATAATTAATAATATTGACTGTTCTTAAAATGTATGTATATGTAAGCAAAGATATTAATAAACTAAAGTAAAATAGTTATTATTTTTATTCTTTATTATTTATTCCTACCTTATGACAATAATAAAGAATAAAAATAATTCCAAACTTCTATAAAACTACCACACTATACAGACTTATAACACCTTTGGTACAATACGATTAGCTTTATTTTTAAGAACTAGTATAACACATTTTAGTTTCTATTTTTATTTTTATCAACTAGACCTATAATAACTATTTTACTTTAGTTCATTAATATCTTTGCTACATTAACTTTAACTTTAATTTTGCAAATATTTATAAGAAACTTTTAAATGTGCACGTATGAACAAAAACCTGTCCATGTCATGTAGATGTCATGTTATGTTTTTAAATTTATATACTTTATAATCGTAAGTAACCTAAATAATTTTGTTATATAAATGTTAAATTATAGACTTTTAGTATCCTGATGAAGAAAATAAACGATTTTCGAAAGCTTGAAATGGTTAAAAGAAGTTTATTCTAAATACATACCCAATCTGACTGTATATATATTACTCATATTTAGACCAGGGTAGAAAATTAAATAATCACATCAAATAATTTTAATCACCGTGTATAATGAATATTATTAGATAATACGCGTTATTAAAACCGTGAAGCATAAAAATTTATTAGTTTCAGTAAAATAAGAGATTTAAATCATGTACAAGACGCTTTATATCAAAAGAAACAGTATTAAAAAGCTCTACGTGTAATTTAATTATTCCTAAGAAAGAAACAAATGGAAATTACGTGCAAAATTTATATTAATTAACCCTATTTTAAGTAACCGGTATTAAACAAAGTGTACACATAATAATTAATATTTAATTTGTATTCGCTAAAAATGAAAGGATAGAAGTCAATTTTAATTGGAGTTAATTAAACCATTATTAATAATAAGCATAAAAGTCTGTGAAAATCCAAGATTAAAATACCACGGAATAAGGCTCTGAGAATTAATAGTATGTTTGAACACCTGCGTAGTTTAAAAAGCTCATTCGGCGAAAATTTTGTAGATAACAAATGGTTTCAAAGAATCTTGGAGAAACCATCGCATAATAGTTACGAGAAATGCTAAAGGTGGGATATTTCACACTCCACATGGACTGAAATAATCAATAATAAGGAATATCAATTTGCACTAATAAGAACAGGGTAGATAGAGACAGATAATAGGCGCAAGACCGAGACACATATAGTAAAAAGGCGTGAGTAGAGCAACGTCATGGGGTTGCGATTGGTTGAAAGTAAAAGGCAAAATTGAGAGGTAGAAATAACAGTTCTGTATAAAATTTAATTAGGTATTCTCAGACGTTGCGTGCCGTGTGGAAATTTTCGGAGATGTAACTGGGGTGAGTACAAAATTCGTAAAAACCGACGCGCGGGCTACGGAATGGGAACCGAGAATGCGAAATTCTTTAGAATTGCCCGTTTTGAGGACTCGACCGACAGACAGGCTAACTTCTATATATACCCAGGGGAATATGAACAAGCTCTCTTAGATCTTCGACTTGATTGAACGCGTTAAACAGTGCTTTTTAGTTTTCCGGTTTTAATAGTTTGCTCGAATATTATGTGATTTAAAACAGCTTGTTCTTTACGTGCTACAATGAATGTACGTTAGTGCACTTAGAAAAGAAGATACAAGGTAATAAAGTTTAGTATCACTGTACCAATTGGTAAAAATTTACAACGACAAATATATACACAAAAGTAGGCAGTTTTGGCGTATATTGGTGAAAGAAGTATGAAGTTCTTTGTTATTTTTCGGGGGTATTAATACTTAAATGGTGCATAAACGGGTCTGGATCCACAAAACAAGGTTCAGATATACACAGATTAGTTCCGGAAAAGCCCTGAAACAACTTTAAATAATTGGGAATCAGAAGCCGTAAATATAACCCAGTTGGAATGGTGTGATTAACAAAAGGGACGATGTACATTGAAGCTACGAGTGCAAGTAACCTTCAGGTAAATTATACTATTTTGTTTGAACTTTGAGATTTTGGTGTGTGTTGAATAACTTTCTAATTTGTTTATTTAAAATGGACAGTAGTGAAATTGTACTAACAATAATATTTTAATTTTAAGGTGAAATTTGCTTGTTTAAGTAGAAAGGGGTATTTAGTATTGATGTTCTGGATTATGATAAAAATATGGGTATGTCTTTGAGCTCAATTAGACGAACCTGGTTAATTAACGTAAAGGGGTGGTAGATGCTCCCTTTGTACTCTGCATATATTGTTATAGTAATTAGTAGGCATCCTACAAGGACTTTAATTCTGGATGCACATTAAAATGATAATAAATTTAATTTTGAAATTTTCCGATATTAAAATTTATGCTGAATATTAATTTTGAAATTTTAATGTATTGTGAATATTGATGTAAATAGAGTTGACGTTGATGTTTGTGGTAGGAATGTGTTTGTTTTTTTTATGTATGAGGATGAAAGCTATCTAGAGGAGCAGCCGAGGCGATTAACAGAAGAAAATCAACAGACCAGGTAATTCAAGAGGTTTCACAACATTCTATATATATATATATATATATATGTATATATATATATATATATATTGCCGTGAAACGCTCATAAAGACCTCGCCAGAGTCAAAAACACTAATTTTCAAAATTATAAAATTTTTACAAATTTTTTTTACCCGGATTCTGCTTCATCAAATTAATTTCTTCAGCAGCTTCCCTGACTAGCTCAGCTGTGCCTCCTCTCGGATACCTAAATTTACTATCATTCTCTTTACCGTTCACACACCATTCAATAAAATCACAAAATAATACAACAATCGTACAATATTTATTTACCACTATTTACAAATAATAATTCATGGTTATGTACAGTTCGGTGCTCAAGTTACACCTCAATAAATGCTATCTTTGTAAAGTACATGTTTTTAAAATTGAAATTTAAAACACATTTAATGCAACATAAGTAAATGGACCCCAAATAATACCTTATCTTTATTTATTACCGCACTAGAGTATGGTGAGCTCATGGTAACCCAGTTTATTAATGTACGCTTTCCACTTTGCATGCTATGACTACAAACTTAATAAACCCATGTACTCTTAACAATTAAATTTAAATTCATCAAAAAATTTAATAAGCTCTACGTACACCTTTTGTTTTATATTCCAAAATACCATAATAATAGTCAATTATACGTATCCTTTTCAATACGTTAAATTACCAAAAATTACCATCAAAGTTCACTCACACATCACAAATAATTTCAACAGTTTATATAAAACAAAACAGCAAATTCAAATGCGTTACCTGGAAAAAGCGTCAAAAGTATATTCCTGAACCCCTCGGCTTCGAGATTATGCTCGCGCTCCACCAGCTATTTATAGATGACAACTCAGTTTAAGCTGAGCTGCGTGCTACCAATTCACCAATTCCAGCATCCAAATCCATGTACATTACACTTGTTTATTATTGCATTATTAATTTACGAGCTTGTTAAAGTATTCGTGGACCTCAGTTAAATTTAAATTACACTCTATTATACTCGCGTTACTAGCTATAAGGCCACAAATAATCTAATACCATTCACTGAAGGTTACAAATTTTTAATATTCACAAGCTTTGTCAGTTGATTATAATACATTGTTAAGCGATGCAAAACGAAAAAGAGACCTCCTCATTCTCCCAGAGTATTTATATCATACAACTAGGCCCCCTTGGCCACACTTTACGCGAACTACTTAATCGAAATTAATATTTCTCCAAATTTTGTCTAGCCGTTTTAAACTTCCAAAAATATTCCCCCGTCAACACGTTATATCCGACAAACTATCACATCCACCTGTCGCGTGTTTGCCTGTTCTAAAACTATCTATTTCGACCAATGATACATTTCAGTGACGTCTTAAAACTCAGACTGTTAATAAAACCTGCAAAGTCAGGTGAAACAGCACGAAGCCACAAATTGCGGGCTAGGTGATGCTGTACTTCCCATAATATGTTCGTGTTAAATATTACATCTTTGCTACTCCTGTCCTGATGAGCGAAACGCGTCGACAGGATGCGCTTGTAGCTAATATTGAGTCACTCGCCATTAAATTTCATTGTTTTATATATATATATATATTGCTGTGATTCCTCTCATATCTCTAGGTACTGGCCCTTTAAAAAAAACATTCGAGCCCCACAGTTTGGGCGTCAAGAATGCTGTGAAACCTTTTAAATCACCTGGTCCGTTGATTCCTTCTGTTAATCGCCTCGGCTGCTCTTCTAGATAACTTCCATTCTCAATCATAAAATTAAACAACACATTCCTACCACAAACATCAACGTTAACTCTATTTACATCAATATTCAGAATACATTAAATTTTCAAATTAAATTTGAACATAAAATTCAGTTTTAAAAGAATTTCGGATTAATTTTATTATCATTTTACTGTGCATCCAAAATTAAAGTCCTTGTTGGATGCCTACTAATTAATATAACAAGATAAGCAGACCGAGTCTGAGTATAAAGGAGCATCTACCACCCTTTACGTTAATTAACCAGGTTTGTCTAATTGAGCTCAAAGACCTACCCAAAGTTTCATCCTATTCCCGAACATCAAAACAAAATACCCCTTTTTACTTAAACAAGCAAATTTCATCTTAAAATTAAATTTTTATGGTTAGAAAAATTCCACTAATGTCCATTTAAAGTAAATCAATTATAAAGTCATTCAATACACACAAAAAATGTCAAACAAAATAGTACAATTTACCTGAAGGTTATTGTCCTCGTAGCTTCAGTGTAATCGTCCCTTTTGTAAATCACACCATTCCAACCGGATTCTATTTACAGCTTCAAGTTGTCAACGCTTTAAAAATGTTCTCCATCACCATTAATTTAAAGTTGTTTCTAGGCTTTTCCGGAACTCATCTGTGTATCTCTGCCTCTGGTTCAGTTGATGCAGACACATTTACGAACCATTTAGTCATTAACACCCCCGCAAACTAGCAAAGAAATTCATACTTCCTTTTACCAATATTACCAATATACGCCAAAACTGCCTACTTTTGGGTATACATTTGTCGTTGTAAATTTTACTAATTGGTACCGTGATAATAAACTTTTATTACCTTGTATCTAAGTGCACTGAAGTACATTCATGTTAGCACGTAAAATAACCAACTATTTTGAGTCACTAAAATATACTAGCACACTTTAAATTATTTAATCAAACTAAAATGCACTGTTTAATATCAAGTCGCGGATGCACGAGCTTTTAACGCATCGAATCGTCGAAAGTCTAAGAGTCTAAGAGAGAAACACATATTCCCGCCTGTATATATAGCGAATAGCCGACACGTCGCTTTGTTCCCTAAAACGGGTAATTCAACGAATTCCTCATTCTACGTTCCCAGTCTGTAGCCTGCACGTCGATTTTATGAATTTAGTACTCACCCCATTGAGATCTCAGAAAATTTCAACACGGCCCGCAAAGTTGTCCGAGAAAAACTAATTACTTTTATACAGAAATTGTTGTTCTACCTCTGATATATGCATCCTATTTTAACCAATCGTAACCCCTTGACGTTGTTTAAATCCCGCCTTTTAAAATATGTGTCTTTGCTTGACGCATTTTCTCTTTCCTTCTCTAACCTGTTCGTATTGGTGCAACTTGACACTCTTCATTATCGATTATATTTTAGTCCACGCGGACTGTTATCTGGGTTTAATAAACCCGTATCGCACATTCTCGTGAATACTAAGTCCCGGTTTCTCCAAGATTCTTTGAAACATTAATTATTTGCCAAATTTACGCAGAATGAGCTTTTTTAAAAATACGCAGGTGTTCTGTATTTCCTGCTAAAGCATCTGATCGTTTCCAATATCCTTAGAATCAACATGTTTATCCAAACAAATTAACTTGAAATTGCCTTTTAAAACACGCAGGGTGTTCAAACGTAACATTTTAAATAACCTTCCTACGATTTGACTATTATTGGGTTTTACAAGTTTTATGCTTATTATTAATAATGGTTCAATTAACTCCAATTAAAAATAATAGCCTTTAATTTTAGTGAATCCTAACTAAATATTAGTTATTATATGTACACTTTGTTTTACTACCGGTTACTTAAAATAGGGTCAATTAATATAAACTTTGCACGTAATTTCCATTTGTTTAGGAATAATTAAATTATCCACTGCGCTTTTCAATACTGCTTCTTTTGATGTAAAGCGTCTTATAGATAATTTAAATTTCTTATTTTACTGAAACGACCGAGTTTATTTATGCTTCAAGGTTTTAATAAAGCGTATTATTTAATGAAATTCCTTATACACGGTAATTAAAATTATTTGATTTGATTATTTAATTTTCTACCCTGGTCTAAATATGAGTAATATATATATATATATATATATATATATATATATATATATATATATATATATATATATTGCTATGATACTCTCACAATTATTCGTACGCCATCGTTTGGGCGGCCATATAAATTATGCTATGAATTAACTGGAGTTGCTATGAACTAACTGGAGCTATCGTGGACCGACCTTGTGTCGACCAATAACAAAACTTGATATGATAACGCCGTGCTCGGTATCAATGGCGTATTCTACTTATAACTCCACCTCTCTGTGTTTATCTCAATCAAGTTACACTCCCACTAAGGTTATTATTCTGCCTCGACTTATTTTATTTTGAATTATAAAATGAAGTTAATTCAATTCCATATAATGAAAACAAATATTATATACAGGTTTTGAAAATTAATAAAATACACTTTCTATCAATTAATATTGTAAATCTTATTTGTCTCAAAAATCATATGCTTTTTAATCAATCTAAAGTCACCAAAAAAACTATTGTTTTATTTTCAAAGAAGCCTGGAACGTTCAAAACCCCTTTATTATTTTACGTACTTTCAACGTATGCAAAAATTCGTTGCTGATTCTGTTACACTATTTTATATTAATTAATCAATTCAATATTCAAACTCAAATAAAAAAATATGTCTTAAAACTAAAAATATCTAACCTGGTCTGTGAGCTTCTTTATTCCCTTCTCGCAACCAAAATTATCGACGCATCCATTATCAACTAATATCAATTAGAATTTTCCATGCATTATTATATACTAAATTATTCTCCACCAATTTGGAATTATTATATACCCATTTGAAATATCTATCCACACGCTTGAATTATTACATTTGAATTATCGTCGTCACCCTCTGGATTATTATTATTAAACTTAGATTTATTATCGTCCAATCACCAAACTTAGATTTAGAATTATTCTCCACCAGCCTCGAATTATTGTCATCAAACTTAGACTTAGAATTATTATGCACCCTCGAATTATTGTCGTCGCTCTTAGAATGTTATCGTCCCCTTCTGGAGCCCTATTATTATTATATTTTAGTTTAAATAAATTCCCAAAATTTTACTTACGTTCATCGTCATTAGAAATTTTCATATTCGTAGCACTATCTGTCATTAAACACTTTTACTATCAATATTTTATTACGTACGCGTTTTCTTTGATTCATAGTGACACAGCTTGGCCTTGTTGAGTTGAAAACTGAGCTCTGTTATCATCCTCGCTGTTAATATATGAGTAGGTCCCCCTCTGTATGTGGGTTTGGCCTACTAATTTTAACCAATCAAGTCTTTCCATTTCCTACACTTAAAGTAGTTTTCTGATGTAACATTCTCGGCCTTTCGAGTAATTGTTGTTTGCTTACAGCTGCATTGTTATCAGACCATGCGGTGTTTTGAAAAATATAATCGCTTTTCTATAATATACACAAATACCTGATGCAATTCGACTTTCAGTTTTCATATATGCTTATTTATTTACGCATTTTTAATTACCTTTACTTATCAAAACTTGTTAATTGTTTGTACGCACTTACACTACGCTTCTTTAAGTTTTATCTCTTATCTCCGTATTATCGTAACTAATTAGAATTTTTTTTGAATGCGTGTTTAATTATATGAACTATGCTCACTTCTAAATACGCGTGCTTCCACAGAAAAATATAGTTATTTGCCTTACTTAAATTTACTGAAACTCTATATACCGGGTGTTAAACATTTACTATTTACCTAATGCATGTATTACTTATTTCTAAGCTAACTATGCGTCCTATTGTTACTATTTGCGTCGCTTAAAACTACTTATACTCTATATACAGGGTGTTAACTGCTTACTATTTACAAACTATCCCAATTACTCAATTTGCTCCTAAATAAATGCAGTTTTCTGCTTCCTATTGTGATTTCTGATTACTACATGACCATTGCTGTAAAATACACCCTTAAACAACCCCTTATCACAGCATTATATATTAAAGTGTCAGTAAAAAAAAGGGTATAAAGGTTATTTGTTGAAGGTAGTGTATACCAAATAAAGCCAAATATCAGATCCCGTAACTGAAAATTTTATGTTTGCCGTACTTTACAAATGTTAAAGTATTTGGAGTATAATAGTCAAAGTATAAGTGCCAAGACGTAAAACAATGACTTGATGACGTGAGAAAGCACAGTATTCAAGGATTTACACTGAGTTGTATATTAATAAGCCATGGAATGTACATTTGCTAATCGAAAACCGGATGCGTCTGTAGAAGTCCACTATTAACCACACAGATCCAGGTTTATATGTGAAACATTTCGGCACTTATTTTAGTAGAATCAACCTTTGGACAAACCTGTAATATCAAAATTATAAGTGAAAAGTATTGTCAAATATGATTGAAGGGTGATGCAGTATTAGGAACCAATGAGTGAACATTTAGAGATAAAATAGGAAAGTGTAAAAGAACGATTATAAGGTATTAGTGACACGAACTTGTTGGGACGATTTTATTGGATGTAGAATTGGTAAAAATGTATAGAAGAGTATGCATATTTTAATTATTATAATCACCTAGGATAAAGTAAACAAAGAGTCGATTTATAAATATTTTGGTAGTAAGACGTGTTTTGTAAACTGCGCTAAGTTTTGAATATTATAAAGTAAAAATAAATAAATTTGAAAAGTTTAAGAGTTTAATTGATATAAAGAAGAATACAGATAAGCGAGAGTAATAAATATAATTAATAGTAACGACGAGTGAAAAGTGTAAGAGTGGATTAGAGAGATTGAAACAGGCGGAATAGATAGTTGGATATTGGAACGAGTTGATTAAAGGCAGAAAGGTATTGAATAGAATTTATGAGATTGAAGGCGGAACTACTGGAATTGATTTGGATATGGTATTATGGATAGAATGGTATTGAGTGGAAATTAGAAGAAAGCAGTGATTTGGAAAGAGCAGATAAAGGAAAAAGAAAGTGTTGATTTGGAACGAGCAGAACGGATTAAGAAAAAAGAAAGCATTGGAGTAGCAGGAGCAGTACGGGTAAAGAAGATATAACATCAGGAAAATTAGCGCAGGGGAAGTAAAATTAAAAGGTAGTCAAAATTCTAAATTCGGTCATATTTATTTTAGATTTGGGGATATAAAAATTAATATAAAGAAACCTGGAGTCTGGACAGCAGATTATTCGTAGTGATAGTGCCACGCATTGTAAAGACGCATACGGCGAGTAAGATTTTAAGCCAGTTTTCATAGAGGCCGACAGCAACGTGTAAAACAGGTGAGTACTGTGTGTTTTGAACGTCAAAGTCAAAATTGGTAATATTAATTTATTTGGCACAAGGCTACGTGGATCTGTTATAAAATTTTGGCATATACAAGTAAAAGATTACAGGTACAAAAATAAAAGTAGTGCTGTTTGGTTGGTGCATTGCACATCTACTTACCACTGAACCCACGGTAAGTAGGTGGATACCCTGGGAAGGCGAGTTTCTAATAGTCGAGGCATATTAATACAGTTTTTGTTTTTATAAACCAACCAAACGTAGATAAAGCACGAGATATAAAGTGAATATTTTTATATCATATATATAATTTAAAATTAAATATAATAAAAAAGCGAGGGGGGGGAAAGCATAAGAATATATATAAGTTCAACAGTAAAGAGTAAACAAACTCCTTTTATTAACAGAAGCACACATAAACAGAAATGAAAATTATAAGTGTCTGAACAATCGTATCAGCTGATGCTACCCAAAATAATATTATTTCTTTGTCAACTATCAGAGAATACAACCTGATACAGAGTATACATAAAATACGGCAGCGATATGCCTTTGTTACCCTATATCAAAGTACACGTGCTCAACATAGGGACAAAGGCCTAGAAAATCAAAATCTCCAGCTTGTTTTTTGTGCTACCCTAAAAGTAACAAATCTATTGGATGCCCATTTCACTAACATTTTCTCAACATACCCTGCATAGGGGAAGAAAGCATATAAATACGATTGCAAATCCAGCAGAATTCAGGTGCTCTCCATAGCTTAAGAACTCAACTAACAGTGCTCACCATAGCATGTAAACCACTTCAGCAGGCAGTGCTCCCCGAAGCCTGCTTAATTCTGACCAGTTACGCTGCACGCCACACCTGGGGCACGTCGCGATAGTTCAGTACCGTAAACCACGTATAGCAGTACTCCCCTTAGCCTGCTTAATTTTGACCAATTACGCTGCCCGGCGCCGTACCTAGGGCACGCCGCATTGCTTCGTTCCGTAGATCGGTAGTTAATTACGTCTGGACAGGAAGCCCCATTCCACCCACCAGGCCAACCGGAAGCAGATGCAGAACGCTCTCCGACGTACCTTTCGAAACACCCTACCGCTACCGAAGCTCCTGCCACCGCTGCCGCCGTCACCGGACCATCTTAAGCACTCACAAGGGCTGCGGCGAAATCTATCCAAGCCGACCCCACGACAATAACGTCACAAGAGGTCGTTTATTATGGTGACGCCGAATGCGACTGCGAGCTGTACCTCAGGGATAGCACCCCCGTGGAGGTCAGTGGCAACACACTCGACGAGGTCTAGGGATCACGACTCTCGAAGCTCTCCAAAGAGTTCTGAAAACCGCCGAAGACGTCTGAACCTCTTCAAACTGCAAATACTTTCTAACTGTCATTATTCATGCTCTTACTCAGCCTCACAAGTAAATCCCTGGGCCTTCCGAAGAATTCCGAAGACTACTGAAGATTTCTGAACCTCTTAATATTGTATATATATTCATTGTATAGTTCTTATGTTTATATCATAATTCTTTATAACTCCACGTTGTCCCACAAGTAAAATACGAAACCGTCCGAAGAGTACCGAGGACCGTCGAAGACGTCTGGACCTCTTCAAACTATAAATACTTTCTAACTATCGTTATTCAAGCTCTCACTCAGCCTCATCAAGGTCTTCCCAAGAGTTACGAAGACTACCGAAGACCCCTGGACCTCTCCGAACTGTGTATATGTTCGTTTACTTAGTATTTAAGTTCCTACTTGGTTCCACAAGCAACCACGAAGTCTTCCGAAGATTACCAAAGATTACTGAAGACTTCCGAATTGCTTCAAAACTGCATAAACTGTTCATTTTAACTATTTAACTTGTACATCTGTGTACTTATAAACTTTCTTTTATATGTTTGCTTGTGCATATTAAACATAACAGTGCTAAGTCTACATACTTTTAGACGCCGTCCACTCATACGATAACAAGTGGCGTCCAACATGATTCGGCCGCCTTCACGGAAGATTTTACAAACAGCGCGCTTGCAAGAACCATCAACATGCCCGAGACGAGAAGTCAAACGACATCAAACGTCCAGCGGGACACCAAACAGCCACCTCTTACCCAGGAAGATACACAATCTTCAACAGTTATGGGACTGCAACAACCTAGGGCGCTCAACAAACACAATCAACCAGAAAAATTGTCACAATCAAGGCGCTAGTGGAGGACCTTTACCACATCGCTACAGCGACCTCTGAAGCAGAGAAACCTACTTTCGTTGGCACCTCTCTAGAGGATTCCACCGAATTCCTTCAACAGATGGAAGCGATAGACGCAGATGTACCTACAACCACCGCTCAACTCGCAGGCCAAACAGCTACATGGTGGAAAGCATACGCGATGTTCCAACCCAGCTACAGCGAATTTAAAAGGTTCTTTCTGAACAAGTATGACAGTCCAACCATTAGAGTCAAAATAACCTCCTAGTACTATGGACAGAAGCAGATGGCGTCTAAACCAGTAGCCGCCTTCCTCGGCACTAACGCGCAGCAAGCTTACCGTCTAAAAATAGACATCAACCAGAACATAAAGCTGTTCACGGACCTCCTCCTGCCGACACTGAGGAACCCAATTCAGTATCACATGCCCACAATAGTATGGGAAATGGTCTCTCGCCTCACCAAAATCGAAGAATACGTAATGGAGGCGACAACAAAGACGACCAACCCCACACCAGCTGCCAGACGTCCACCCACAGCAAAACAACTATTAAGGTACAGCTTCTGCCCACAAAGACATTGGCACCGATATTATCCAACCAGAAACTCGGGAAACGACACCCCGGCCGAGCTGCCCCAACACACCGCCCGGCCGGACGAAACGAACTAGCGCGACTAAACAATACCCACGATGACCCACTACCAAGGATGCCCGTCACCATAAACAGAACGACCTGCAACGCACTACTAGACATAGAGGCAACTTCATATTTGGTCAGGGAAGATTGATCACCCACTAGCTCACTGGTAGAATCCTATCGTACCTCCGCCCATCTAACCGAAACAGCGGCAAAGATGGCTATCAAGGGCAAGTTTCGCACGCCATACATCCTTGGAAACGTGACGGACCATGAAACCTTCCTGGTAGTGGCCAACTTGGCAGATACCTCATCTTGAGGCAATCCTGGCTTCAATGCCAGAAAGCAGTAATGGATCATAAGCGAGAATCCATACATTTTGGAACATACAACGTCCAGATGCTTCACTGGAACTGAAGGACGATAACCGTCTCCACCAGTAGACCACTCAAACAAACCGCAACTCTCGAACCGACAATAGCTAAGGTCCTTCCCGGGCTTCCCCAATTGGCTTCGGAACTATATTCCACGGTGTGCAAATCTCCAGTCACCACTAACTAACTTACTCCAAACCAACCGACGCTTTCAATGGACTCCGGAGACTAAACAAGCCTTCCCAGCCATCCAGCAGACCATTAGGCAACCCCTGAAGCTTCACAGACCAGATTTTAATCAATCTTTCACTTTAGAAACCGACGCCAGTGGTACAGGCATCGCAACAGTCCTCTACCAAGAAGTTGAAGGGTCACGAAACATCAACAGTTATGCCTATGCCAAACTCAACCAATCCGAGAAAAACTACCATGTAAACGAGCAGGAATGTTTGACAGTAATTTGGGCCATCAAGAAGTATTGACCATACTTGGAAAACAAACTTTTTATACTCCGCACAGGCAGCCGTGCATTGTTATGGTTAAACAAGATCAAAGACACCGGTTCCAAACTCACCCGCTGGGCCCTGTTACTACAAAAATTCTCCTTCGGCATATAACTGTCCCGGGACCCAGAATGAGCTTCCGGACCATCTCTCACGCCACCCCGTCAACAATGACATTCCCGAAGAGGCCACGAGCGGAAACCGCCTTTTTCCCCACTAAAAACACCACAGGCGATATATATATATATATATATATATATATATATATATATATATATATATATATATATATCTATATATATATATATATATATATATATATATATCTCAAGACTCATTACCTATGAAAAGTGCATCTAAAAAGTAAGGGACGTGTCGAGATACTTATCTTTCATCTAAAACCGTTGGATGAAACAGTTAACATCGTGCTCTTGCTTTATCTTGCACGCTTAATCATCCGCGAAGATGTACCAGCAAGACATCGTAACCTCGCTCACTGAGAGATTTGTTACGTTAATCGAGGCAGCCACTTTGGGCGCCAAGTTTATGCTACGTTGGCTCGTAGCAGTGCGTAACACCAAGAAAATCAAAGAAATTACAGGGCTCAATCGGAGATTAGGGGGGGTTGTAGAAAGCAGACTGACATATAATGTATGCGGCGGTAAAGAGTTAGTGACAATACCTGCAAGGAAAATAGTTAAGCAAACCTGAAAAAAAAAGAATAAGCATAGCAGCAATGAAAAGTCTAAGTTATTCAGTACTTTGTAGAATGTAAAAAAAACTGTTTAGGTAAACTATATAATATAATCACGATAAAAGCATTACAAAAATTTAAGTGAGGTCATATTGGGGAGTAGCAGAAACGTTTCCTCACACACCAATTAAACATAAATCAGACAAAATGTTAACAAAAGATAAATAAGCAAGACACAATTGATATGAGTAATTCAGTAGTATTGATTTTTTTTCTCTTTTTTTTTCTTAATAGCAGGCAAGTCTATTGTAAAAGGTATGAGAACGACGAAGATATGGCAAAACAACGGATAGATATTTAAAGTAATAACAAGTAGGAAATAGTTCAACTTACAAAAAGTCCTTCAGTAACGCTTCCTTGCAATTGGAGTGTGGGATTCACGATGTCCTGCACTAACGAAGCACTTTACCCTTGACTGTGAGGATGTTGATGGAATTTCTTACACTTTACACTAATCACACCTACGTATTTCACTAGTGTTAGCAGCAGACATTATCACGCTGATGGAACTATGTAGCATTGATAAATTTCTTGTTAATTCTATTTCCTGAGACAATAATTTCGAAATATTTTGTACCACAAATCGTAAAAAAAATGGTAATAAAAATTTAGAATTACGGACTTTCAAGGCACGATGTAATGCATTAAACTAACAGTAACGTGAGGTGTTTTATTTGCTACCTATGGTAACAAAGAAAAATCTAATGCTTTTGAATAACGAAATTTGCGCAAACAATGATCTATTTTAGATTCTTTGGGGTTAGAAAATTTAGAAACTACAGTATCAACTGTCTTTATATGTGAATGAGATACATGTTTATAAGAAGCAACCTTTTTTCTACTAAACCTGCTACAACTGTATCATCACTCTTTTTTAGAAACACTCAAGCTTAAAACTGTATTTGGATAATCCAAAGTATGCACTACTCTGATAAAAAAAGGACCACGAAAACTAGATCGCACACACAGTTCAAATATAAAAAGACAACTCAACAAAAAACACAATTAATAAAGCAACGCGTATCATTAAGTCAATGTTCCGTAAAACGCACGTGCAGGTCGAGTACAACAAGTTCTATCACTTTAATTTCCAACAGAAAAGCAACAAAAAAACCAATTAGTAAAGCAAGGCGCATCACTAAAACCCGTGCGGTCGAGTAAACACGTTCGCTGATATAGCATACTTCCTTCAAAAGCAATCAGAACTACACTCTGCACTCTAATCTGTTATATAAACTAGTTGTACCATAAACTCTTGTCGACTATTATCTCGACTTCGTTAATAACATAAGGAACATCCAAAACGTGAATGCCGCAATCATATCTACTAATTAATTACGAGCTGTTTATCATTTTCGATAAGTTGGAAAGTCATTTACGAATAATCCTATTTAAAACTCGTTTCTTGCAATTTATTTATTAATGAAAATCAATCTTCAATTAAACTACTTTTAAAATTAATACACGCGAGTTAAATTGCATACAAATCTGAAAACTATTCGAAAGTATTTACTTTATACAAACAGCGATCCAAAAACAATGTATTTACTAATTGGGAAAAAGCGTAAAATGTTAAGGTACAAAAATGCACGTTACAGATTGTCTTCACGGTAGTCAGGACCTAGTTGAAACAGCTTGCCTACGCAGAAGAACAATTGGACCTACGTATAAGAACTAAAAAGAAGAGAACCCTACTAGTATTAATAAGTACGTAAGAAGCTTACCGATGCAGCGGGAATATTAGCTTCTCGTAGAAGACGTGCAACGCTCTTCGAGTAATAGAAATTGCCATGTAGAAAGCACATGCTAGGACGAAAGGCAGGATCAAAGTGAACCCAGTTTTGGAAACGATGTAATAATCAATTGAAATATTAAAGTACCGCATGTACGTCTCAATTCTTTGTAATGCATAAATAGATAAAGAAAACCGGTAAATGCGAACCCAAACGCCTTTGTTAATCATATGTAGAATAGCTCTTCTATTCTAACCTATATTACTACGTTTAAATAAAGCGAACATACTTTTTCAGAAAGCTAAAATTGTTGATAATCAGATACATTTGCGCAGTTTTATCAAACAATAGAGATATATTGAGGTACTTGGACTTAAACTAAATGCACTAATAACATTTTACAGGATGT
Source organism: Platerodrilus igneus (assembly GCA_036346225.1). Taxonomy (NCBI): domain Eukaryota; kingdom Metazoa; phylum Arthropoda; class Insecta; order Coleoptera; family Lycidae; genus Platerodrilus; species Platerodrilus igneus. The sequence continues at coordinate 2,975,169 of JARFIW010000668.1, read as the reverse complement.
TGAACAAGTACTTATTTTAATTGTATTATGGTGAGTTTTATAGAAACAAATCAATTTATTAAATCATAAAGCGTGATCAGGGGTGTCTTTCATAACAGGTTGTCACGGTAAAACCTACGGGTCAGGAAGGAAATGAAGCAAAGGCAGAAAAGGAACTTTCTACCCGGGTCCCTTACCGAAACAAAACAGGATGCTACGGCTAGCCGTCGTAGATTGGGGGTGGGGAGTAGGGTCAACGTAGCCAGGTAAAAGAATACCGCTGGAATATACGTTGGATTAGTACCTCAACAGGAAGAAAAAAAATAGATAAACAAATGATGACAGACCATTAGTCGGTCTAATATTAGCATCAGTGAAATACCAGGACAGTGACAGTTCTAAGGACTCCTTAGGGAGGTTGTTGTTCCGGAAATGCACTCCCGTAGATACCGGCATATAAATACTTACAGGAATTGTTAGTATCCTAGGGGGCGGATACTGAACCCTCAGTAACTCTCGTCTGGAATGCACCACAGGCCAAGCTAAATAAAGAGGGAAAAAACTAAAATAATTTCCACTGTAACAGGACTAGAGTTTTTATTTAAGCCACTTCGTTGGCGGCTAATCAATATCAGATAAGTATAAATCGGAGCTAGCAATGATATATGGTAAGTTCACATAAACGGATATAACTTAATCTACCTATGGTGGCGGTGTTTATATTACATATCGCACTATACTATAACAACCTAGCGAGCTCGTGTTCCTCAAAGCTAATAGCATTTAGGAACTATTTGAACCCAGCCCAAGGAAGCGAGCTAGCGTTCAACTAGGATGAGACCAGGACGTAGGAAGAGGACGGAAAGGAAACAGCTACAAAATTATATCGGCATTAGCCAAAGTATAACACTAACGAATCGAGTGCAAAATTATTCGTAACTTACCACGAGTATAACTGCAATTGTCCGAATTTAGACTTATACTTCGTGCTGTATCCTCGAAGAAGTAGAGAATTACTTAGAGTTTGTCGGATCGCATCCCTTTAAACAACGGGACACGCTAGAATTGAAAAACCATCACCGTAAATTAATTCCGTTCCAATGAACAGCAAAACGTCAAAATTTATTTATTTTGTCAACTTTCAAAAATTTTCAGAACCGCTATCTAGATATACAGAAGACAAGAGTAGTATAGGTTGCTTAGTTTAAAGGCATTATGAATTTGGAATCGGCGAAATAGAAACAACGTTATATTTAATTATATTTGCGTGGATTTAGTAACATGCCTTAAATTGAACGTAACAAGGTAGTTATACAGAAGTCCAAGTGGAAGCGTAAAAATATTTAAACAAAATCATAAATCGAGTGAAAATATTTAGAAGAGTACAATTGAATGTATCAAATTCTTCCCAGCAGAATTAAAAGGTCCCCGAAATTTAAGTCCGTTTAAAATCAAAAGGATCTTAGATAAAAATGTAGCAATAGTAGACAACGGAAAACTGTAAGATACATACATTTGAAGAATTTTAGATACCCTGTTATTTCAGATGGGGAACCATCACCCTTGCCATCAACCTCCACCCAGGTAGAACGGACGACAAAAAAATAATGGTAGAAGATATAAAAAACAACCCTGGTATACTACCAGTAAAATTGGTAAGTATACAAAACACAGTAGACTATTGGAGTTTCGCACAGAAATTTGATTTAACTGAATTAACACAAGAATTTTATATAATTACAAACAATTACGACAAAATCAATAGACACAGTCAAATTCAGAATAGGGTGTGCGATAAAAATGCTTAATTACAAAAGCATAATGGAAAATATCCTAAAGAACACAAACGATAAATTCAATCGATTAATACTAACAGACCAAACCACAAGACAGAAAAGAGGAATTATTAATGGACCTAGTCCATGGACTAGGTAATATTATAAAAGCTATCACAGGTAATTTATACAACCAAGATGCTGAACGATGCGACAATGCAATACGAGAATTGATTAACAACCAGCACGATATAAAAACTATTGTTAAAAACCAAATTTTCTTAATCCAATCAACCATAGTAAAATTGAAGGATACACTACGAAAATTAGTAAAGAGCCAAGACAGTATAATAAATAAAATACTAACTCTTGAAAGTAACATGCAAACCACAATGCTAAGAATGCGAGATTTAATACGATTTAACACGATATTTAATCAAATGATATCAACCCTCACTGTAATCTAACAAATTTTAGCTACTCGTACATTAAAAAACGCTGAAACACTTGCTAAATTAAATACTTTACATGCTAGTATAATAGAACCAATTGATTTATTATATTAATTATTAGGAATCAGATCACTTATAACTCATAATAAACTACCCTTTGAAGTAACAGAATCTAACGTACTTGTATTTGAAAAAATAGCCATAGTAAAACGTTATGTAAGAATCATGAAATTACGTTTTTAATAGAAATTCCCATTGTAGAGATTAATAATTACAATTATTATCATTTATTTGTTTTTCCTATGAAACTTACTAGCCAATATCAAGTTATTATCCCCAAAACCAAGTTCCTTTTCCTGAATGAACTTAGATATGGATTCACAAATAAAAAAATGCAAAGAAGTAGCACCCAGCCAATACTTATGTCAATCATTAACGACAACTATTCAAACAGATAGCCCTTGTGAAGTACAATTATTACGATTCTCTAATCATTATCAGAATTGTGTGCCGAAACCAATACAAGTTACAGATATAAAATTCAAAAAGTTACAGACAACAAATGGATTGCTGTATTACCTCAAAAATTAATAGCAACCGCCAATTGCAACCAAGACGAAAACAGTTTAGTCTTAATCGGAAGCAAAGTGATCACCACAAAAGAAGATTGCTACTTAAAATTAAAAAGTGAAATTATTCGAGTATATCAAAACCCAACAGTGATGAAGAAATTTGCAAATCTGCCCGAACTACAGTTCAAGATTCCTCAAGCCAAAGACAACCAAATTATGAAAAAATCGAGGCAACTAGAACATCTAGACCTTACGTAGTAAAATTAATGAACACTTATAAGGAACATTTAAATGAGTTAAAAGTGTCAAAGTTACATTCTGACGATATTTGTGTTTGGACAATTTTATTGATCATTATAATAATTTTATTAACTGTATATTTATTGTATAAAATGTGTTTTAGATTTAAGAACAAAGAAATCACAAATGAACCTTTACGGACAATGTGTTTTAAAAATTAAGTACAACCCTTAATTTTCATCTAAGTCATCTAAGTCTAATATGTATACAAATATAAATATAATTATTATATTTTAAGAAATAAAATGTTACATTGTATAATTGAAGGACACATTATAAAAGGTTAATAAAAGTTCATAATCAAAAGTGAGAACAGAAGAAACTACTTTCTATTCCAGACGCAACATGATACTGCAGGTGCAGGACACAATGAACTATAAGAAAGCAGTTTTCTTAATTAAGATTACTAAGAATAAGAAATTGTATTTTATCAAGAAATAGCAGACGTGAGATCTGCATCTCCCACAAGATGATGTTAGGACAAGGATTACATAAATACCTTGAGGAGACCGTGATGGTCAGTCAGTCTCGAACTTCATAACTTTAACATTGTTGGTGATTCAAGCACCTCAATGTAATTTTTAATTATTAATTATTGAATCATCAACTTCAAATATTTTTGTCAATTTCAATTACTTAATGTTTAGTAAATATAAACGTCTAAGTTGCTGTAACAGAAACAAGCTATTTTTTGTAATTAAACAATTAACAATAAAATTTGATAGAAGTGTTTTTGGAAAGAAAACTTTTTAAAAAGAAGCTCCAAAGGCCCAAAACCTATCTAGTGTTGAAAAAAATGACATATGGAAATCGTTTAAATATACATATTAAAGTTATTGATTTTGTTTACATGTATTTATTTGGAAAATTGCCTTCCATATCAGCAATCCACCGTTGTGACTAGAATGAACAAAAGTTTAATTTTTTGTATTTAAATCGAACCAGTGGTGCCGAATGCAATAAACGGCTAGCTCATTCTCGACACCGTACATCTTCATTACAATCTACCCTATGAACCTTATACCAATAAATACACTCTGCTACGTGCATTGACGTAGCCTACAAAAAAACAAAAAAAAACAGTATGACCGGGCTCAATCGGTGAGTGGGCGGGGTATTATATATAACAAAATTAAATAGGAAACCTGAAATGAAAAAAAATTACAGACACTCACAACTAAAACCTATAATTAAACAGAATATGTACAAACAATCAGTACTTACAACCTAAACCTAGCAATAAAGTATCAAATAAACCAAATCATTTTTTACAATGGTAAGCTGCCATTTAAAGGTCACAACCCTATATTATTTAGTAACAAAAAAAAACCCAAACGCAACCCTAAAAACCATGGTTATAAACATAAAATGATCTTTGCCACATTGGCAGTACAGGATCTTAAGTAAGAATAATTTAGAACCAAGAAAACCAAGGTAAACCCACAGTTATAAATTATCATAATCGGGCTAAGGCCACTAAGCGTAGTTATCAAATGGGGTAATTAGTTCATAAACACTCACCCTCGAGTTGACGCCGTCGGACTGACCCCTTACGTCTCTAAGGACGTGACGAAACAGTGGGGCACGTGATCCCGCCTTGGGGGGTGTCCTCCCATCATAACAAGAAGCGGCACCTCAAGAGACTAGCGTGTCCCCCGCAGGAAGCTAGAATAATTACGAACAATAGATTAATTTATTAAAACCGAAAAGTACCGTTTTATAAAAACCCTAATTACCTACCGCGCGGTTAGGCGTGCACAAAATTTGTATAACGAAAAACGGAACGAAGCAAAACTGATCGGATGTTTTCGTGTTGCTATTCGAACTGCACTTGAATATTCATTCCGCTTCACTAACGACCAAAGCTCAAAGTAATATTGTTATTCCTGGAAAACCCGGGTTATTGAAATAATATGCAGCTTTTATTCGACGAATTCTGTCAATGGGAAACACATAAGAAGCTATTATCTGATACCCAGAACCCGTTATCACCTATTTAATTTTAACATAAACTTTTCGTTGATGAGTTCTTAGAAATGATATTTATTAGTAATTACGCTAGTTATGTATCCCCCAATTACCTAGGAATTATTAGAAATTGTTAAATAAAAGTATAAGTTCAATGCAACATTGTAACACAAGAATAACCCAGAGAGGTTATCGACAGTTCATGAGAACGGACATGCAACTTTGCATCCGTGAGGGCAGTGATACTGCAGGTGGCAGGTCACAGGCGGTCAACAGACCGCAATTACTTAGAATTAAGTTGTTACATTGTAATAAAGTGTACAATTAAGAAAACGCAGACATGAGATCTGCAAGTTCCACAAGCCGTGTGAGGGGCAGGTTATTATAAAGGCCCGGGAGCTCAATGCCCGGCAGTCAGTCTTCAAACTCCATACTTCGTTGTTTGAGCTACTCAACCGAGTCAGTCTGAGTTTACAGCTTTTGCATTGTTGTCTACCTAGACTACTCGCCCAGTACAATTAATTATTTTTTTATTAAAGTTATTATGGACCAGCTATTCTAAATTTCATTGTAATTTCTGTTTAACTAATTAAATTAAGATTGTTAAAGTGTCGCAGTTTTTAAAAACCAGCTCCAAAGGCCCGAACTTTAACTGGCGCAGTCGTAACGGATGTCAAAAGGGCACTGAGAATCCAAAATCGGAAGATTGGTGATCAAGAATTTTAATTCGAAATTTTGGCAGAACCCAAACCAAGTTGGAGGAAGAACAAGCATAGTCTAAATCCAGCAACAAACCAAGTTGGAGGAAGAACAAGCATAGTCTAAATCCTGCAACAAACCAAGTTGGACAAAGAACAAGAATCGTCTAAAGCCAACAAACAAACCAAGATGGACAAGATACAGCATCGATCGAACCCACCAAAGAAACAGATGAAACTAATGTAAGTTCATTTCCATACCTTTTTTTCTTTAACCAAAAACTATAATTGATATATGCTAGTATTATAATTATTGATTACCATTTATTATTGTTTATGAATTTATTTTATGAATATTGTTTTGAAAATAATTACAAAGTGAATTATTTCCAAAAGAAAAAACGAGACTGTATAACATTTTATGAAACTTGAATGTTAAAGAGATATTTTTTCTTTAAAAAGCAAATGAGACTTGAATTTTAAAAGAGATTTTCTTTTAAAAAGTAAATGAGAATTGATATTAAGAGATTCTTACCACAATTATTAGAACAAAAATAATCCAAAAAATAACGGTCGCACATTCACTAACACCAAAATAAGAAACATTAACTAGCGCGATTCAAACCCACGTTTTCAATCCGGTAAAATAAAAACACAGAACGCAAACTTAAGTTCAAAGCTAATTCGAACAAACAGTACGGAACGTTTAATTAAAACATTGACCTCTATAAAACTGTAATCTAAAACGCCATCCGAAGAAAGCAAGAAGCATCATTTAAAACCTCAGATAAATCGCTTTCAGAAACCTTGCACAGTACTAAAGTTTAACTTATAACGCAATTGCATCATAAGTAATTAAATCCATCACGGAATAATAAAGCAATGCATAAAAGCGTGTACAATTGCAACAATTACGGTATAAAATCTAAACGTCTTTCAATTAATTAATCCGCATTTATAAAGTGCATTATTCCAGTACAAATACAGAATAACGCTAAACGTTATCATATAAAGATATAAAACGCTCATAACTGTAACCTGAAAACTAACATTACGAGAGATTCAATTACAAATCATTACCGAGATATCTAAGAATAAACAGACATAACACTTTATGCAAAGCATTAGCGAGTTAGTAATGCCTATAAATTAAAAATTAACACCTGTAAGTGCAATTACCTCAACGTACGTAACTAAATAACAAAGATTACAACTTAAGTATTCAATTTCAACCATAAAGTGCAGGAGTAATTAACCTCAAGTCATACTTAGAACACAAGACAAACGAACTGTACGTTTACGCAACTCAGTAAAACCCACGGAAAGAGTATTAATTAACAGAATTAAACTAAAACAAAGCTAAGTGAGAATAAATTCATCCATTTCAGATTCTTTAAGAAGCAAAAACTCAAGATAAATTAAAAGCTGCCTAAAAAAAAGCAAATCCAAGACTACGGTAATTAGATTCAACATTATTGAATACAGATCTCACAATTACATCACCGCACTGTGTAATTAAATAGAAATAACAGCGACTACGATTTTAAAAATAACTCGACGCAATCCAAACGTAAAATTAACAAATCCTAACCAAAAATAACGCCGAAAAATAACAAAATAAACCTCAACCTTTACCAAATTTTTTACTTACCCAATCTAAACTGAAAATTAACAAATCCTGACCAAAAATAACGCTGAAAAATAGCAAAATAAATCTCAATCTCTACAAAAATTTGAAATTACCTAATCTAATTGGAAAACTAATAAACCCAAACCAAAACTAACGTTTAAAATAGGAAAATCATTCCCAATTTTTACAAAATTCAAAATTATTCACTCTAAAAGGAAAATTAATAAAACCAAAGCAAAGTTAACATCACAAATAGCAAAACCAACCCTAATTTTTACAGAATTCGAAGTTATTTAATCCAAAAGAAAAAATTAATACATCCCAAGCATAATTAACGTTACAAATAGAAAATCAACCCCAATTTCTACAAAATTTAAAATTTTACAACCCAAACGGAAAATTAGTAAATCCGAAGCGAAAATAACAATACAAATAGCGAAATAAACTTCAATTCAAAAAAAAAAAAAAAATTTTTAAATTTTCCCAAAATTGAAAACAACCCTTAACCAACATGAGTAACACAGACATGCGACTCTATTTGTAGACAATACAGACATTTGATGGCACGCAGGCCCATCTCTCAAATTTCATTGGAGCATCCGAAATGTTCCTAAAAACCTTCTACAAACCCGGAGATGACGCAAGAAATTCATTACTTATACGCTTGGTAATAAGTAAACTAACCGGAAGGGCACTAACCTTAATCGCCAGTAGGGACGATTTACAGGAATGGCAGAAGTTTAAACAGCTACTAGTTGCATATTTTGGAGATCAACGTAACATAAAATGCCTGGTACGAGACCTAATAAACCTTAGAATGGAACACAACCAATCCCCCTACCAATTCGGAATGAAATGCCAAGACGTGAGAAGTTTAATTTTAACAAAATTAAAAATCGAAGAACCCGATCAAAACGTTAGACATTTAAAACAAAATGTATGACGAAATGGCACTAGACACGTATATAAACGCTTTACCAGAACGACTATCGGATAAAATCAGATTCCAACGACCCCAAAATCTAGAAGAAGCTATGAACCTAGTCATAGAAGAAGAAAATGTAATGTATTACCGCAACAGACTATACAATCCCAACGCAAATAAGAGTTATTCACCAATAAAAACCATACAAGCTACAAGACAAACAACCCTCAACAAAAATTCACACCCTTTAACGCACAAACAAATCAACCGCGAATTAATAACCCAAGTTTCAACAATACGAATTTTAATAATCAATTTAAACATTTTTCAAAACCAACGTTTAACCCAACTTTTACGAAACCCGCATTCCAACCAAGATTTAATCAAAACCTAAACCAACAAAGACCAGCATTCAACGCAAACCCTAATGGAAATACACCAATGACTAATAATAATAACAACCCTAATAATTATTACAAACCAACACCAACCTCATCTGGTAACACCAGACAAAATACAAAAATAACACATATCCGACCAAACCCTCATCAGAAACGCAATTTTACATCGGAAGAATTATTCCATCAAGAAATAGAAAAATTTGACACTGACCAGAATAATTACATTGAGACACCTACGAACAATGAATCAAACCATGCAGAAACTTACGAACGTGACGAACAATACGAAACTTACGAGGAGTACGGCGAAGAAAACTCGAATTCAAATTTTCAAATGGACCCATTCATAGACAACCAAACTTAATAAACTTAAATAACATAAATCACTTAGTATTACCATACATAGAAATACCCCACGCCAAATTCAAACTATTAATCGACACCGGATCCTCTAAAACATTAATTAGCCCCAGAACCGTACAAAAACATTATTTAGATTATGTAGAAAGAGAACCATTTAAAATTAAAACAGACCATCAAACGACATTACACCAATTCGTAGCAAATATACCCTTACCAAGAACATTTAATGTTAAAATGAAACATAAATTTTGTGTATTCGAATTTAACGACAAATATGACGGATTAATCGGAATGGACCTTCTAAGAAAATTAGGAGCCAACATTGACATTAAAAATCGCTTATTAAGGACAAAATACGGAAAAATCCCAATTAAAGTTCAAAACACACAAATTGAACAAAAATACACTATAGAACCCCGAACGGAAAGAAAAATAAAAATCCCAGTAAAATCTAACAAAAATTTAGGAATAATAAATCATATAACTTTTCAACAAGGAGTAGAAACCCTAACCGCTTTAGTACAAATAAAAGATAATTTTGCAACCACAACAATATTAAATTCAAACGACTATCCCGTAGAATTATCACTGACAGACCCAATTAACGTAGAAAAACTAAATTTTAACGAAATGGAAATAGACGAAAATTTAGAAAACGATTACAACCCAATAGAACATGACGAAATGTTAAGAGAAAATTTAACCAACATCCGCTTTAATACCGATATCAATCAAGAAGAAGAAAGAGCAATTAAAAACTTATGTTTTGAATACCGAGACATATTCCACTGAAAGGAATACCATTAACATTCACCAACACAGTAAAACATAATATCGAGTTAACAGACAATAAACCAATCTTTACAAAAGCATACAGACTACCTCATGCAAGCCAAGAAGAAGCTGACAGACAAGTAGCAGACTTATTAGACCAAGACATAATCCAGCACTCCAATTCACCATGGAGCAGCCCCGTGTTAATAGTACCTAAGAAATTAGACGCAACCGGAAAGAGAAAGTACAGAATGGTAATAGATTATAGAAAGTTAAATGAAAAACGGTAGATGACAAATATCCACTACCAAATATTACCGAAATTTTACACAAATTAGGCAAATGCCAATATTTTACAACATTAGACCTAGCATCAGGATACCATCAGGTAGAGATGGAAGAAAAAGACATATCAAAAACAGTCTTCAGCACACCTAGAGGACATTACGAGTACAAACGAATGCCATTTGGATTAAAGAACGCACCCGCTACTTTCCAGAGAGTCATGGACAATATATTACGAGGATACACAATGAAAAATGCCTTGTATACCTTGATGACATCATAGTTTATTCCACATCATTGGTAGAACACATAGAAAGATTGAAGAAAGTATTCGAAAGACTTAGACAAGCATATTTTAAAGTACAATTAGACAAAAGTGAATTTTTACAAAAAGAAGTATCATTTTTAGGACATGTAATAACATCCCAAGGAGTAATGCCAAATCCAGACAAAACAAATGCAGTTATAAATTACCCATTACCAAAAACAAACAAAGAAATTAAAGGATTTCTAGGACTTAGTGGTTACTACCGCAAATTCATTAAAGTTTACGCTCAGATAACCAAACCCCTGACAAATTGTTTAAAAAAGGGAAACAAAATTGAACACACCCCGGAATTCATTAAAGCCGTAGACAAAATTAAAAATATATTAACAAATCACCCTGTATTAGAATACCCAGACTTTACAAAACCATTTATACTGACGACAGACGCATCGAATGTAGCATTAGGCGCAGTATTGAGCCAAGGAAAAGTAGGTAGCGATAAACCCATCAGCTACGCATCCAGAACCCTGAATGAAACCGAACAAAAATATAGTACCATAGAAAAAGAATTATTAGCCATAATTTGGGCAACAAAATATTTTAGACCTTATTTATACGGAAGAAAATTTTACATATACACCGATCATAGACCACTAGTATGACTATGCAAACTGAAAGAACCGAATTCAAAATTACAAAGATGGAGAATTAGACTCGAAGAGTACGATTACGAAATTATATATAAAAAGGAAATCTATAACAACAACGCAGACGCTTTAAGCAGAATCCAACTCAATGCACTAGAAACGGAATCCATTATAGGAAACGTAGACGAAGCAGAAATAAGGGAAGATCCAGACGAGATCGACACGATACATTCGACACAAAACGAAGAACCGAAAGACGCGATTAAAATTTTAAAGAAGCAATCGATATGAAACCTAACCAATTTATAATAACAGAAGTTCTAAATAACCCCAATCCAGTAAAATATACAAAAGTAGATAACAAAAAAATATATCAAATTCAAATAACTAAAGACGACAACGAGGAACAAATAATTAAAATTCTAAAAGAATACACCCCCGAGAAAAAACGATTTTATTTTTATTTCAACACCCAACATTTATACCAAAGATTTTCAGAATTGTACATTAAACTATTCAACAACTCTGGACCTGAACTCATCAGATGTACTAGAAAACTAATAACACTAGACGACCCTGACGAAATAAACGATGTAATTAGAAATCAACACGAAGGAAAAACCAACCATCGTGGAATTAACGAAACAATAAAACAACTCATAAGACGTTATTATTTTAAAGACATGAAGGACTTGACCACAGATTTCATTAACCAATGCGAATTATGTGACAAAGCAAAATACGATAGGAAACCCCCAAAGATACCCTTAATGTTAACCAAAACACCCGACAAACCATTTCAAAAACTACATGCCGATACTCTAGTAGTAGAAGCACAAAACTATCTAACAATTATAGACGCATTTACAAAAATAGGCCAAGCAATACCAATCACATCCAAAAATAGCATTGACGTGACCCAAGGATTTTTACAATATTTCACATTTTACGGAACACCCGAATCAATAACTTTAGACAATGGTAGCGAATTTAAAACGAGACAATACAAAACACTTTAGAACTCCACAAAATAAAAATTCATTTCATAACGGAAAACCACCCTGAATCAAACGGACTAATCGAACGATTACATTTAACCCTGTTAGAACAAATTTGACTATTAAGAATAAATTATAAAAAGGAACATATAACCAATTTAATGTCATACGCACTAATCGCCTATAATAACACAATTCACTCATCAACAAATTTTACACCCTTAGAATTAACCTTAGGACATTCAGATTCACGAAATCCCTATGACATAAACTACAATAAGGAAGTATATCAACAATTTGCGAAAGATCACAAACAAAAACTAAAAATAACATATGACAAAGTAAAAGATAAATTAGAAAACGATAAAGAACGTATCACCACAACCCGAAATAAAAATACCGACTCAAATAAATTTTCAATAGGACAAACCGTGTATGAGAAAAACTTTCAAAGCAAGCGACATAAAACAGCACCCAGAAATTTAGGACCATTTAAAATTAAGAAAATATCAGATAAAAACATAGCAGTAGTAGACAACGGTAAAATAACAAAATACATTCATTTGAAAAACCTAAGACACCCTGTAATTTCAGATGGACAGTCATCACCCTTACCGTCAACCTCCGCCCAGGTAGAACGGACAACCCAATAATAATATAACATATAAAAACAACCCCGGTATACTACCAATTAAATTAGGCAGTATGCAAAAACCAATTAACATTTACAAAATTAAATACCTTACACTCTAGCATTATTGAACCAACCGATTTATTAAACGAATTAGTAAGAATTAAATCACTTATAATTAACAGTAAATTACCTTTTGATGTAACAGAATCGAACATTCTAATATTTGAAAAGATAGCTATAGTAAAAGGCTACATTAAGAATAACGAAATAACATTTTTAATAGAAATCCCGATAGTAGAAAGTAACAATTATCAATATTATCATTTATTTGCTTTTCCAACGAAAGTTACTAGCACATACCAAGTAATCATACCTAAAACCAAATTCCTATCCCTAAATGAACTGAGATATGGTTATACAAACGAAAAATGTACTGAACTAACACCAAACCAATATTTATGTCAATCGATGACGACAACAACCATTCAAGAAGACAGCCCTTGTGAAGTACAACTATTAAAATTCTCAAATCATTACGAAAACTGTGAAACCAAACAAATGCAAATAACTAATATGAAAATTCAAAAAGTTACAGATAACAAATGGATAGCCATTTTCCCAACAGAAGTAATAGCAACCATCCACTGCAACCAAGATGAAAATAACCAAGCATTAATCGGAAGCAAACTAATTACCCTCAAAGAAGATTGTTATGTGAAATTGAAAGATGAAGTAATCAGAGTTTATCAAGACCCCATAGCAACAAAGAAACTTGCAAACCTACCAGAACTACAGTTCAAGATACAACAAGAAGACGAAGAAATAATCAAGAAACCTATGAAGCTAGAGCATCTAGACTTAGACGATCTCAACCACGCCGTGAAATTAGTGGAAAGTTATAAAGAACAATTAAGTGAACTCAAAACGCCAAAGTTACATTATAATAATATAAGTGTTTGGACAATTGTATTAATCATTTTAATAATTTTTGTAATTATATATGTATTTTACAAAATGTACCTTAGATATAAGAATGAAAGAAACAGTTCTAGATTTAAGGAAACAAAGAGAAAAAAGGAAACAATAAGTATACCCTTAGAAACAATGAATTTTAAATGAATAATGAATTTTATGTATTTAAAAATTAAGAAAAACCTTAATTTTTCATTTACGGTGGAGGAGTTATGTATCCCCAATTACCTATATATATTGATATATTGAATCTAATAGGAATTATTAGAAATTGTTAAATAAAAGTATAAGTTCAATGCAACATTGTAACACAAGAATAACCCAGAGAGGTTATCGACAGTTCATGAGAACGGACATGCAACTTTGCATCCGTGAGGGCAGTGATACTGCAGGTGGCAGGTCACAGGCGGTCAACAGACCGCAATTACTTAGAATTAAGTTGTTACATTGTAATAAAGTGTACAATTAAGAAAAACGCAGACATGAGATCTGCAAGTTCCCACAAGCCGTGTGAGGGGCAGGTTATTATAAAAGGCCCGGGAGCTCAATGCCCGGCAGTCAGTCTTCAAACTCCATACTTCGTTGTTTGAGCTACTCAACCGAGTCAGTCTGAGTTTACAGCTTTTGCATTGTTGTCTACCTAGACTACTCGCCCAGTACAATTAATTATTTTTTTATTAAAGTTATTATGAACCAGCTATTCTAAATTTCATTGTAATTTCTGTTTAACTTATTAAATTACTTTAACTTTAACTCGCTTTAGGATTTAACCATAGAAATCAAATTTATACAACTGGATAATGAATTAAGAACAGACAGGGTTATTCAAAATTTACGGAATTAATTTTCGTTGTCAAAGCAAAAGGGGTTACTAATTTATGCGGCAAATAGACGTAACAAATCTGAGCACATTATGATTAATTAAAATAGCAAGTCAGCGCTAAACAGATTGAAATAAATGTATAAATCTAAATTTGACTAAACAGAACGTAAAATGGCAAAGAGTTTGTCAAATTATTTCAAAGAGCAGCAACTTTTGACAAATTTCTTTATTAAATAATTACTATCTAGTTGTATCTAAAATATTGACATTTAATTTAAAAATATATCATCCATTAAATAGTATTTTTCATAATAGTCTTCTAACAGTTAAAAAAATCCTACTTGTTCTATTCCCTATGCTAGATTAAATATTAACAATTGTACCATATTATGACGTGAGCTGTTGATATAAAGCTGGTACGCTGTCATCGTACTGCGCTTTGAAAAAATTACCCGCAATGGGATTGCGTAAATTGTACTTAGAGGCGAAATTCTTTACCGAAAAACCACTCCTGGTACTACCGTGGGTACTATTACGATACGGCTCGTCGAACGTTAGTTTCTGGCGTTGTTTGAACAACAGAAACACGTAACGATGTAACCCTGTGTTTTCCTTCGGGCCTGAGCCAATATACTCAGTGATAGTTTCTCCGCTAGTTACCAACGATCCTGGTATATTCACAATCATCCAATGCAGAATTGACCTTTGCGTTGCATTCTGTCGACTTGGAACATCGGGATCAACCATAACCAAAGTGTAATATCGTCTTGGGTCAAAATTGTGTGATATCTGAGGGACTATTTTGACATCTTTAGGTGCTAATTCGTTTCCACGATTGACATGCTTTTTACTTTGAGTGTATCTAATTTGTATCGTTTTGGTTGGAGCGGCATCAACAACGTCTGGAACAATTTTATTACTTGTGAATGCCTAGAAAAGAAAATTTATTTTAGATACTTTATGGAAATTATCTTATCTTAAGCCTTTGCACATGAAATGTCCAATTTATTAAGCTTTGATTTATTTGCGCTAGCACTTTGATCTAATTTTAGTAAATAATCAATGTTAATTTTCTTATCATTTGACATAATAATTACTTTTCAGCAACTTGATAAAAAGTTCCAGAGTCGTCAACGCGTAATATTCGGGTGTTAATGACATTAATCCGGAATTTGGAGGAAACGCTTGTAACAACCGTACCGTGCGTCGTTAATTTACAATTTTTACAGCAGAATTTTTGTCTTAGGAAATGAAGCCCGTGAGGACCAACTACGATCTTAAATAATGAAGAGTTACAAGAAGACGTTGAACGAAATTCGTCGAATTCGCTAAACAGTACTATAAGATGTCAATTTAATCATCTAGGCAAGGTTCCAAACGAGTGTTAACTCGCCTGCAGACAAATTGTGACGATCACAAAGGTTACCTTCATTACTTATTTGAAACGAAGCTGTACTATTTCTCTATCTCATCATAGCCTGCGATGACAAAATACATCCTTATTGACAACCGCAAATGTTCTAGACAGTGGTTAGATCTGAAGTTGCACGGCATGAGGTCCAGAAATGTATTTATACGAGGGCCAGAAGAGCTTTAGCACAAGACAGCAATCTTGGGGCGGCAAAAAGTGGGAGTGTTTTGTGATTTTTGACGCATAAAATGTTTTCGATACAATTACTCAAAGTATTAAACAACGCGATACGTTTAGTAAATCTGGCCAATAATGCACAGAAAAACTCAGTGAAGTACTCCCCTATATTTGATTTTTTCAATGCTTCACCCTAAGGTACTTCATAAGTCATGAAGCGAGTTTTTTACCTGAAAAATTTTTTATTTTGCGGAACTCTTGGTGATCTAAGCAAGTTAGGGATCTATAACGTGCGTGATATCTCACACGGGACTTCCATTTTACCTCTCATCCGAACACGAGCGAATTTTTGTGAAAATTCTCGCATTTTTCAAGCCGAACATAAATAGACATCGCAATTAGCGAGACGGTAAGGTGTTAATATCCCATAAATTAGACAAGGCAACGATTGTAAAATCAACAATGACAGTTATCACAGACAAGCATTTAACATCTATTCTTAAACTATTCCAATTAAGGGAAAAGTAGTAAAGTATTTTACAACGTACTAAATCAAAACTGACAGCAATTTAAATAACATTAAAGCTGTTTTGAAGAAATCACATGAGCTTATGAATCAGTTGAACCAAAAATTTATTGACTTCTTTAGATGTTAATGACATAAGAACGTGGATACTATATCAACCGGTAAATAATTAGAGCAGAATCAATTACCGATTGTCTTTTTGTCGGTTCATTGTCTTTTTATCAATGAATGAAGTTTAAGTTCGCGCAAATGATACTACACGTTTAAAATATTTGTCAACGTATTTAAAGTTATGAAGTTTAACGTTCGACGTTCCAAGTGATTTTTATTTAAATATGAGGAACTCAAATTGGAAGTAAAGTAATAAAGTTAATTTAATGGCAATAAATTCCTATACGATAAATTTGAATACAAGAGATGGTAAGATTTTTCAAATGCATTTTAATGGAGCGAT
This sequence comes from Platerodrilus igneus, assembly GCA_036346225.1. Taxonomy (NCBI): domain Eukaryota; kingdom Metazoa; phylum Arthropoda; class Insecta; order Coleoptera; family Lycidae; genus Platerodrilus; species Platerodrilus igneus. The sequence goes on along the minus strand of JARFIW010000668.1, from coordinate 2,958,137 downwards.
ATGTATATTGAGAATTAAACCACTCAGAGTTGTTAAAATCGTCTTTATTTACGTTCCGATCTATGACCCTAGGATCGAAACGTAAATAAAAACGATTTTAACAACTCTGAGTGGTTTAATTCCCAAAGAAGATTAACAAAAATACAAAACAAACCACAACAAACATACATGGAGTATTTACATGTATATTGAGTTGGAAATTTAATTAATGATTTGGACATTAGCGAATTTATAAAACAGCATGATTTATTGGTGAACGCAAGTATATCATAATTTAAAATCTTTTGAAAGACATTTTGTTTCCTCTATTATTTTAAATAGGTTAAATTACGCAAGAGTAAATTTTTGTAAATGGATAAATTTTGCACTTTCATGAGGTCAAACTCCGATTTAATTTGACCATTTAAAAAAGGTTTTAGTAGAAGTATCTCATAAGCTAAGTTTATTTACGGAGGTAAGAAATATTATTAAAATTATCCATGCATATTTTTAAAAAATTGCACATAGCGTGACTGACATAAGGAAGAGTGTGGGAATACTAATTACAAAGAGAGATTGTATGAACTCTACATTAGTATCTGGTAGTTATGAGATGTTTTTAGACTTAAAATGTATTTTCCATTTGTAGATATTAATGATTTTGGATAATGTGTGTTGTAAAAGGATGTCTGTGGATGTAGCAATTATTATTATTTGAAGAACTGCTTCTTAATGAATATTTTATGTTATTATAAGTTCGATGTTGAATTTTCGTCGTTTCATTTAATTTGAGCTAGTATGATAATACAGGCATCTTCAGACAATAATTCACACCAATTTTATTGACGCCCAACATAAAGGGTTCATTTCAATTCATTTTTAACACTACATTCGACAACACTTTTATTGACGGCCAACGTGTGGGCCTTTTCATTCACTACACTACATAGCAATATATATATATATATATAAGGAAATAGTTAAGAAATAGACATAGTTTGTAGATAGTGAGTAGTCAACACCCTGTATATAGAGTAGAGATAGTTTTGGGCGACGCAGGTAAACATGGGAAGACGCATGGTTGGCGTAGGAATGAGAAATGCATGTAATAAGCAAATAGTAAATATTAAATACCCTGTAGATAAAGTTTAGTTAATTTAGGTAAAACAAATAAGGATATTTTCAGTGGAAGCACGCGTAATAAATGATAAAGTGTAATTAGACACGCATTAAGAAAAAAGTTCCAGACAATTAAAGTAATACGGATATAGAAATAAAGTTTCAGGTAGTTAATATAAATGCATACAAAGATCTAATCATTTGATAAGAGGAATTATTAAAAATTTCGTGAATCGCATGTAAACATGGAAATTTAAACTCGGGTTGCATCAGTTGTTTATAGAAAAGCAGGTAATATATCAAAATACAGCATGTTGATTATGATAGACAGATGTGGGCAGGTGGTGATTATGAGAAAATGTAGAGCATTGCATCAGAAACTGCTCAATATGTAATTATTTGATTGGTCAGAGACAAGTGACGAGTTCTAGACCAAACCCACGCATGGAGCGGGGATTCGAGATTATATTAGCAAGCACCTTGATGGGAAAGTCAGTTTTGAACTCAATGAAGGCCGAAGTGCATTGCCATTAAATAAAGTAATACGTAATAAGTAGAAAAGTGAAAAATAATATAAGTGCTAATATGAAGATTATAATTACCGTTTAAACGTAAGTACGTTTTTAATGAATTTATTGTAAACTAAGACATAAAAATAATAGGGTTTCGAGGTCTGAGGGAAAGAGACTAGGATTCAGATGTTAAGAAAAAAATACAGTAATACAATTTAAATGTCAAGGGAAAAGGAAGAATAATACAATCTTAAAGTACAGGGGTGAAACAAACTACTATTTTAAGTCTGGGGCAAGAATGATAAATTTGAAGAATTGAAATAAATTGGGGTATATAATTTAATAATGGTGGTGATCCATAGTGTAATAATTTGAATGGAATCCAGAATTGGGGAAGATCATTTTTATTGGAAGCGTCGATGTGAAAAATATAAAACCAGGTCAGATTTTCAGTTATAAGACATTTGTTTTTCTATATGAATTTTTATTTTATTTTTAATATTGAATTTGCTAAATAAGAAATGCTTGTGAAAAGTCAACAAAAGAAGTTGCATACGTATTGAATGAGTAATAGAAAACAGGTTTAGAATATTCTACATTTGTTGGTCAGGATCATAAATTTTCTTTGGTGACTTTGGGTTTTGAGTAAATGATTATTAATAAATGAGATTTATAAAATTAACTGATTGAAAAGTGTATTTCGAATAATTTCAAAAGCTGTACATAACATATTGGTTCTATTATACAAAATCTAAATTTACTGAATTTAATAATTGCAAATAAATGCTAGCCGAGGTCATAAGATTTAAATAGTACAAAAGGCGGAGCCACCAGTTGAGCAGGAAAGTGATAAGTCGCAAGGCGGTAACGTATCGAATTTTGCCATTGGTAGATAGAGTTGTTTACAGATAAAGTCCAGTTGATAGCGATATTAAGAAAACAGCTGGAGTAGGAGATAATTACACTTAATCGTGAATATTAAAATGGTGGTCCAATAATTTAGAGTATAGCAAATAAATAATGCAACACGAAGTCGGGGCATGATAATTATTCATCGAATAGCATAGCAATAAAGAAGGCAGCCCAACGAAGGGGCTTGAGTATCCAATAGTATAGCAATATATATATATATATATATATATATATATATATATATATATATATATATATATAATAAATGTAATAACGGATTTATTGATCCAATTTTTAATCAAATTCTTTGATTTAGCAGCTTTCAATTTATTTTTAAATCTTCATCAAGGTCCTATGTAAGAGAAGTTGTGAACATAGGACCCTGATAAAGATTTAAAAATAAATCGAAAGCTTGGCGAAAGACAAAGAGTTTGATTAAAAAATTAGACCAATGTACCCGTTATTACATTTATTATAATTAAATCCTTGGTCGTTATTTACACGAACAATTATATATATATATATATATATATATATATATATATATATATATTGCCGTGGAACTCGGGTCTAAATTAGCACTCTCTCAAAAACATTCGAGCCCCAACATTGGGCCGTCATAAAATTGCCGTGGATCTCGGGTAAAATCCTCACCAACAATAGAAAAATTTCCAAAAATTTAAATAAGTCAAAAAAAAATATTTCTTACCCGTTTTCCTCTCTTCCTCGGTTGAATTACCAATTTTCTGCACCTGCTTCCGGCTAGCTCATTTATACCTCCTCTTGGGTATCTAGATTCACTCGGATTCTCAATCGTACACACACACTCGCAATAAAACCACAAAATACAACCAACATACAATCTTTTATTTATTACTATTTACAAATGAAATTCAATATTGTCCATATTTCATTCATCACGTTACACTTCAGTAAATCTTATTTTGTAATGTCCTGTATTTTATTTTAAAATCATCAAACACATAAAATGCAAATGGGCCTTGAATAATACCTTCTCTAAAATTCCTTCTTTATAATTTATTTTGTTTTTTAATCTAAGTAAACTCTGGGGTAGGGTGAGCTCATGATAACCCATCTAATTATGCATAATGTATGCCCTTCTACTTTGCATACTCTTAAAATTAAAAAAAACAAAGCCATGTACTCTTCACAAAATTGCACGTTCTGATGGAACGTTAAAAAGCTTTATAGACACCTTTAAATTTCTAGTTAAATACCATAATAAAGTTATTTACACGTATTATGTTCAATACGCAAATAATCCACAATACCTTCAAATTTCACTCTCATACGTCACCCAATATTCACAGTTTATAAGAATCACAATTTCATATCGTTACCTGGAAATTTCTAGGAGATCTTTGCTCTGTGGACGATGCCATGTATTTCTTCTATCTGTTCTGCAGGCCATTTCTAGTTGTTACTAGACGAACTCCATCTAAGCCGATCCGCCAACGCCGCCTCCACGGTGTAATCCAATTCCAAATCCAATTTAAATATACGTCTTCCTCAATTAGTTGCTTCAAACCACATTACTTAATGTCCCGGCACGAGCTTATTAAAATTTTATAGGTGATACTTCAAATAAAAAGTATGTAATCTCGGCACATAAACAGCGTATAAATTATGAAGCTCACCGTGCTATATAATTTTAAAATAATTTTATTTTACTTACAAAAACTCGTGGTAGCTTCCATACGTAGTCTGAAGCTTTTGAACTATTAAGGACACGAAGTTAAAAGAGAAGAGAGCCGTGCTACCTCTTTATAATATTTATACACTTCGAATGTAACCTCTCCATACCCACCTAACTCGAAATCCTTTATTTAAAATAATACTTCTTACAATTTTGCACTCAACCAATATTTAATACCGCGAATTTCAGCACGTCGTTATGCTATTTTCTGAAAATTAATATACACTATGCTTGTATTTGTCTCGCGTTCAACTAACTATATCGACCAAACGTACATTTACTGACGTCTTACAAGTCCCTCCTATACTATCGTTGTCTCTTGCTTATGCGTTTTCTACGTCTCTTTCTAACCTGGTTTGAGTGGTACAAAATCGATATTTCTGTTTATTTGCTATCTACACCACGTGGACTTACTACGTAATTTAAATAACCCCTCATTAGTATTTCCAGAGAACGCATGCGACGGTTTACATTATACGTAGAATCTTCATCTTTATCTATACAAAATTATTGGAACTTGACATTTCCAAACCACGCAGGTGTTCAATCTTAACGAGCGTTTTAAATACATTTCTCTGAGCTTCTTTTCATGGTATTTCCACTCTACTGATATATTTGTTTGTTAGCAACAAGTCTCACCTTGGTATTATTGGGTTTTTACACGCTTTTATGTATATTATACATCAATAATCATTCAATTAAATTCGATTAAATTAATAAATTAATGGCATTGGCTTCTACCATTTAATTTCTTTGCAAACCTACTAAATATTTATCATTATTTGTACAATTTGATTAATACCCGTCACTTAAAAATGAATTAACTAATATAACTTTCGCACGTAAATTCTGTTTGTTCCTTTATACAGGGTGTTTTGAAATTGCTTCGTTTATATTTATTTTTAATCTTTTAAAACCACTATAATATATATATATATATATATATATATATATATATGTGTGTGTGTATGTATATATTGCTATAATTATAGAGTAGTTTAGGGGTAGGTTAAGTCACAGGGGTCGTAGAATAAATAAAAGAAACTTCCAGTGAACAAAAGCACATAATTACAGGTACTATAAGAGTAAATAAGTCACTATACATATTGTTGGTTGAGTGCACACTGTATATAAAAGTACATGAGATTAAACGCATAAAAAATAGAAATATCCAAGAGTAGTTACAAGTTAAGATAAGATTTAAAAACGTAACAAAATGCATCAAAATTAAATCAACGGAAAACCTATATGAATTGACTCGATAAATATTTAACAAGTGCGTTAAATATATCATCGTATACGCAGGCTAAAATTATGCATTATTTGAATAAATCGTACGTGACATAAAGTTGTACATTTGTTCAAAAATCCAATTTAACTAGGAAATAAACAAACACCAAATTTATTTCGGTTTAGATTAGAATAAGCAATCAACAATAAATACGTGACTTAATAAACGAAAATTCGTGGGATTCCTCAATTAAATATCATGGTATCTAAATGAATACGTGACAATTTAAGCATTCATCCAAGTAACAGGTTATCATAAAGTAAGGGATATATTTTAAATCATTACAACTTTTTAATAAATTAAGTTAGTAGCATAAAATAAACGAAATCTAGTTGCTTGATGAATGGGATTTTACCGTATCTATGAGAAACAAAAGCGTTGTCATAACAATTGTTGACACTAGTGTCAAAACGAAATTATTCAATTTGAAGTTTTATTTTGAAATTAAAACTCAAGTAAACGTTGAGTTCAAACGACTCAACTGTAATAACATGGATTTACAAACAAGAATTGGTTTAGTTCAGTGCTATTATGAATCCGGCAGAAATTACACCGCTGGATTACGAAGATTTCGCACGAGAATGGGTTTGAGAGCGGGACTCTGTCAAATGAAAGCGTACCGCAATTTGATACAAAATTTGAAAGAACAGGGTCTGTAACTGACTTACCAAGATCAGGAAGACCAATAATTAGTGATGTCCAAGTTGCAGAGGTTCTTCATGAAAATCAAGACATAGCCAGAAGCAATTCACTCGCAATCAGCAGTGCAAATGCGATATCCAAGCGATTGCAAATGCCGTATACCACGGTTTGGAAAATTTTACGCAAAATTCTAAACATGTATCCATATAAACTGAAAATGCTGTTTGAATTAAAGGACGCAGATTTGGCTACTAGGTACGATTTTTCTTTGCGAGTAATGGCTCAGATGGAAATTGAACCCGAATGGTTATCCCGTATTTTATGGACAGATGAGGCACATTTTACTCTGAATGGTGGAGTCAATACTCAAAACTGTAGAATCTGGTCTGCAGAAAATCCGCAACAAATCGTTCAAAAAGGTCTTCATGACAAGAAAGTCACCGTTTGGTGCGGTTTTACAGCTGATTTTATTATTGGTCCGTATTTCTACGAGGAAATGCCGTATCTCTAACTGTAAATGGTGAACGATACTTGCAAATGTTACAAAATTATGTTATTCCACAGCTGCAAAACGAGCACTACGGAATTCAAAACATCATTTTTATGCAGGATGGAGCACCCCCGCACATTTTTCGACCAGTCAAAGAATTGTTAACCAACGTTTTTCAAGATCGCGTGTTAAGCAGACATTTCGTAAATTCATGGCCACCAAGATCACCTGATCTAAACCCAGCGGATTACTGGCTGTGGGGTTATTTAAAAAGTTTAGTGTTTAGAAGACGACCAAATACGCTACAAGAATTAAAAGACAGTATTACGGAGCAAATTGGTGCAATTCAACCAGAAATGTTACGAAATGCTGTGTACAACTTGGAGGTAAGGATGGTGATCTTACAACAACAAAATGGAGGTCATATTGAGCAATTGCCGTAACCTGTTTTGGGCATACTAAATCCCATTTCATAAGCAATTAGATTTCATTTATTTCTTGTTATTAACTTAATTTGTTAAAAAGTTATCATAATTTAAAATATATCCCTTACTTTATGATAACCTTATATTTGAACTATACAATTGGTAAAAATTCCCGGGGTACACAAAAGATAAACGCAAAAGGTATCGCCCCAACACGTGAATAAACGAATAGAAAGCAAGAGGTACGGCCTATAAATACGATAACAATTGAGCGACGAGTTTAGTATACATTTCAAACTGGGCTACGACAATACTCAGAAGTGCTAAATTATTTACGTAACCAGTCATACGAAAGTAAATGAAAATCCTTTTGAAAAGTGTAAAAATTGGGCAAGTGTGAGCCGATCTATTATAGACGTAAATAAAAACAACTTAGTAAAAATAAAATTTTTAACATAAATAAAACAGGGCTCTGGTTAATTCTCTGGTTAATCACCTCCTGTTAAATTACTTTGGTAATTACTTACATGAAAAATGTTCTATTACTGTCTTGTTAATTACGGAGAGGGAAAACCTTTCATTTACTGATATACAAATTGAATCTTAAATTGGATTAACTTATGGGATTTTGAATAACGATTTGGATAGTATTTTGGTTTTGATGTCGACTTCCAAATTCGACTCTAAATATTCAGACTGGGCACGAAAACTCTTGGGGAATGCAGAGGAACTATAGGACCATTCCAGGTTAGTCATGTTAATATAATTTATTACCGAAAACTGTTTTAATTTAATATTTTTAGAGTAAGAGTCAACAAAACATTAGTTTCATTGATCAATTTATGAAAGGTAATAGGCATTTTGAAACGTTTCAAAAAGTCTCTAATTATAACAAAAGGCTTGTTTTGCTGGCTTCATTTTCTTAAATCTGGTGTATGTAAATATTCTGAAAAAGGGGAAGATTTTAAAGAGGTTGTAAATATTTAATCATTATATTGTGTATTGTAGAATTGCTTTATTTAATTGAATCCGCTAGTTGAGGCAAAGAAAATCCATAACTTAACATTTCACATCATAGGTGCTTGATTAATATAAAGGAAGCATTATATGTACGCCCAAATCGTGAGACTAAATATTAATATAATATCAAAAGGGATAATAAGAAATATCACAGCATTTTATGGTATGCCCAATCGTGGGGCCCCTAATATAAGAGGAAAAAAACACCGCATTTTATGATAGACCCAATCGTGGGGCGGAAAGTAACACAGCAATATATATATATATATTGCTGTAATACCCCTTTAGTGGGTCGACCTATTAATTCTGTAATATCACGTGTTCTTCACGTTGAGCGACCTATTTATTTTAATTGCTATTATACTAAATTAAATTATTGAACCACCATTTTAATCTTTCCTACAGCTTGTGATTATTTCCTCCTCCAGCTGTTTCTTAATGTTGCTATCAACTGGAATTTATCATAAACAACTTTATCGACCAATGACAAAATTCAACAAGTTACCGCCTTTGCGGGTTATCTCTGCCCTACTTAATTTGTGGCTCCTCCTCTGTACTATTTCAATCTTAAGACCTCGGCTAGCATATATTTGTAATTATAAAAATTCAGTAAGTTTGGATCCCATTTAATGAAACTAATGCTTTATGTACAGCTTTTACGTTATTTACAATACATTTTCAAATTAATTCACCTTTATAAATTTCATTTATCAACAACCATTTAATTTGTACTAAAACCCAAAGTCACCAAAGAAAACTCATTACCTTTACCAACAAATGTAGAATATTCTAAATCCGTTTTCTTATTATTATTTCAATACGTATCAACCCTTTGTTGACTTGTTTACAAGCATATAATATTTAGCCAATTTGATATTAAAATAAAATAAAATTCTTGTAGAAAACAGATGCCTTATAACTAACAATCTGACCTGGTTTTATCTTTTACGACGACGCTTCCATTAAAATTAATCTTCCCAATTTTCGATTCCATTTAACTTATCACCATTATGGACCAACACCATTAAATTATAATTTTATACTTTAATCATTCTTGCCATAGACTTCAAATTTGTAATTCGTTCACCCCTATACTTCAAGATTATGTTCTTCCTTTCGCCTCGACATTTAAATTGTTTTATTGTAATCTTTATTAACATCAAGCATTCTGGCCTATTTTCCTCAGACCTCAAAGCCCTATTATTTTTATGTCTTAGTTTACGATTAATTCATAAAATAATCCTACTTACGTTTTAAACGGTAATTTTCATATACACACTCATTTATTTCACTTTGTACCACTTGTTACGTATTATTCAGTATTACTGGCAATGCACTTGGGCCTTCATTGAGTTCAAAACTGACTTTCTTATCGCGGTGCTTGCTAATATAATTTCGAATCCCCACTGCATCCGTGGTGTGGTCTAGAACCTGTCGTTTGCTTCGGACCAATCAAATAATTTCATTTCGAATATTTTCTGATGTAATGCTCTGCGTCCGTTCATAATGCCCACCTGCCTGCAGGTGTCTTCACTTATCAACATGCTGTATTTTGATAGAATAGTCGCCTTTCCATAAACAACTGATGCAATTTTACTTTAAACTTTCATTGTTTACATGCGATTCACGCAATTTTTAATCATTTCTCTTATCAAAATGGTTAGATCTTTATACGCATTATATTAGCTACATGAAACTCTATTTTCACCTCCGTATTACTTAATCGTCTGAGACTCTTTTCTTAATGCGTGTCTAATTATACTTTATCATTTCTACGCGTGCTTCCACTGAAAAATATTCTTATTCGCTTTACTTATGTCAACTGAACACTATCTACAGGGTATTTAATCTTTACCATCCGTTTAATACTTGTATTTCTTATTCCTACGCCAACTATGCGTCTTCCTATGTCTTTCCTGCGTCGCCCAAAACTATTTCTACTTTGTACACAGGGTGTTTCCTACTTACTATCTACTTCTATTTCTTACTTATTTCCTAAAATAACTACAATTTTCTGCTGCCTATTCTAATTACTCATTCTCTAATGACCTCCACTATGTCGTGCACCCTTAAACAAACCCTTATCACAGCATAATATATATATATATATATATATATATATATATTGATGTGATAATGAGATTACGAGATGTCATTGAGCATTAAATTCCATGAGAAAAACCGTCCTAAAGAGAAGCAAAAAAAGAAAAGTTAAAATTTACTAATATTTAAATTTCACCCTGTATAAACGCATAAGCGTATTTCATTAGCACAGAAAATAATATTCCCGTGTAAAATAACACTCCTTAAAGACACATATTGTATTTTTGTACCATTT